>CAKNXH010060938.1:329595-347328 GCA_932178445.1 Andricus quercusramuli
GTGAGGCAATGAACTTTCGAGTTCGAAATGCTAATCAATTTTTTTTTTTTAATAATAATTATATTAGTAGATGTTATTACATCATATTATTAATAAAATAATACAATACTATAACTACACAATACGAAATTTACAATTATTAATAACCAATAATAATAAAGATGTTAATATTACATTATATTAACATAGAACATTAGAAAAATGGAAAAGAAATATCGAGTTCCTGAAAATCACGCTAAAAATTTGGGGAAAATTTTGAAGTTATCTGCCCTGAAAACTAGCCACGGATAATTGATCAGTGTATCTGTGGATAGTATTTCTTGAGGAAGGATATTAACAAAGAAATAAAACGGAATCTAAGAAAAAATTACGAAGTTGAAAAGAGAAAGTGTCTGGGAAAAGCCCGCGTTAGTCATCGCCGCCGTGCCCATACCTGGGCGCATGGAATTTTCCACCTTTCACGCGATGGATGAGTGGCTAGTAAAAGTCGTCGCAGCGACAGAGGAAAGGAAACTTGAGAAATTATGAAATTCAAAAACTTACAGTGGCAACCTATATAAAGCTTCCTTTCGTCTGTCGCCTGCGACAGCCAGCGGTGTATATCATCATTTATTACAGGGGTCACAGTGGTTCAGGAATTAAATTATAGAGAAAATAGGGGATTTTTTCGTCGAAGAAAGGGGATTTTTTTTAAAGGCGATTTTTCTTTCGCAAATACCATCATAATGAAAAAAAGTAACACTCTTATAAGACACAACAGATTTGATTAAGAAATAACATTACAATTCATTTCTAAATTAAACGTTATAGGAACGAAAATATGTCAATTAAGTGTGAAATACTTTTTTTTTTCTTTCGTGACACTGTTTATACAATCGTGTTAGATTATCTTTCCTGTTTTTTTGCGTAAATCTGTCCATCCAACCGGCGTAGGCACAGTCCATCAGAGTGAAATAAATAGTGAGCGCAGAATTGGACAAAAAGTACTCTTTATCTCTTTTACTCATGTGGACTTTTATGCCTGCACCGGCCGGACGGACAGAGGTGTAAATGCACCATAACAGCACAAAAGTCCTCCAGAAAAATAATATCTATTATAGATCGCTAGCTGCGTTTGCTTGTAGCTGCACGAGAATCGTGGCCGCATTTTTGAGTATCGTACGTTTCTTTTTCTTATAATTCTTGAAAACTCTATCGCAGCTTCAAAAAAGATAGGAGAAAAAGGGGAAAAAGTGGACAAAATTCTCAAATATAGGGATTATAGGGAATTTTTAGAAAAATAGGGGAAAAGGGGAATAGGGGACCGACTGTGACTCCTGTTATTATTATATTCCAATAAACTTAGTAATTTTATAGTTTAATATTTACAATAGTAATTCTTGAAATTGTAACGCTATAGCCTAGCTTGCTATTGTCTTATTATAAAACTAAATATTATAATATACAATTACACAATAAAAAGTTTCTCCGTGTAGGAAAATGCTGTATTTCAAAAACACCGGAGATAAAGGAAAAATTTAAATAATGATGATAAATAAGGTAAAGGAACAAATTACTGATTTTGAACCGTTTGTCAAGAAAAAAATTAGTTTATTCCCTTATGAAAAAGAAGTATTGGTAAGTATTGGAACCAGTACCTTTTTCGCGAAAAAGTATTGGATTTCCAATACTTATATGCACTCAACTCCCGATATAAGAACCCTCAGTTAACGATAATCCAGGAATTCAAGTCCTCGGCATTTTTTGTGATGCGGTGTCCAAATCCAACAGAAATGGTTCATGCGGCCCTGCCTATTTATATCTCAATTTATCGTGAACGCAATTTATAAGCAGGGCAAATACTCTTGACCATCCGTCACTCAAGGGGCCCTCCGAAAAATCTGAAGAGATTTTCCGACGGGCCTGGTACAAGTGGAAGCGAGACGGGTGAACCGTTCAGGGTAGCGTTCTAACAGTTCGTGATTGACAAGAGCAACGACCACCCACATCAATCACTTTGAAAATCGGCAGAGCTTCCTTTTTGAATTGTTATGGCAGTTGGTGTTATGGTAGTTATAGTACTTATGGTAGTGAAAAAGCCCTAATTGATCGCCAAAAGACTCAAAATCATAGGTGAGGAAAGTGACACTCAAAAGGACGCTGACAAAGAATTTAGAATGGATATTACAAATGGTGACGCCAACCCAGAATCGGAGAGAGAGGGTCCAGCGGGAAGGGCACAGGCTGACTTCAATACCACCCTCACCCCAGAAAATGAAGAGAGGGAAGATCTTGACTTGCCGTATCAAACGGTCGAGATGGACGTTGCCGAGTGGGCACACTTGAAATATATGGACCTTCCAGACACCGCTGGGGTCACCCCCGAGATCATGATCAGATAGGATTACACCTACGTCAAGATTCCGTTAAAACTCATCATAGGAAAAACGAACGAATCTGTCGCAACGAATGAGAAAATTTTGGAATATGGCGAGCTTTGTTATTGATTTCCGAGTCAAGGCTTTTCGTTCCAAGGAGGATCAACGAGCTGAAGAGATCCTGAACCGAACTACTCGTCGACAGGCCGACCACTGGGAAACGGGACTACTCTGGAAGAGTGACAACGAATTGCTGCCAGACACTGGAAAGATGGCCGAGCAACGGTTTCGTTTTCAAGGCTCAGTACGAGCAAAAATTCGAGGAATATTGCTCAAAGCGGTATGCACGAATACTGACCGCAGAAGAGGAGAAGAAGATTGGCCCGAGAACCTGGTATCTACCTCATTTGCAATCACTATCCCTAACAAGCCAGGAAAAATTCGCCTAGTCTGGGATGCAGCAGCGAAGACACAAGGAGTTAGTCTTAATTACAGACTTTTAAAGGGACCCGATCTCTATAACTCACTGACGGGAATCCTCTCAATATTTCGCAAATGACCCGTAGCTATATGCAGGGACTTAAGAGAGATGTTCCATCAGGTACGAATTCGAGAGGAGGATCGTGGGAGCCAAAGATTTTTAGGTCGGAATAAACAGACGGGAGAGCTGATGAGACTGCAGATGGAAGTGATGATGTTCGGAGCAGTTTCATCACCGTACGTTGCGCAGGAGATCAAAAATTGCAACGCCGAAGCATAAAAGGAACTGTATCCAGAGGCAAGTCAAGCAATAATTGAACGTCACTTTATGGATGATTATCTTCACCATCGAGGAAGCTGTCTCGAATACGCCACAGGTAGCGCACATTCATCAAGAAGGAGGATTAGAATTCTGAAACTAGATATCGAATTCAGAGGAAGTCATGATTGCGCCTCCCATTCATTCTGTTGCGCAGCGAGGTACAGAAGCCGCCCTCGGAGAGGAAGAATTCACTTGATTCCTAGGGGTCACCTGATCGCCGAAAAAAGACATTTTCAGTTTCACCGACAACTTTCCGCGAATAGACAGACGTTTAATGAGCGGAGAAAGGATACCGACGAAACAAGAAGTCCTAAAAGTGATTATGTCTGTATTGTACCCACTGGGACTCTTATAAGTGATAACTATCCGAGGAAAAATTCTCATGCAAGACATCTGGCGAACCGGACTCAACTGGGATACCTAACTTCTAGAAGATTTACGGCTGAAATGGACAACGATTCTCGAAGACCTGGGAGAAGCGAGCAAACTGTACATTCCACGCTGATATGCCTTGGGAATCGGTGAGTTATGTGAAGTTCAGCTTGACATTTTCTGCGACGCGAGCACACAGGAATTTTCAACAGTCGGATATTTCCGACTGGAGGGGGAGGCAGGCTCACGTACGACCCTAGTAATGTCTAAGAGCAGAGTCGCGCCGCTACAACCGCTCACCGTTCCGCGATTAGAACACGAGGCAGCAGTACTTGAGGCACAGTCTGAAGATAGGAAAAGGATTCTTCTGTACAGACTCAACGACAGTGCTGAACAGGATCCGATTGGACCCAAGAAAGTATCACCACTTCGTAGCGCATCGACTAGCTGAGGTACTGGACTTGACTTCGGTAAATGAGTGGAGGTGAGTACCAACAAAGATTAATGCAGCCAACGATGCTACTCGGGATACGGAACACATTGAAATGTATTCTTCTTGTAAGTGGTTCACGGGCCCGGAATTTTTATTGAAGAAAGTAGATGTGTGGCCGAAAGAGACTACGAAATCAAAAGTTTCAAAGTAAGCAGATAAGAAGTGTCGTGGCGAAGGAATAGCAGGCAGGGAGCTGACAGCACCAGAAATTGAAAAAGGCGAGAAGGAAGTGCTAAAACTGGCACAAGCACAGGATTTCGCGGATGAGCGAAAACGACTGCAGGAAAATAAGGAGCTGTTATCTACCCCGAAGATCCTGGAACATTCATCAAAGCTAGATGAGGACGGACTCCTGCGGATGAATGGCAGTATCAGGAACAGCACGTACAGCCAATCCGTACGGGAGCCTATCACTCTGAATGGCGGAAATCCAATCTTACAACTCCTGATCGTATTCTACCACGAGAAATCAGGACACATTGGGCGAGAACGAGTAATAAATTATCTTTATTTCAAGTACTGGATCACGAAGATCTGAAGCCCAGTGGAAACCCAGGGGTACAATTGCCTGACCTGCAAACAACGGAAGGTAAATCCTCAACCACCGGAAATGGCTCAATTACCCGACATGAGAACCGATTCTTTTATCGAACCCTTTACCAAGACAGGGGTGGACTACTTCGGCCCATTCCTGGTGACGATAGGAAGAAGGCACGAGAAGAGTTACGAGCCATACACCTAGAGCTTGCAAGCTCTTTATCAACGGACTCCATGATCATGAACCTGAGACGTATGATCAGTCGTCGAGGAAAACCGACTAGACTGTTTTCAGATAACGGCACCAACTTCGTAAGCGCAAGTATAGAACTGAGAAGAGCGCTAGAGGAGTTCGACCAGGACGAGATACTGCCACAAACTGCCATCAAAGGAGTAGAATGGCACTTCATCCTACCAGGAAGTCCACACATGGGGAGCGAGCACCGAAGGAGGAAGTCCTTCAAACATTATTTGCTGAAGCCGAATTTTCGGTAAACAGCAGACCTTTGATTTATGTTTTGGATGATCCAGCCAATCCAGAAGGCATCACACCAGACCACCTTCTAATGCCGTTGAGGAAGCACGACAAGGTTCTAGGGGTACCAGGAGTCTTCCTGACTGACGACCTGGTGCTCAGAAAGCAGTGGCGCCGGTCGCAGATCCTGTCTGACCAAATTTAGCATAGATGGGTGAAGGAGTATCTGCCATCACTCAGCAGGCGAACAAAATGGTGCCGACGAACAGAGAATCTCGAAGCCGAAGATTTGATTGTGATCTGGGACAACCAGATTCCACGGAACCAGTGGATGCGAGGGAGCATCACGGCTGTCTATCCTGGCAAAAATAGCTGCGTCCGAGTTGCTGACGTACGGACGACTAAGGGGACGTACAAAAGGCCAGCTACAAAGTTGTGCGTTCTCGTAAAAAGAAATAGTATTCCTGATGGCACAGGAATACAGGAGGGGAAATGTCGTGAACGCAATTTAAAAGGAAGGGAAATACTCTTAACGATCCGTCACTGAAGGGGCCTCCGGAAAACGTGAAGAGATTTTCCGACGGACCTGGTACAAGTGAAAGCGAGAGAGGTGGACCGTCAAGGGTAGAGTCGTAAGAGTCCGTGATTGACAAGAGCGTCGACCGCCCACGTCAATCACTTTGAAAATCGACAGAGCGTCCTTTTTTAATTGTTCAAGTACCTGTGTTTGAATTATACCTTTTGACTTTTCCGCTTATTTTATATCAATTTCCTGTTTTGTTTTCGACTTTAATATTCTTTTTGACTGTGCAATAACAAGTTTCTATTTCATTTAATAAATCCTGTTTCTGTTAATTCCGTGTGTTTACGAACAATCGTTTACTCCAAATCTCTTTCCTATCAGATTACTCCTTATTTTTTACGCGATTATAAATTAACTTGTGAACCTGAAATAACACAATTGTATTATTAAAGATTAAAAGGTAATAAAATATAAACTGACATACTCCAGACAAAAGAAAGAGATCCATAAGATGTTGAAGATCTTTTATTCCATATTTTCGTTAACGTTTCGAAAACAAAAGTTTTCCTCGTTATAACAAGACTCATTATTAGTAATTTACGATACAAGTGCGTAAAACGGGTGGTTATTACGAGTGTGAAGTTTGCAGCATGAGCCTTAGGCTGGAAGCATGAGTCGAAAGATTGTGCATGAGCGAAGCGAGTGCAAAAGCGTAGACGAGTGCTTCCAGCCGTAGGCAAATGCTACAATCACATTCGTAATAATCACCTGTGTACGCACATGTGTCGTACGCCATTTTTTGCAACACCCAGCCGAGAAAGATGCTAATTGAGAGAGTGATTAATAATGTAATTTACCTCAAGTTAATTGCTTACTTAACTCTGATTGTGATTTAACTCGCCAATTCGCGATGAACGTGTAAGATTGTCATCCGCGCATAATGGGCATCCTTTACGCACACATGTGACGTCAGCGTGCATTATGAAAGTACATTATGTACGGTGACGTGACTGTGCTTCAAAGACCTACTCTACACATAACTGAATTAAATAAGATACATAATTTTATATTTTTCCTTTTCTCCTTGTTCAATTGAGATTTTTATTGTTTTGAATAAATAATAGATGAAAACTTCATCTTGAATGCAATGTTAATTGCCATTAGAATTTTTTCACTTTAAAGATCAAACTATCAAACTATCCACCTAGAAACACTACCCGAATCGGGTAGTGTCACGTCTACCCCGAAAGGGGAATGGCTTAATGGTATACATACAATGAAAATTGAGAAAAAAACATTTTGTGACTGAGAGACAAAACTTTAGTTTTGCCCCATTTTTCACGTATGTATTATTAAAATCAGAACTATTAGAACATTTTGAACAATTTAATTTGTATAAGAAAATATATGCACTATGTATGTCATAAGAATTAAGAAAAGCAATACAAAATTTAAAATCATAAAAAACTTTCCTTTTTTTACTGTGGTCAATTGCGTGACTAGTGTGAATTGACGGCTTTTTTTAAACGAGCGCAATGTTTTTTGATGTATAAACATCTTAAACAGCGATATGGATCTTTGTGCAATCTTCGTGAAATCTTTAAAAACTCTGTGAAATCATTATAGATTAGGTTAAGAAAAGCTTTGAAAACTTTTCAAATCTTTGTAAAAATTTTGGAATATTTGTAAAATCTTTGAAATCTTTGTAAAATATTTTTACAAATTTGTACTGAAATTCCAGATATGATGGCACATTTTTCAGAATCAATAACCATGATAAAGCTTACTTTATTGCGCTTGAGACAAGTCCCCATTTGTTTATGTAAAAAATTTGTTTGGAAACTAGCCTTCGCGAAAAGATGAAAACCGTGGTTATTTCGAGTCACTCTGTCCTTGCTTGACTTTCGATGACGACATCTTCAGACTGAAAAATGGAGAAAATTGAAAAAAAAAAATCATATAGATGCATACATATTGCTACCTCTCGTAATATACGTAGTAGACGGTTATATTTTGTCTTAAATTGCTTGAAAAATTTCAAAAATACAATCGAATAAAAATTAGGAATAGCAATCTTAGAACCTATTAATTAATTAATAACAAACAATCCTGGAAGACTAACGAACGGTAGTGTGGGTGTGACGAGACTATGGCTATGGGATACCATAGCTAAAGCGTCACCTAAGAGGGTCTGCTCATTCATCAAGTTCTGAAAAAAGGAAAAAGATACTTTGATTTCCAAAGGCAACTTTTCGTGCAGTAGGTACCTTTTTTCACTGAACAGACCAGTCAGTTATGGTAGCCCGCTGTGTCCTCATACCCACACTACCATTCGTCGGTCTTCCAGGATTATTGGTTATTAATTACTCAATCCATAGGTTTTAAGATTGTCATTCCTAATTATTATTCGATTGCATTGGTTGAAATTTTCCAAGCAGTTTAAGCCAAAATTTAAATAAGTATTTTTAATATAAGCTCATATTACCAGAGATTTTGTAGACTGTTAATTTCAGAAATGTCGGCATCGAAAGTCAAGCAAGCACAGAGTGACGCGAAAAAACACGGTTTTTACCTTTTCGCGAGGGATATTTTCCAAACCAATTTTTGTACATAAATAAATGGGGACTTGTCTTAAGCGCGATAAAGAGAGATTTATCATTGTATAAGCTGCGTTCTTATGCGTTTTTATATTGGATGCTAATATTTAGATTTGCAAAATTATTTAATCTGTAACATAAGAGAGCACCCACGTGAAGCCGTGCATAAACAAATGTTATTAAAGTAAAAATTAATTTCATAGTATTTTATTGAACTTCATAACTTCATTTTAAAATAAAATCATTGCATGTAAGATAATTAGACGTGCGCTTCGCGCGAATATGGGGTTCTAGTGTTGTTTATGTATATCGCGTTTCGCTTGCATGTGGCTTAACATGCATAGGTCGGACGAAATGACATATGAATTCTAGAATTTGAAAACATAAAAAGAACTGAAAATATTATTCTTACACTCACACGAAAATGATAATAATTTTTTTTTCTCACAAAAACTAGGGTTTTAAGCTACGAAAGTAACTGTAAAAGAAGAAATTTCAAAAAGAGATGTTTTTTTATTTGCGATTAAGAGAAGCTAGTAAAAAAATCTGTAAAATCTTTCAATCTGTCCACTCATTCCTTAAGGCAGCGTTTCCTAAACTTTTTTCGCACTATCTGGGTAGCAGCCGGGTCGCCACCCTCAAGTTTGTTCAGAATACTGGAACGTGAGGGGGACAATGGACTGCTTGTCATGCGGGCGCGGTTGCTTGCTTCGCGCGACCTTCTCATGGTTAGAGAATTAGAGCCGGTTGAGAAAAATGAAAATTTGGTGCAATATTAATAAAGTGAATTTTGAAAGGCTGTGTTCGATTAGTTAGATCAGCACAGGTCACATTTCATATTTACAAGATATGTAAATGTTTTCTTTATTAGTGAAAAATTTAACCGATTTACATGAACTTTTATTTCTTTTTTTTTTTTAAATTAGACATATCACGAAATTCATTTAGCTAATTAAAATTTAATCGAGTCATGCTTTTATAATCATAGTTACTGTAACAGGTCTTAATTTAATAACAATAAAAGGGGCATTCGTGGCAGGTATACCAAAGTAGCGTCTGCTCGCAGCGGGGAGCCTGCCTCGGAGCCTACCGTGCTGTCGGACCCGGGGTGGCATCCCCCTTCCGTCGGTAGGCTACCTACCGAAAAACGAAGAGGAAAGGGACGAAGAGAAACACCAGAACCCACAGAAATCATGGAGAGTATTTTGAGTATTTAGAAACGTTTGTCGCTTTCCGAGGATCGTCGTTGCGCCCCTGAAGCCACCGCTCGGGGCCACAGCATTAGGGACGGAGGTGATGGTGAGCTGTGAGATGGCCAGGCAGATCTCACTAATCAAACAGCTGGCTAACAAGAACATCTGCGACAAACGGTGAACAGTGGAACATCAACTGTGCTGCTGAGGATGCTTTGGATATCGTTAGCAATTTGCAGCCAACCACCTCAACAGAAATACCTTGAGAGAGCATCAAGTGATATACCACAATGAAAGAGGAATTGGTGAGTCTGAGAATAATCTACACATCTCAGAAGACCGAGCAATGAAGATTAAACAACAGACTGATTTGGCGTGGAAAAACGTCGATAGTAAACATTAGCCAGAGAAAGCTGCGCCGCACAATCCAACAGCAGCAACTGATGTTCTTGTGCAACCTAATGATGATCCAGAACGAACACATCCACCAGAGGCAGATGGCCCAATTCAAACAGAGTAGAAGCAAAGGTGCAGCAACCAAGAAGGCGATTAAAATGGACATACCATAAGAACAGAGATGTTATGCGCCTTTATTTGTTTGCAGACAAAAGTGGGTAAAGTGTGAGGAGCGGACACCATCGACTCTTCTTACTTAAGTACCTAGAGCTAGCCACAAGCATAAATAAGCAGAATCTAGCAGACCAAAAACGTTCAATATTTTTAAACAGATTGCTTTGGCTCTTGAAATAGCCGACATCAAACCGGAAGTGGAACAGCAGCTTTCTATTGATGAACTCCCTTTGGAAGATGTTTACAACGAGACCTGAATGTAGCTGAAGGCATATGCGTTAGGGAAAATGTACATCAAGTACCGGATCCACTAGAACCACATGCGGACATTAATAACGTTGATGTTAACAGCAATATCCCTGGAAAAAAACCTTGAAAGAAATTTTGGTTGTGCTTTACGAGAGTTCAGACATGTACAAAGAACACAAAGGCATTCTCTGCCTAAAATGAACATCACGAAGGATCTGCGTGCACTAAGAGAACACCTAAGCAGCAAAGTTTTACCTATGCATTTGAACGCAACAATGAATGTGTAAGAGGTGCACTCTCTTGTGTATTGTACAGCTGTGACAGCCGTTAGAACGTTGGGCTGCAGAACTAGGCCTACAAATACAGTCTTTGCCCCAGGAAGGGATCAGGATCGACCATGAAAGATTAGGCTGGATATGGATGTCAGCAAAGTAAGGTGCAAATTGGGTAGATTAAGTCAATATGAGAAAGGAAATAGAACCAGAAAGCTGATGCATCATGTTACTAAAATCGTCCATCCTCGGTACATCGAGACATTGATACCAGCAATAATGGATGAGATTATAGACTCCCAACGGCAGAGACTACATGTTCTTACTGCTAGATGACGTCGGGACGAGAAAAGTACTGCAAGGAGGCAACAAAATGGACCTTTAAGGCAGATAAAAGAAGGTTCTACCGTGAACTGTGTGTAAAGAAAAATAAACAGCAAGACACCGAACTTCCTCAATTGGAAGACATGACCTACTACATTGAATACAAGCAAGCGCTTCCTTCTGTAGCGCATAACTACTTGCTTGAAGTCTTGAAAATTTACAAAATCTGCCCACGCATCATTGACTTCTTAAGTCGTGCGACGATGCTTTGGGGTACAAGAATCAAGTAGTTTTGAGATGGACAACAAAGTATAATCAGACTAATACGTATTACGACGGGTATCATTCAAGGAAATTCCTTCAGTGCACTATGGTCTTGTTTAGCGTTGAACCCATGAAGCAAAACATTAAATAGCATGTCTCATGGGGTTCACCCGAGAACAAGTTTTTAAAAAAACATAATTTTAGACACTCAACAACACGTCCTATGGCTTCAAAATTGAGGCGGGAGTGGCTGAGTCTCAACTGACTCACCTCCTGTACATGGACGGCATAAAGGTTTATGCAAGTTCAGAGTCGGAACTGAACAGCCTCCTTAACAGCTTACTGCAGTTCTCCTCACCTATGACATCAGGATGTCTCTGGGCTTGGAAAAATGCAGAGAGCTGCATTTGTCCCATCGAGAGGTGAATACTCCACTGATGCTGCATGATCGCGCTCGAATTAGGGTAATGACTGATGAAGAATCGTAAAGGTACCTTGGCATATTTCAGGCTAGGTTTCCCCTACAGTTTGCAATTAAAAGGGTGCTTGAGACTGATTTTTCGGGTCGCCTTAGTCTGGTTCTAGCGTCCGGCCTCAGTGCAAAGAACCTCACAAAGGTAATTAACACATATGCAATTCCTCTCCTAGCATACTCCTTTGGTTTCGTCTCCTAATTCATTACTGCCCTCGAGAGGCTCAACAGAATCATCCGTGTGAAAATGTCTAAGCACCGAATGCACCATGAGAGGACAGCTGTGGAAAAAATAATTCTACCACATAAGCTTGGAGGCAGAAAGATTATGGATGTTCGACGAATGTGTGACTCTCAGGTTACATAATTGTGCGCATTTTTCCAAAACAGGATTGACATCTCGCTCTACGACTACATCTGTAGAGTTGACCTGTATATCACCTCAAAATTTGCAGCTGTTGACTTATAGAACATCGGTCGTCTCAACGCTGAACAGCTAGCTGCCCAATTGCGTGGTAAATAACTGCAAAAACAACGCCCCCGAACATTAGATCTTCCTTGCATGGATAGTGAGGCTTCAAACCTCTGTTTTCTTTACTTGGGCTTTTAGAAGTGAGACATTTAGATGAAGTAAGGCACATTCCTCACCTCTGATGTTAAAATTCAGGCCATGTGTCTCAGCTGCCTGCTCCGCGGCGTTGTAAAGGAACGCTCCTTTGCAGATACCTTGTTGAACGCCGACAGATTTGAAAACCAAATCTGTCGAAAAAGATGCTTGTATCTGCTTCGGAGAGACTCCTTCACTGATCTTACGTCCTGAATGCGGCTTTGAAGCATAGATCTTCACGTCATACATATAACATACCTGAGTGACCTTATGAAATTCTACCCAAAAAAAGGATCTGGGACATTTTTGATACATGCGTGCAAAATTAAAAACCGATTTAGTGCTAATTAGATGATTATTCATTGCAATTATTCATTTCATCGTTTAACTAATGTTTCAAAGATCGTTTGGGTAGTTTTTCTTTCAAGGAATCAAAAAGCCAAGGTTTCATTTTGACGCCTGGTTAGAATTGTTGGTGCTGATTACTAAAACCTCGCGATTTCTGAAAAGAATGCATTATTTCCAATAACATGATTGGAATTCATGTTACAAGACTTTTTTTTAGTTTTTTAAATAGAGAAGACACTAAATAGGTTCTCATTATTTTCAGGAAAGAATGCATTACTTCCAGTCGCATGCTTAAAATTTAAGTTTTGAAAGTCTTTGCTGTATTTTCTAAATTAGAGAAGAGAACACACAAGGTCTCATTTTGACGAGAAAATGTTACGTATTTTAAAAAATATTCCAAATGCCACCGAAGCTGGAAATTATTTACACTTCACATGTTTTTCAGAACATATTGCATTGTTTCCGGTGGTATAATAGAAATTCAAGGTTTAAAATATTTTGGGACGTTTTTAAAACAGGGAAGACAACAGACGAGAAACTCACATCTACATCCTGTGAGTGGCAAAAGTTCAGCAAAGTCGGAAATTATTTGAACTTCCCATTATTTTCAGGAAATAATGCATTTCTTTCGGTGACATGATTTGAGTTGATGTTTTGAAACTTTTTTTGTAGTTTTTTTTTTTTAACAGGAAAGACAATATTGACGAGACACTCTTGTCACTTTTATAAAAGAGGCCAAATATCGGAAAAGTTGAAAACTATTGAAACCTCTCATTATTTTCAGCAAATAATGCATGACTTCCAGTCGCATGATTGAAATATCAGTTTTAGAAGTTTTTTCGGTAGTTTCTCGATCAGCAAAGACAGCAAACAATGTTTCATTTTCATCACAAACTTTTCTCTATTTTTTTCAAAGAGAACAATAGCCTACAAAGTTGAGAATTGTTGAAACTTCTCCTCGCTTTCTGAAAATAATGTATCCCTTCCAGTCACATGATTTAAATTTATGTTTCAAGAGTTTTTTCGGTAGTTTTTCGATTACGGAATACAACGGGAAAGGTATTATTTTTACGATAAAACTTTTACCTACTTTTAAAAATAGGGTAAATGCCACCGAAGTTCGAAATTATTTACAAGTCTCATGATAAACTCCTACCCATATTTAAGAAGAAGCTGAATAGCAGCCAAGTTATAAACAATTGATTTCAAGATGATTGAAAAACATTAAAAGAACTCAGCGGTCTCAAAAGAATTCACAGAATTCAAAAGAATTCAGAAGAATACAGAAAATTCAAAGTATACACGAATTCCAAGAATTCGTTTGAACTGTACAGAATTCAAAATACTTGAAGGAAGTTAAAATAATTGAATGCGTAATCGAAATGAAAATACATTTTCTAACAATTAATATATCGTCGCGCAGTTGCTTGCGAAGTTGCAACATTGACATTAACAACCTCCTTCAAATTTTACATTACACGGCTTTGATATTGTACCTTGAGTACTTTGACACCCTGTATATAATTTAAAAAAAGAGTTAAACAACCACCGCGAGATGTCACTGGGAGTGACTGCCATCTAAAAATGACACCAGTTTCCAGTAAAGCCCCAGTAAATCACACCTATGGCCACGTCTCATGACCATGAGATGACCCTCGTGTGTCTCGAGGTCACGAAGCGACCCCAGGATGGCAGGTTTCTGCATCCATCTCGCAAGTCCCTCGGCATATTTTTGGCATGCGGGTATGGCTTTAAGGTTACGAACCAGTGATAGTTTCGCACCTCCGGAAGCAATGATCACAAGAACAATTACTTTAACCGAATATTTGAGGTACAGTCGCTGATGCTCCCTAATAAAGTCTTGATACTTCTCCTCCTTTTCCTTCGCCTTGGCAGTGATGTTGTAGTCGGCCGGAGCCGAGATTTCTATCACGAATATAGTTCATTTCTCGGAGTCTTAGAGAACGATGTCAGGCCTCGAGTGTGGAACTGAGACTGCTGTCAGAAAATCGTAGCTCCAGAAAATTGGGCAATTCTCGTTTCGGAAAATTGACTCTTATCTCCCTCGCAGCGTTGGGCAGGGCAGGGTTGCGGCCAACACCTTAAAAGCGAAAAAAATGGTAATAAAAGCACTCCTAGGGCCGCATTTGTCCGTAGAGATACGTCGTTCCCGCGTGAGTGGGACACCCAGATAGTATGCGTTCTAGGTACTCAGCGTGTGCATGACACGCTCTGTACCTACCGCTGGGAACTTCTTGAAATAAAATGCTCCTTGGACAAGGACTCTTTTTCTACATTTCTGTGAAAGTTTCCGTGCATTTTCTTGTCGTGTAGCTGTTAGCGGCATTTTTCAATCTCTGCTTTCTTAACATCAGCTTTTAGAAGTGGAGCATCTAGGTGGAGTAATGCACTTTTCTCACTTCTGATGTAAAAGTGCAGGCCCAGGGTCTCGGTCGCTTGCTCAGCGGCTTTGGAAAGGAACCCTCCTTTGCCACTCATCTCGTGGTTCCTGACCATTTTTAGGAGAGGATCTCTGTCATTTGTAACGATGTAAACTGTACTTCGAACAATTCAGTTATGAAGACACACCCCAAACGAGGAGAGTAGAACAGGGACAACAAGCATGTTAGTCGCAGATACCTTGTTCAACGACGACAGATTAGAAGACTAAATATGTCGAAGAACATTCTTGTATCTGCTTCGGAGAGACTCCTTCACTAATCTTACGTCCTGAATGTGGCTTTGAGGCACACCCACGCGTGTATAGGTCTCTCCAATGTTAAGATGTGTATGAACACTTATATCCAAAAGCTCAAGGTCTTAGGGAACGCCAATGATCTTTTCTTTCTTCAGATGAATTTTCGCACACTTTTCCAATCCAAAGTCCATCCCAATCTCTCCTGTGTACGTCTGGATGATTATAGCCGTTTAAAGTTTGCTTTTACCTTTACCAGAAGGACAGATATTCATGTCATCCATATAAAATACATGAGTGGCCTCATGCAAGCGATGACTAGTGTCTCCACAGAAGTATCCAGAAGAATTTAGTAGTGCGAGAGATAGAGGCAGAAGTGTGATACAAAGAAGCACAGGGCTCATGGTATCGCCCTAAAAGCCGCCCCTCTCGAAGATGACGTTGTTCTTTGTCACACGATAATTTCCAGATGAAATAGTAAATCTAGTTTTCCAAAGACGCATCAATCTCTCTACGCATCTCAATATGTGTGGATGCACCCTCAAGCTGTCTAACAGACAGATGATAAGTCTGCGAGAGGTTGAACGAAAGCTCTCCTCAAGTCAATCCAGGCTATTGACAGGACTCGCTGATGCACTGTGGCGTCTTCACAGACGCAATTGTCAATTTGCATGTTGTTTCGACAGCCTGCTACACCTATATATATATATATATATATATATATATATATATCCTTGCTACTAGAAAGCAGGCACCTTCTGGAAGATGGTCGCAATTTCAGTACAAGGAGGAACATCAACATGCTCAGTTTATGGTGCTGCGAGAGCTTTGGCTGATTCAAATCGAAGGCTGAAACCGACGATGGATCAGAAGACCAGAAGACGCTTGCATCAACTGAACAAGAAAATTGGATGGGCAAGACAGAATGCGTCCCGTGTTCAATGTGTGATTGACTACATAACATCTGGTAGACCGTTCACGGAAAGGGTTCGAAAGTTCGCCCAAGAACTAAGGACCTTGAATCACACACTGAACAAGTCAAAGCTGCTGACAATCAAGCAGCATATTGTTGACAAAATAAGGCTGTTATCTGACGCACGGAGGAGGATACAGAAGAGGGAGAGATGGAACAGGGAGAATCAACAGTTTCTTGCTGACCCATCACGCCTCTTCAGTGATCCCCCTGTTTTTGTCAAAAATCCACCCAAGCCCAAGGAGGTAGAGACTTTTTGGAGAGAGGTGTACAAGATCCCGAAAACACTAGAGTTGAAAGAAGATACTGACAATATCATCCGCTTCAAGGAGTTTTGCGACAGTCTCATAAAATCTGAGAAGGAGTGCCCATCAGTCACTGCCGAAGAGGTGAAAAAAAGCACTTAGAGGCACGAAGAACTTTTCCGGTACTGGACCAGATTGTATTAATAACTTTTGGTGGAAGAAGTTTACTTCTATATACCAACATTTGGCCCGCATATTCACCTCATATTTAAAGTTGGAGGCGCCCATTCCGCAGTGGCTGGTGTTAGGACGCACTATACTCCTACCGAAAAAAGGCAACTTGTCCAGACCAGAGAATTACAGGCCAATACCTTGTTTAAACACAATGTATAAGATCTTTACAGCTGTCCTAAACAACAGGATCGTTCGACAAATTGAGTCTGTATGGCGAGAGATGTACGAACAACGAGGCTCGAAAAAAGGTGTAGCAGGCTGTCGAGAGAACCTGCTGATTGACAGGTGTGTCTGTAAAGACGCTGCCGCCCATCAGCGCGTCCTGTCAATGGCCTGGATTGACTACCGGAAAGCTTTCGATTCAACCTCTCATAGACTTATCATCTGTCTGTTGGAAAGCTTGAAGGAACATCCGAACATAGTGAGATGCACAGAGAGACTGATGCCTCTTTGGAAAACTAGATTTACCATCTCATCTAGGAATCACTACACAGGAGAGATTGGGATGGACTTTGGTTTGGATAGGTGTGCCAAAAATCATTTGAAGAAAGGAAAGATTACTGGCGTTCCCAAGGATCCTGAGCTTGTGGATATAAGTTTTATTAGACATCTTAACACTGGAGAGACCTATACATACCGAACGATATTCGTGATCGAATTCTCGGCTCCGTCCGAATACAACATCACTGCAAAGGAGAAAGAAAAAGAGGAGAGGCATCAAGACCTTAAAAGAGAGCTGCAACGACTGTACCCAGAATATTCGGTACGAGTAATTGTCCTTGTGATAGGTGCTCTCGGAGGTGCTAAATTATCACTGTTTCGTAACCTTAAAGCCATACCCGCGTGCCAAAAATATGCCAAGGCACTTGCGAGATGGATGCAGAAAGCTGTCATCCTTGGGTCGCTTCGTGTCCTCAAGACACACGAGGGTTTCGCCGGTCTGTCGTTGTGATTTCGTCGTGCCCTGTGACCACCCATCTCACGGATGTGAGACGTGGGCATAGGTGTATTTTACCGCGGTTCTGCTGGGGGCTATTGACATTTTCTTTTTAGATGGCAGTTGCTCTTAGTGGTACCCTGCGGTGGTTGTTTAACTTTTTTTTTTAATTATATATATATATATATATATAT
>CAKNXH010060938.1:358053-389451 GCA_932178445.1 Andricus quercusramuli
AAGCTTGCATATCAATTCGTCAGTTCCGCGATTATACATTTCACGCCAGCAAGGCGGACGCGGACTTCTGAATCTCCAGTGTCTTCATAACCGAATTGTTTTGAGTACAGCTTACATCGTTGCGAATGGCAGAGATCCTCTCCTAAAGATGGTCAGAAACCACGAGATGATTGGCGAAGGGGCGTTCCTTTACAAAGCCGCGGAACAAGCTGCCGAGACCCTTGGCCTGAATTTTAACATCAGAAGTGAGGAAAGTGCATTACTCCATCTAGATGCTTCACGTCTAAAAGCCGAAGTAAAGAAAGCAGAGGTTGGAAAATTTCACCAAGAGCTACTCGACAAGCAAATGCACGGAAACTTTCACAGAAATGTAGAAAAACAGTCCTTGTCGAAGGAGCAAACTTTTGCTTTCCTCAAATCATCAGGGCTCAATTCAGGTACAGAGGGCTTTATTTTCGCATGCCAGGACGGTGTAATCTCCACCTTAGCATACCGCGCCCGCATTTTATGTCAAGAAGTTCCCAGTGATAGGTGCAGAGCGTGTCATGCACACGCTGAGTACCTAGAACATATACTATCGGGGTGTCCGACCCACGCAGGAACAACGTATATCTATAGACATAATGCGGCCCTAAGAGTACTTTATTACCACCTTTGTCGCTCTTACGGTGTTGGTCGCGACCCTGCCCTGCCGAACGCTCCACGGGATATAGAGTCAATTGTCCGAAACGAGAAGTGCCAGATTTTCTGGAACTACGATTTTCGGGCAGCAGTCTCCGTTGCGCACTCGAGGCCTGACATTGTTCTCCAAGACTTCGAGAAACGAACTATATTCGTGATCGAATTCTCGGCTCCATCCGAATACAACATCACTGCAAAGGAGAAAGAAAAAGAGGAGAGATATCAAGACCTTAAAAGAGAGCTGCTTCGACTGTACCCAAAATATTCGGTACGAGTGATTGTTCTTGTGATAGGTGCTCTCGGAGGTGTGAAATTATCGCTGGTTCGTAACCTTAAAGCCATACCCGCGTGCCAAAAATATGCCAAGGCTCTTGCGAGATGGATGCAGAAAGCTGTCATCCTTGGGTCGCTTCGTGTCCTCAAGACACACGAGGGTTTCGCCGGCCTGTCGTTGTGATTTCGTCGTGCCCTGTGACCACCCATCTCACGGATGTGAGACGTGGCCATAGGTGTATTTTACCGCGGTTCTACTGGGGGCCATTGACATTTTTTCAAGATGGCAGTTGCTCTTAGTGGTACCCTGCGGTGGTTGTTTAACTTTGTTTTTAATTATATATATATATATATACAGGGTGTCCCAGTACTCAAAACACATATTTGTATTTTTGAATTCTAACAAAAAAATGGCGTCGAAAATAATTATAAAAAAATTGTTCCAAAGTTAATAATGACCGAGTTATTAACAGATAAAGATTAAACAATCAGAAGCCCGCGTTAGAAGGTCGACAGTCCATGTGCCATCGACAAGAGTGTGTTCTTAAGCAAGTTCATTTCGTATCATTTCTCCTCGGATCGCTTTTGCAGTAGGTTGTGACTCTGGTGCAACTTCACACGTCAACGAGATACAAAAATGAAAAAAGATATTTTCCACAATCAACAAAATTCGACAACATTCTCATGAATTCTGTAAATTCCCTTGAAATCTGTACAATTTTCGCGTAATCAGTGGAATTCTCGTGAATTCTCTTGAGTTTAGCAGAATTGTCTTAGAAACAGCTAAATTCTCTCCAACTTTATAAAATTCTTTTGATTATAGCAGAATTGTTTGAATTCAGCGAAAATCTCTTGAATCTCCTTGCATTTATCATAATCCTCTGGAAACCTGTAAAAATATCTCGTTAATTCAGTAGAATTCTCTTCAATTATATAGAATTCTCTTGAATTGTGTATAATTCTTTTAAATTCAGTAGAGTTCTTCTATGTTTGGTAGAAATTCTCTTGAGTTTCGTCAAATTATCCTGTTTTCTTTCAAATTCAGCAGAATATTCTCGAAATCAGAAAAATTCTTTCGAATTTAAAAGAATTCTCTAGAGTTAGGCGGAATTCCCTTGAATTAATCATAGATCTTCGGAATTCTGTATAAATATCTCATGAATACCGTAGAATTCTCTTTATTTATGCATTCTCTTAAAATCTGTATAATTCTCTTGAAGTCCGTAGAATTCTCCTCAATTCAGTAGAATTCTCTTACGTTTGGCAAAATTCTCTTAAATTTAGTAAAATTCTCTTGCGTTCAACAGAATTCTCGTGCAATCTGTAGAATTATCTTGAATTGAGTAGAACTCTCTTGATTTCCTTAAAATTATCTCAAATTCTGTGGAAGACTCTTGTATTCTGTAGAATTATCTTGGATTCTGAAAAATCCTCTTAATTCATTAGAATAAGCTTTGATCTATTTTGAATTCATTAGACTCAGTGTGTGGGGTGAACAGTTTGAACTTATCATTTTTTAGCAGTTTAAGTTGAAGGAAGCTCAGAAGGGGTTCGATGAAAGTACTAGGGGTGCTTTTTGATGCTGTATAATATTATTGTAGGAACTAAGGTATCTGCTAGAGCCATGGAAAGGTGTCTGAAGTAACAATTTTTAGTTTGGAATAATTTTTGCTGCTTTAGTTAGATGCAACAAGGGTCTTGGGAAAGTGTATGCGGTTACTATTTTTAATTTGAAATTTTTTTGGCTGCTTAAGTCGAAGGTAACTAAGAAGGGGTTTGTTAAATATACTAGGAGTCTTTTTTTTGAGTTGCTAAATATTATAGTAGGGATGGTTATACCTAAAAAAGTCTTGGGAAAGTGTGTAGGGTGATAATTTATAATTAAACAGTTTTTTGGCTACTTTAGCAGAAGTCAATTGCGACTGGGTTCGCTAAATGTACTAAAGGTCTCTTAGGTGACTATTTTTAATTTGAAATTTTTTTGACTGCTTCTGTTCAAGCCAGCTGAGACGCGATTCTTTAAATGTATTAGGGGTAGTTTTTTTTTAATCTGTGTAATAATATTGTAGGGATGGGGATATCAGCTTGAGTGTTGGGGAAGTGTGTGGGGTGATTATTATTTTAAATTTTGAATTTTTTGACAGTTCAACTTGAAGGCAGCTGAGATGGGGTTCGTTGAATGTACTGGGTGTGGTTTGTTGGGGCTGTCTAATGCTATTGTAGGTTTCTATGGTGTCTATTTTTAGTTTAAGATTTTTTTGGTTGTGTTTGTAAGTCCCGAAAAAGTTTTTAGTAAGCTATAAAGTAGTTTAGAGCTATGATATGCGTTTTTTTCAACCTACTCCCTCAGGTTTTTTTTTATTTCGTAAAATAAATGTGATGGTTTTTGGAAAACACAAGAATAGACCTAAATGCTGATATGATTATATTTATGCTGAGCTCATACTTCATTGTATGCGTTGTTTGAAGAAATTTGATTTTTATCATTTTTAAAAGCGCAAAAAATCCCATAATTCTGGTTTGGTTATATGCTTAATTTCTGAAATTTGCTTCAGTGGAAGTACTGACTGGCAGCACCTCTACCAAAAGTTTGGTTTTTTGAGAAAAATATGAAAATATATAAAATATAATAAAATATTGTGAGCAAAAAATATACTCTAAAATTATTGTTAATCTTCACAAAGCATTTTCAATCAGTAATTTTTCAATGAAGAATACAAAATTCGTTTAAATATTGTATTTTACTGAATACTATTTATACGGAGTGTCTTTACAGATTTGATGACATTTTTTTAATTCTCTGGAATTACGTAAATAACTCGTGAATACAGTAGAATTCTCTTTATGCATTTCCTCAAAATCTGTATAATTCTCTTGAAGTCTACCAAGTTCCCTTGAAATCAGTAGAATTTTCTTACGTCGGGCAGAACTCTCTTGAATTCAGTACAATTCTTTCGAGATGGACAGAATTCTCGAGCAATCTATAGAATTCTCTTGAAATGAGTAGAGCTCTCTTGATTTCCGTTCAATTAACTTAATTTCTATAAAAGACTCTTAAATTCTGTAGAATTCTTTTGACTTCAGCAGAATTCTTTAAAATGTAATGGAATTCTCTTGGATTCTGTATCATTCTTTTGAATTCAGTAGAATTCTTTTCGGTCATATAAAATTCTCAATTTAGTAGAATTCTCTTAGGTTTAACAGGATTCTCTTGAATTTAGTAAAATTGTCTTGAAATCAGCGAAATTCTCTTGAATTCAGTAGAATTTTCCTAAATTAGCGAAACTATCTTGAAATCAGCTGCATTCTTCTAAGTTCTGCAGAATTCTCTTACGTTCGGCAGAACTCTTACGTTCGGCAGAATTCTCTTCAATAGTAGAATTTTCCTGAATTTAGTAGAATTCTTTTCAGTTTAGCAGAATTCTCTTCAACTCTGTGGAATTATCTTGAATTCTGTAAAAGTCGTTTGTCTGCTGTAGTATTCTCTTGAATTATGTAGAATTCTGTGAAATTCTCTTGAATTCTGTAAAATTCCGTAGAAAATGTTTGAGCAGTTTTGAACTCACTTAAGAATTTTTTAATACCTTTGAATCCATTAGAATAAGCTTTGATTTATTTCGAATTCATTCGTCCTCCCCATTTTTTTCGTGAAGCTCACAAGAAGTGTCGATAAAGTTCCAATAAAAAATAAGATCCGCCAGAGTCATAATTAAATGATTGTTCATTCCAGTGAAATCCATCTGATGATGTTCTTACACCTATCTGGATGTAACATAGCTGGCACATAGGGCATAAAGCAGGGCACGCAGGCCCCCTGTGACCCCAAGCATGAAACTGCTTGCTACGAAGGGCCAATCGATTATTTTGACCCGCTTCAATTCTTGCATATTCTTTGATACTCCGTTTAAAATGTGCCATGGGTTATTTTGTTTAAATTTAATATTTACTATGAAGGAAAATAGTGAAGATAAATTGCGCTCACCATAAACATAATCATATCAGAACTTTGGCCTATTCTTGTGTGTTTCCAAAACACTTTACATTTATTTTACGAAATCAACCCTAAAAAACCTGAGGAAGTCATTACAAGAAAAAACGTAAGCCATAGCTCTAAACTACGTTATAGCTTACCAAGACCAACCACATTAACGTTTCGGAAACAAGCCATGAATTTAACATGAACCCCTAAATAAAAATACAGATATTTTAAAAAACTGTAAGCCCAAAGTTAATTATTTTTTCAAGGCTTACAAAAACAGCCAAAAAATGTTAAACTAAAAATAGATACCACAACCTTCCCACGACATTAGTGTATATCAATATCCCTACAATAATATTAGACATTCCCAAAAAACCACACACATTGCATTGAACGAACCCCATCTCAGCTGCCTTCAACTTAGACTGCCAAAAAATTCAAAATGTAAAATAATCACCCCACACACTTTTCCAAGACTCTCATAGATATCCCCGCCCCTAAAATATTATTACACAGAATCAAAAAAAACCACCCCTACTACATATAACGAATCGCGTCTCAGCTGGCTTCAACAGAATCAGTCAAAAAAATTTCAAATTAAAAATAGTCACCTAAGAGACCTTTCCTAGAGCCTGGAAGATATTGCCATTTCTACATTATACAGCCTCAAGAAACCACCCTTAGTATATTTAACGAAACCCGTCTGTGCTGCACTTAATTGAAGCAGCCAAAAGAGTTTCAAATTAAATACAGTCACCTCAGGCGCTTTCTCAAAACTCTTATTAGATATCCCAATTCCTACAATGATATTACACAGCCTTACAAAGCTATTCCTAGTACATTTAGCGAACCCGGTCGCAATTGACTTCGGCTAAAGTAGCCAAAAAACATTTTATTTCTAAATAATCACCCCACACACTGTCTCAAGACTTTATTAGATATTTCAAACCCTAAAATATTATTCAGCAACCCCAAGAAAGCCAACCTTCGTATATTAAAGAAACTCATCTCAGTTACCTTCAAATGAAACAGGCAAAAAATTTCAAATTAAACATAGTCACTTGAGACACCTTTTCAAGACTCTATTCCATATCGCTATTCTAATAATAATATTACACAGGCTCAAAAGAACATCCCTAGTACATTTAAAACCCTCGTCTCAGCTGCCTTCAACAAAAGCAGCAAAAATAGTTAAAAATTAAAGATAGTTACATCCGGCACTCTCAGAAGACTGTAGTCGATATTCTCATCACTAAAATAATATAAAACACCCCAGAAAAACACCCCTAGTATATTCAATGAACCTCATCTTAATTGAGTTCGAGTAAAGCCGCCAAAAACATTTCAAATTGAAACCTGTCATGTAAGACACCTTCCTAAGACTCTCGTAGATATCCCCATATCTACAATAATATTACACTTCCCCAAAAACCATCTATAGTACATGTAATGTATCCAGCCTCAACTTCCTCTACAAAAGCATACAATACAGCTTCTAAAAACCACCCCTCGAACGTTAAACGAAATAGTTTTAGCAGCTTCCAACTAAAGCAAGCGAAACATATTCAAATTATAAAAAGTTCAACCCAAAAACCTTTCAAGACTCTAGCCGATATCGCGATACCTAAAATAATATGACACAACCTCAAAAAACCACCCCTAGTACATTTAACGAATCCAATCTCAGCTTCCTTGAACTAAAACTGTCAAAAAGTTAAAAATTTGATATTTAAAGTAATCACCCTACACACTTTCCCAAATTTTTTTTTTTTTTTAGGTATTTCCATCCCTACTATAATATTTAGCAACTCAAAAAAACGACTCCTAGTATATTTAACAAACTCCGTCTCAGTTACCTTCGACTCAGTGTTCACAGATCGTGGGAGCTGGTGGCCCCCACCACGACTCCCGTGTGGGAGCGCCACACTTAAACGCCGCGTGTCGGTGAGTCCCCACTCCGTCACTTGATTCCACGCTCCGCGGCAACGAAAATTTGTCGGCTGGGATGATTTCACTGTCTCCTTCGTGCTCTTTCGTTTGATTTCGGTGGCTGCCACGAAGATGGGTTCGGCGTTGACGCCGAGGATTGCCGAGAATGCACGACTCTTAACTTGAAATTTCTCGTTCTCGGCGACTGGGCTATTTTTAAGATTTTTCAGCTTTTTCAGATTTGGAGAATTGGAGGATTTGGAGGTTGGAGTCGACTTTTGTTTACAAACAAAGTTTGACAACCTCAAAAAAGCTAACAAAGTTTTAAAAGATGATGATTATGTTTTTCAGGTATTATTATAGAATCTTTTCTAGTATAAGATCTATAGGGAATATAGTATAAGTTACTACAGGTTTTCAATTTTGTAATATAAGGAATGTATTATATAAGAAAACTTGAGATTAGATTGATATAATGTATATCATTCTCAAGCCTCAAGTGGTTTTCAATTTTCAAATGTTGTATTTAATTTTTTAATTGAATTTAAATATTGTGGATTTAGAATGATAATGAATTATATACATTTTTCATTCAGTAAAATAATCATCATTTCTGTTTATTCTTCTTATGCTTGAAAATTATAAATTCGTTTAATGTTTATTATACATCAGTCTGTGATTGAGAATAAGATTGGCACGGTATATAAATAAATAAATAATCAATCGATTGTAATTAATTCTTATAAATATCACAATTTTCATGTACTTTCATAGGAATGATCTGAAATAGATCACAAATGAGGTTTGATTAAACTGTGGACAGGGAAAAATGCTTAATTTCAATGTTGTCAATAGGAAAACGAAGAAACAGGGTACATAATTTCTATTTTAAAATTTATGTGATTGACAGAGGCAGGGTATATTAATTTCAATATTAAATAGGGGAATTACCTGAAATTAATTTTAAAGCTGAAATGTAAAAAAATATTCTTAGTAAATTATTTATAAATTATAATATAAAAAGATTTTTCACGAAATTTAAATTTTTCGCTCATGAGAGTGTAAAATGGCAATTTTATTATTTGTAATGATATTTTTCTTTTTTAATTCTGAAATTTCGTTATTTTGTAGCTAATATATAAATCAATAATTATTTTTAATACTAAATGGGTATTAAGATCATTATAGAAAAGTTAATAAAGGAATAAGTAATATTAAAAAATATTGAAAAGATGAGTGTCAGAACTAATGAAAATATAAATATATATATTCATATATTTATATTTTCATTAGTTCTACATTATTGTTTAGAACTTTTTTAGTTCAAGACAAAAAACTGTAAACTTAAAAATGTTTCTTTAAAATAAATACACCTCTTTATAATTTTAGAGCTAAATTAATTGTTCAATTTAAAACGAAAAATTTATAATTATAATATTATATTTATATTATATATTTAGAATAAAAATTCTAAATAATAATTTATTAAAATTATTGGCATGCATTTAAAACTTAAAATTAATAGTTCTTTTGTGAGTGTAATGAATTCTCACATAACTATCTGAATTTTTGTGTACTTTCATATAAATAATGTGAAATAGACCACAATCCAGGTTTAGATTTTCAGGGAGTTATTATTATACCATTAAGCCATTTCCCTTTCGGAGTAGGCGTGATTTGCTCGGTTGGAAAGTAGTGGGATAGGTATATAGGTGTAAAGTAGGTCGTTATATGGTATAAGGTAGGATAGGTATATAGGTGTTAGTAATTTTAATTAAATTAATTTTAAAGTTGAAATGTAAGAAAGTAATTTCAGCAAATTATAATTACAATAATATTTAAAATAAAAACTATCCAACATGATACACTTTTTAATGCTTTTCAGTTTTAACATACATTCTATTATCTTATTTTGCAACTTAAATATAGCTGCCGAAACCGGAAAATTACATTGCATTTAGTGGACAAAAGATTATTTCTATGAAAAAAGTCTTAAATCTTAAACGTTTAAAAATAAGCACAATTTTTTTTTCTTTTTTATATTCAAAAAAAAATTTGAAGTTCTTTTCCTACATTTAAAATAACGAAAATATTTTTAATTGCCGAGGACAATCACAAAAAACAAGAATCTCGAATTCCAAAATATCTTGCATTTAAATTGATCGAATTACATACTTTCTGAGTAATTAAATTGAAGCAAATTCTAAGATTCAAATAAGGACCCCACACAAATCCACCGAGACCTTTTTTTACATACACACAATTCTTTCGCATATATTAAAAGTAAATTCCATTGAACGTAAAGCAAAGTAAAATTGGAGGTAATTTTTTTTCTTTTTACTGATAATAAGAAATTAAGAAATTTTATTTAGAAAATAATAAAATGCAGTTTTGGCTTTGTAGACAATATTTCTTTTAAAATAATAAAATACAGTTTTGGCTTTGTAGACAATATTTCCTTTAAAATAAAATAATTATTCAGCTCTAAAAATTAGGAAGACGTGCATTCATTTTTTAAAACAGTTTTAAAGACTAAAGTATTTGGTAATGGGATAAAAAATTTATAAATAATAAATAATTTACTAAGATTATTTTTTTACATTTCAGCTTTGAAATTAATTTCAGGTAATTCCCCTATTTAATATTGAAATTAATATACCCTGCCTCTGTCAATCACATAAATTTTAAAATAGAAATTATGTACCCTGTTTCTACGTTTTCCTATTGACAACATTGAAAGTAAGCATTTTCCCCTGTCCACAGTTTAATCAAACCTCATTTGTGATCTATTTCAGATCATTCCTATGAAAGTACATAAAAATTGTGATATTTATAAGAATTAATTACATTCGATTGATTATTTATTTATTTATATACCGTGCCAATCTTATTCTCAATCACAGACTGAAGTATAATAAACCTTAAACGAATTTATAATTTTCAAGCATAAGAAGAATAAAAAGTAGATAGAGGTAGATTTTACAATGAAACAAAAAAATTCCCGGCCCTAAATAAAATTCTCGGGTTTATCACGGTTTCTCCTAGTTAAAAAAAATTCCCGAGTTTTCCCCAGTCTGATCGACACTGATATTATTTATTCCTATATTGATTTTTCTGTAATACTTTAATACCCATTTTCTATTTAAAATAATTACTGATTTATATATTAGCTACAAAATAATGAAATTTCAGAATTAAAACAGAAAAATATCATTACAAATAATAAAATTGCCATTTTACACTCTCATGAGTGAAATAATTTTTTATTTAAAATAAAAAATTATTTATAAATTTTTATATAATTACTTCATAATAATTTATAAATTATTTTAAACAATAACGATAATAAAACAATAAACCCATTTCTGTAACAGGCTATATGTATAGTGTAAGGCTTTCTCTCCTGTAAATCATTATTTATTTATTTATGAAGTATAGATATACAAGTCATTAAAGGTTTTATGAAGTGTTTATAAGAAATAACAAAGCTGTGATTTTCATAATTTCATATACATTCTATTTTCCTTTATAAAATATTATAAATATTGAATATTTAATTCAATGAAAATTTAAGGAAGTATTATAATGCAAAAAAGTTTAAAATCTTTTTTAAAAAAAGTCTTAAAACTTTTGAAAATGGTTTACAATATGAATATCGACTATTATACTTTCATATTTTTCATGCTTCTTTAAGAAAATATCACTAAAAGAAATGATGATTATTTTACTGAATTAAAAATATATATAATTATCATTCTAAATTCAATTAAAAAATGAAATACAAAATTTGAAAATTGAAAACCACTTGAGGCTTGAGAATGATATACATTATATCAATCTAATCTCAAATTTTCTTATATAATATATTCCTTATATTACAAAATTGAAAACCTGTAGTAACTTATACTATATTCCCTATAGATCCTATACTAAGAAAGATTCTATAATAATACCTGAAAAACATAATCATCATCTTTTAAAACTTTGTTAGCTTTTTTGAGGTTGTCAAACTTTGTTTGTAAACAAAAGTCGACTCTAACCTCCAAATCATCCAATTCTCCAAATCTGAAAAAGCTGAAAAATCTTGAAAATAGCCCAGTCGCTGAGAATGAGAAATTTCAAGTTGAGAGTCGTGCATTCTCGGCAATCCTCGGCGTCAACGCCGAACCCATCTTCGTGGCCGCCACCGAAATCAAACGAAAGAGCACGAAGGAGACAGTGAAATCATCCCAGCCGACAAATTTTCGTTGCCGCAGAGCGTGGAATAAAGTGACGGAGTGGGGACACATCGACACGCGGCGTTTACGTGTGTCGCTCCCACACGGGAGTCGTGGTGGGGGCGCCAGCTCCCACGATCTGTGAACACTGCTTCGACTTGAGCAGCCAAAAAAATTTCAAATTAAAAATAGTAACCGCATATACTTTCCCAAGACCTTTGTTGCTATCTTCGTCCCTGAAATAATATGAGACAGCGCAAAAAAACCACCCCAAGTACATTTAACAAGCAACGTCTAAGTTGCATTTAACTGCAGCAGCAAAAATAATTTCAAATTGAAAATTGTTACTTCAAACACCTTTCTAAGGCTCTAGCAGATATCTCAATTCCTACAATAATATTATACAGCCTAAGAAAACCACCCCTAGTACTTACATCGAACCCCGTCTGAGCTTCCTCCAACTTGAGCTGCTAAAAAATGTAAAATTTAAAATAATCATCTCACACACTTATCCAACACTTGAGTAGATATTCCGATCAATACAATAATATTCAAATGCCTTAAAAACGATGTGCGTCATCAGAGGAATTTTTGCGGGCATATGTTTGCACTTTGAAATGCACCCGGAAAAAGTGAATTGGTACTTTTTGTTAAATGCTTGCTCTGAAATCATCCAGAATTTAATTATGACTCTGGCGTGTCGCATTTTTTCAATGGAATTTCATTGATATTTCTTGTAACGTTCACAACAATGAAAATGGGAAAGACTAATGAACTCAAAATAAATCAAAGCTTATTCTAATGAATTTAGAAGTTTTTTAAAATTTGTACTGAGTGCAAAAGTGTTCAAGGGAATTTTACAGAAATTGAGAGGATTTTTCAGAATTCAAGATAATTCTACAGAATGCAAGAGTCTTTCACAGAATTTAAGATAATTTTATGGAAATCAAGAGAGTTCTACTCAATTCATCAAATGAGAATTCTATTGAACGCAACATAATTCTACTAAATTCAAGAGAATTCTGCCAAACGTAAGAGAATTCTACTGAATTGAGGAGAATTCTACGGAGTTCAAGAGAATTATACAGATTTTAAGAGAATGCATAAATAAAGAGAATTCTACGGTATTCATGAGATATTTATACAGAATTCCGAAGATGTATGATTAATTCAAGGGAATTCCATCTAACTCTAGAGAATTCTTTTAAATTCGAAACAATTTTTCTGATTTCCAGAACATTCTGCTGAATTTGAAAGAAAACAGGATAATTTGACGAAACTCAAGAAAATTTCTACCAAACATAGGAGAACTCTACTGAATTTAAAAGAATTATACACAATTCAAGAGGATTCTACATAATTGAAGAGAATTCTACTGAATTAACGAGATATTTTTACAGGTTTCCAGAGGATTATGATAAATGCAAGGAGATTCAAGAGAATTTCGCTGAATTCAAAACAATTCTGCTGAAATCAAAAGAATTTTACAAAGTTAGAGATAATTTAGCTGTTTCTAAGACAATTCTGCTAAACTCAAGAGAATTTACGAGAATTCCACTGAGTACTGGAAAAGTCTACAAATTTCAAGGGAATTTAGAGAATTCATGAGAATGTTGTCGAATTTTGTTGATTGTGGAAAACGTCTTTTTCCATTTTTGTATCTCATTGACGTGTGAAGTTGTACCAGAGTCACAACCTACTGCAAAAGCGATCCGAGGAGAAATTATACGAAATGAACTTGCTTATGCACACACTCTTGTCGATGGCACATGGACTGTCGACGTTCTAACGCCTGCTTCTGATTGGTTAATCTTTAATTGTTAATAACTCGGTAATTATTAACTATATATATATCGTCAAGAACTACACAGGAGAGATTGGGATGGACTTTGGTTTGGATAGGTGTGCCAAAAATCATTTGAAGAAAGGAAAGATGACTGGCGTTCCCAAGGATCCTGAGCTTGTGGATATAAGTTTTATTAGACATCTTAACACTGGAGAGACCTATACATACCTGGGCGTGCCTCAAAGCCGCATTCAGGACGTAACATCAGTGAAGGAGTCTCTCCGAAGCAGATACAAGCATCTTCTTCGACAGATTTGGTCTTCCAATCTGTCGGCGTTGAACAAGGTATCTGCGACTAACATGCTTGCCGTCCCGGTTCTACTCTACTCATTTGGGGTGGTTCAATGGACGAAGAACGAGCTTAAGGCCCTTGATGTCACCACGCGTAAGATCATGCATATGCATAAAAGCTTGCATATCAATTCGTCAGTTCCGCGATTATACATTTCACGCCGTCAAGGCGGACGCGGACTTCTGAATCTCCAATGTCTGCATAACCGAATTGTTTTAAGTACAGCTTACATCGTTCCGAATGGCAGAGATCCTCTCCTAAAGATGGTCAGAAACCACGAGATGATTGGCGAAGGAACGTTCCTTCACAAAGCCGCGGAGCAAGCTGCCGAGACCCTTGGCCTGAATTTCAACATCAGAAGTGAGGAAAGTGCATTACTCCATCTAGATGCTTCAGGTCTAAAAGCCGAAGTAAAGAAAGCAGAGGTTAGTAAATTTCACCAAGAGCTACTCGACAAGCATATGCACGGAAACTTTCACAGAAATGTAGACAAACAGTCCTTTTCAAAGGAGCAAACTTTTGCTTTCCTCAAATCATCAGGGCTCAATTCAGGTACAGAGGGTTTTATTTTCGCATGCCAGGACGGTGTAATCTCCACCTTAGCATACCGTGCCCGCATTTTATGTCAAGAAGTTCCCAGTGATAGGTGCAGAGCGTGTCATGCACACGCTGAGTACCTAGAACACATACTGTCGGGGTGTCCGACCCACGCAGGAACAACGTATGTCTATATACATAATGCGGCCCTAAGAGTACTTTATTACCACCTTTGTCGCTCTTATGGTGTTGCTCGCGACCCTGCCCTGCCGAACGCTCCGAGGGATATAGAGTCAATTGTCCGAAACGAGAAGTGCCAGATTTTCTGGAACTACGATTTTCGGGCAGCAGTCTCCATTGCGCACTCGAGGCCTGACATTGTTCTCCAAGACTTCGAGAAACGAACGATATTCGTGATCGAATTCTCGGCTCCGTCCGAATACAACATCACTGCAAAGAAGGAAGAAAAAGAGGAGAGGTATCAAGACCTTAAAAGAGAGCTGCAACGACTGTACCCAAAATATTCGGTACGAGTAATTGTCCTTGTGATAGGTGCTCTCGGAGGTGCTAAATTATCACTGGTTCGTAACCTTAAAGACATACCCGCGTGCCAAAAATATGCCAAGGCACTTGCGAGATGGATGCAGAACGCTGTCATACTTGGGTCGCTTCGTGTCCTCAAGACACACGAGGGTTTCGCCGGCCTGTCGTTGTAATTTCGTCGTGCCCTGTGACCACCATTCTCACGGATGTGAGACGTGGCCATAGGTGTATTTTACCGCGTTTCTACTGGGGGCTATTGACATTTTCTTTTTAGATGGCAGTTGCTCTTAGTGGTACTCGGCTGTGGTTGTTTGACTTTTTTTAAATTATATATATATATATATATATATATATATATATATATATATATATGTTAAGAATCCTATAAATATTCAAAATTGGTTTTTAACATGATTGTTTCAAAAATTTCTAGAAATAAATATAGGGAAGGCCGGGGCTAGTTGGGACAACTATGACTCCAGAATTTTTCGCGTCTTTCTAGTAACTTTTTTAGAATCGTTCTATACTTGCTGTTGAAGTGCATATTCTTGGCTATTGATGTGAATTTTTTGGGTGCATCATATTCATTATATAAATTTTGGCCAGTGTATAACTGAGACAATATCCTGTGTCATAACCTGTCCCGTATACGGGGCAGGTAGGTACAATGCTCGGGGCAGGTTGGGATAAATGAAACAAAGGCAATTTAGAAAATCTGTAGTTGTTTTTAAAAAGGAAAAACGTTGGAACAATCACTTTCAAAGACATTTCACTTATTTTTTGAATTTTCTAGTTGTGTTCAAGCACGAAAAAAGCTTATCGAATCACTTCGTATGATTTTCAGATTTAATTGAATATTGTTCCTTCTGGCTTATTGATTCCTGTTATGTTATTTCTTCTTGAACTTTCTCAAATAATTTTTAAAATGCCTTTGACGAGATTTTTTACAAATGTTTTGTGTTTCTATTTTTATTACTGTTTAGAATGTCTTTAAATCATATTATGCAACACGAAACGTTTACCTTTTTTATAAAATCAATTATATAAGACTTTCATAAAATTCTTTATACTTCTTATAAAGTATTTTTTTAACATTATAGAATAAGAAAATGTTATGAGAACTTTTTCGTTACAAAAATCCGGGATTCGTAAAGAATTTTTTCTAAGTTTTATAAAATTGCCTGAAAAAAATCCTCATTATTTGAATAAATTTTCCATGAATCACAGAAAAATTGCAGCACATTTTTATGAAAACTAGAATAACTTGTAATTATTTTCATTAACAAGGTAATTATAACACAACAAATAAGTGATTGACCTTTTGTAAATTAATACACTGTCATATTTTTTATTCGCTTGTCTAGAAATGCTATAAATACGTTAAATCGTTTAATTGTCCCAACTTGCCCCGCGAAAATCTGTTCCAACCAACCCCGACCGAATTTTTGGTAAACAACATTTGCGAAAAAGTCCAACGTTCAAGGTTAGAGAAAATTCTCCAACGAATTCTTGCAGCTGTTGATATACCCTATTCATGTTCATTTTCGTTTTAAAAATGAAAAAATATTCGAGGACGATTTAACGGAAGAACCAACAAAATAAAAAGTTACTTTCCACTCTTGAAAAAACATATTCGGCAATATTTTCTGTCTTTTGTCCCAAGTAGCCCGTGTCTCGACTAGCCCCGGTCTCCCCTACTCTAGTAAATAAATAACAACTTAACAATTTTTTATTAATAAATTAATGTCACTTTTAGAGATATAAAGGGGCCGTTCAAGTATCACGTAAGCATAATTTTTAAAAAATATAATATACAAAAACAATGTTAATACGAGCCCTTTTTTATTGTTTTTTAAAAGGTAGATGCAAATGTTTGAATTTGCAAAATGACTTAATATGTATCGTGGAAAGGCACCCATGTGAAACCGTGTAAAATAAAACTGATTAAAGTACAAATTATTTGTATGGTATTTTATTGAAATTCATTTTAAAATAAAATAATTGCATGCAAATTATTTGGGCGCATCAGGCCCAGATTAATTCAGTTTGAAAACTCCAGTCTGAGAAATCTGAGAAACTACTTTAAGGTTGTTGGAGCGGGGTGCACAAAAATGGCTAAATCTGTGAAGCACTCAAAACTTACCAATAACCTACGATAATTCAGTTTGGAGGTTTTAAAAACGAACTTTGAACATTTTTCAGACCCTGTTGCAGTGGCAGGGTGGAGGGAGTGCGCGTAAATCACTGTTTTTTCGAAAAAAATCTGGTAACTGCTGAAAAGTAAGAGTAAAATAGTGTAGCAACGACGTGAAGTGTAGGGGAAACTGACTGACAGCTGATGCCGCTTATAGCTCGACCGTACTGGATCATACTACGAAAATGCATTGTCGGTAAAAGTCGCATCCGTTTAGGCGGGAATCTTGAATTTGAATGAAAAATGCAATTAGTGCTTTTCTTTTTTTTTGTTTACTGACAAATCCGAATGATTGGCGAATGCAACAATATCATTACAATGCGAATAAATAATCAATTTTTTCCTCGAATAATAAACGTGGTCTCTGAAAAGGAAAAGTGTGCAAGTGATAAAAAGGTGCCGCTGTGAACTCGCTGATAATAATCGATAATAATTTTGCAATTTTCTTTAAAATTATTTACTGAATTATTTATAAATCTTGTCTTGTTATAAATTATATTAATTTTAAAATTCATATAAAATTATATACTTGTTGTACATATTTGTAGTGTTATAATGGACAAAAAAATGGAAATGGCGCATTACGTAGAATCGAATTATTTTCCTAAAACAAATTAATTGAGTCATTTAAATCTCCCCATCGCATACTTTCCCTGCCCTACTCCACCTACCTTCACCTCCCCCACTTCCCCTCCTTGGAAAAAAGTACGACGAACGGACGGACACCCGACCGAGACACCCGACCAAACAGGAAATTTCAAAACTACCAAATTTCCAATTTTGAAATTTTGAAGCTGCGCCCTCAGCAAATTTATTTATATATCCTCATTGTATCAAATATCCAAATTTATATAATAATTTATAAATTCAATAAATTTCGATATTACCAAATTTTCCACATTGACAATTGAAAAATTACAAAACTGGCGTGAGTTAACTTTTCTGTATAAATTACAAATTTATCAATTTGCCAAACAAGAAGATGCAAAAAAGGCAAATGTACCAAATTTCTAATTCTGAAATTTCTAAACTGGGCCTTGTGCAAATTTATTTAAAAATTCTAAGGTTATTAAGTCGGCAAACTATAAATTTTTTATATTGCCCAATTTTCCACATTGACAATTGTAAAATCAAAAAACTGGCGAGAGTTCACTTTTTTAATAAATTATAAATTTCTCAATTCGCCGAGCAGTAAATTTAAAATACAGCAAATGAACCGTATTTCTAATTCTGAAATTACTAAACTGGGCCTTCTGAAAATTTACTAAGAAATTTATTTATAAATTTTATGTTTATGAAGTCGCCAAACTGTAAATTGCCAATATGAAAAATTTAGTAACATCGAAATTCATAGTTTGGCGACTCGATAAACTTAGAATTTATAAATGCAGCGGGCCCAGTTTAGAAATTTCATAATTGAAAAGTTGGTACATTTGCTATTTTTGAAACTTATTGCTTAGCGAATTGCGAAATTCGTAAAAAAAGTTAACACTCGCCAGTTTTGTGATTTTGGAACTGTCAATGTAGAAAATATGGTAATATCGAAAGTTATAGTGCTGCGACTTGATAAACTTAGAATTTATAAATAAATTTGCATAGGGCACAGTGCAGAAAGGACCCCGCACACATCTATGGACAATATGGTCCCGGTAAAATTGACTGAAATTATGATACAATGTAGTTTATAATATCCTGATCAAATGAAGACCTTAGACACTGGGTCCAAAAAACGCCAGGTTTCGAGATAGGAGGGAGCAAATGGCACTTTTCACGGACGCTAGAAGAGTTCCACGAACCCTCGTGGACTGTTTGGCAATACGCTCAGGGATTATGCCGAACTTTCTGTTCCTTTGATATTTTGTTGTTTGGGAACCCCCGAACAATAATATCCATGTCTGAATGTCAAGAAAAGGATATTTTTTCGTGGGGATTATACCAAACTTAACGTTTCATGCACACTCGAGAAGTTCCACGGACCCTCGAGGACTGTTTGGCACCAAGCTCAGGGATCATGCCAAACTCTCTGTTCCTTTGATATCTTGTAGTTTGGGACCCCCCGAACATTAATATCCATGTCTAAATGTCGAGAAAGGGATACTTTTTCGTGGGTGCTCTGCCAAAGTTAAAGTGTCATGCACACTCGAGGAGTTCCACGGATTCTCGAGGACTGTTTGGCACCACGCCCAGGGATCATACCAAACTGTATGTTCCTTTGATATTTTGTAGCTTAGGGCCTCCTGACCGATAATATGCATGTATGACGACAAAAAATGGATTGGTTTTCATTGGTGTTCCATGAAAGTTCAGTTTTCAAGAATGATAGAGGAGCTCTAGCGACACACGAGCACTGTGTCGCCGAGCTCAGCGGCCATCACCAACCTTCTGTCCATCCAGTTAAGGTAAGCTCAGTATATAATCGGGGTAATCAAGGCAATATCAACACGATATCAGTGCAAGATGCTGTCGATTAAGGCAATAGCGGAGTATTAACCAGCCAGTTAAGGCAAGATTAAAGAATGATCAGGTCAATAATAGCAATATTCTGGTATTTTCCAACCAGTTAAGGCAGGATTATGATGCGATCCAGCCAATAAAGGCAATATCGGCAAGTGTTTTAACCAGTTATAGTAACATTAGGGTATGCTTTGGCCTATCAAGGCAATATCGGGAGTTATCCAGCCACTTTAGTTAATATTGGATGACGCTCTGTTCAGTGAAGACAACAATGGGAATTAGTTTGCTCAAACAAGACGGGTTTTGGAACATTATTCTATTGTTCCCTTAACCCGCATCAGTAATATTATCAATCATAGATCTGCTTGTATACTTTACTGCTGGCTGATGGCGCGCGTATCCTTAATACCATACTACGCTTGCCAAATGTGCGCATGATCGGACTGTCCTCGCCCCGGTTTTACAAGTACAGTGGTACCCCAATATTTCTTCATTGTTTTGTGCTTCATCCAGCTGTAGCTCCTGATCGTCAACTGCTTAAACTAAGTTATCTTCAACATAGGAATATCCAGATCTGATACTTCGTTGCGCGTCTGGAACGAGAATATACTCGCACTCTGATTAAGGGGTAACGCCACTGTAGAAGGCAAAAAAAACACGTTTTTTCAAAAAAAAAAGTTTTGATGGAAGGAAAGGGAATTCAATTATAATGTTTTGGGAAGTTATTATATATATATATATTGGATTGAAAAATTACAAATTTTGAATGAAAATTTTTTCGAAATGGCGGCACTGGTGACATTTTTGTAATGCGTTTTTTTTTAAGGAGCTCCGTGGCACGCAGCACACAGGGTGCAAAATTTAATCTAGAACAAAATAAAATTTGTTGTTTCAATCTACATAAGAATAGCTAGAGAAACACGTGGCCGATTTGAAAAATATTGATTTTTGTGTAATTGGCAAGCATTTGAAAAAAACTCATTTTTCGACCGAAAAAAACGGCACTTAATTGTTTATAAAAATTGTTTGAATCAATTTATCGAAAATCGGCTAAGTGTTTCTCTTTGAAATACTATTATAAAGATGCAGAGAAAAACCCGATTGAAAATATTGACAATTGTTCGAGTTATGCAGCGTGCCGATTTCAAAGAACGTGTTTTGAGAAACACGCGTTTAGAGTCCATATTACACGTGCACCTAAGCCGTACTAACGTGAGTTGCTGACGTGTACTAAAGCATTTTTAACTGAAAATACTTGTAACGAAAGCATGGCGATATCTCTATTAGTGCCATATAACCCTTAAAAATTGATGGGTATGAAAATAGGCAGTAGTAATAGTAGTAATAGTAGTATTAATAGTAGTAATAGACGCAGGTAGTTGTTGCGGAGCGGCCCGGCAAGCTCGGTGAAAGGGCTTGAAATTTTAATGAAATCGATTTCGAACACGTATAAAACCTTTTGTCCTTTATTCTACAAGGTTCAAAGAATTTTTTAAGCTCATCAAAAAAAAATCGGTTTTTTGAAATTTCTACAGTGGTGTTACCCCTTAAACCCGGTTCATCCACTGATATATATAATACACTGGATGCAGGATTCAATGGAAAACGTGTGTGCCTACTTGAAGGCCTCGGAGCCGCCATTTATCAGGGTTGTTTTGGTTCGGGATCATTCGGGACGGATCGGGATATGCGGGAGATTAAAATTCAATATGGAAGAGAACTCAACAATATTAATAAAATCATGTAAAATTTAGTTTATTGTCAATGAGCGAATTGACTAAAACTAGGAAACTGAATAAAACTTAATAAAAAGTAATTAAATAAATAAAAATAATCAAACAGTACAAAAAAAGAAAAGTCGATGGTATATTAAATTGGTGGAATACACATTTTGCAAACACGTGGTTTAGAATATTGATTTTTTTTCTCTTGAAAGTTATAATGAAACTTTGAAGTTTTTACAAGTGAACAATATAATAATTGTGATATCCTAAAAATCGGTATACGTTAGAATTGTCAAACACTTAATGGAACCTTTAAGATCTACCAATTTGTACAAAATAATTTTTCTGCGGATGAAAAAAGTGGTGTGAAATTGTAAATATATGACTGATGTATATTATAATCACAAAATGAATTTAAATTATAATATAAATAATAATAATTAAAAAGAGAAAAAGGAATAAAACTCTTATGGTACGTGCGTAAGTGAAATAATTAGTCATAAGAATATTATGCCAATAATATTATGCAATTCACGAATATGAACTTCGAATTAATGTTCAATAAAAGTGAACATAGAAAAAAGTATGAGGTATAAATATATAAGATAGAAATATATATTGTAAAAAAAACATCACGTGCGTCCTAAACTACGGCCCAAGACAGATTTATGTGTAAACGTCTTCGGTAAACGTTAACTGAAATCGAAATCTTACACACAAAAAAATAATAACTCACGCGCATGTAGGAGTATAAAAATTCATTTCTCTTATATGTAATGTCGTGCAAAAGTTTCTGGATGTCTATTTTCCAATAGGTTGAACAACCACTCTAGTTTTAATAATAATAAATTGTAGATTTTCTCTCAATGATTGCATAAAAGGTGATAAAAGTACTCGTTTTATGGGCATAAATAAAAGCCAGTATGTGTTAATTTTATTCGAAGTTTTTTGAAAAAACGTCAAATGGTAATGTTTCCGGAAAATATCAATAAATTCGAAATTGATAAGTTCTTTGAATTAATCTTAGGTTTCTATTGCATCGAAGGAAAAATTCTAGAAATATCTTATCAAGTCACTTAAATAATTAAGAAAATAATAATAAAATAAATAATCTGATAAAATTAATATATTGCTTTTAATTGAAGACCATTAGGCGTATAATTTTATCAGTTTTCGTGTAGTAATTGGAAGTACATTTAGAGTTGAATATTTTTAAAACTAGAGTGCTTTTATCAAGTATTGAAAAATATAGGTCTAGAAACTTTTGCATAGTAGTGTATTACATTCTCTTATAAACTATCCAATGTAGGTATATTCTATTTCTGTAAAATTAAAATCTATCACTTATATCCCGAAAACAATAATTTCCCACGATTTTAAGAAAAATATAATTCTTAAATAAATAATAATTGTTTGAGTAATTAAAAATTATTCACAAAATACTTGGAATTTGGTCCCTCGACAATTAAAAATAAAACTTGTTTAAAAAATCCAAAGAATACCGTTTTTAGTATGAATAGAATAGCAAGCTGCTATTTTGCAGTTTTTGGGTCACTTTCCAAGTACAATAACGATGGCTCGAAAGGGGTGGGGAGTCAAAATTAAAACTTACTGGGGGGAAATTATTCTTTGAACTAACTTTAAGAGGTTTTAATACTTTAATTCACAAAAAGTTTATAACAAGTAGCTCTTTATTCCATTTTTTTTTTTTTTTGAAAATCAAGCTTTTCTTATTTAAACCCCCATGTTAATTTCAAAGGCTCGGGGGCACGGGTTAACTTTGACAAAAAAAGAGAACAAGAAAAATGTTCAGTTGATAAACTGTAAATATAAATTAATTATCTATTTTTAAAATTGAACTATAGTTCGACTCGTAACAATATAATAAATAATAAAATTGATTTTATAGGCCGATTATGAATCTGTTCATAATTAAATAATTTATAGATTTTTACGTTAAAAATTGAACTATTTTATTTCGAAAGCCTTGGTAATTAATTAAATGTTTGCATTCGAATGAAACTTCAAAATCTTTTTTCATTTTTCAAAAACATTGTGATTAATGTATTCATAATTAAATGCTTTCATTCAATTTCAAATCCTATTCAAATATTATTGCATTCTAAAATACTCCATTTTTTAAGCATTCAATTTGAAAATTTTTATTTAAAAAATTTTTGTTTGAATATTTAACAATATTTGACTGTTCATTTAGAATAAGAAATTTTAAATCAAACATTGGAAAAGAAACTAAAAAAAATTGAATTATTAAAAATAAAATAAACCTCGAATCGTTCGAATTTCCAGGTGCTGAATGTAAACTTTGAAATTTGCATTTTGCTTCATTTTTTATAATTTTTAATTTGTAAATGACATTTTTCAATTAATATTTCTCAAGAAAAAACTTATAATCACTAAACTGTACTGCTTTTAAGTTCAAATAGTTTGAAAATAATATAATTTTGAACACTTACAAATTTCTCTGAAAGAACTCTGTACACGCTCTGAGGTTCGCTGTATTTGTTATAATAAATTGAACATAAGAAAGTAAAAATGAAATATTAAAAAATAAACAGATTGAAATGGAATTATTTAAAATAATATAAGCCTCGAATCATTAAAATTCCAGAGTGCTGAATGCAAACTTAAAATTTTTTTTTAATTTTTAATTAACAAGTGACATTTTTGAATTTGAATGTTTGAATAACAATGTAAAATCCTTTCATTGTAGTGTTTCAACGTAAAATTATTTAGAAATTATATAATTTTGAACATTCAAAAAATTTATTGATTCATTCTTCAAACTATTCTGTTTCCTAAAACGCATTCTCTCATTTGCCTGCTTAGTCAAGCTTTATTTATAAAATACCGATGCAGACAGATATCAGTTCTCTGAAAGAACACATTGTGTCGCAATTATGTTACGCATCTACATTTAGAATTAGGCGAATTATATTTCATGAAGAAGAATATTGGAAATTGAAATTTTATTATGAAAAATTCATTATTATGACACTTATCAGTATTATTACACATCTAAGTACTCAAAACTTATTAGAAAAATATTGAAAATGGTTTCTTTTTTCAAATTAGACGCAGAATATTTTCCTCTTGTTTGTAAATAATTTACAATTGTTTAAACCATTATTATTCGTTTGACACTAGTGACATAACCCATGAATGTGTATTCCGCCAATTTAAAATACCATCGACTTTCTTTTTTTTGTACTGTTCGATTATTTTTAATTATGTAATTACTTTTTATTAAGTTTTACATGATTTTATTACTATTTTTGAGTTCTCTTCCAAATTAAATTTAAATCTCCCGCATATTCCGATCTGTCCCGAATGATCCCGAACCAAAACAACCCTGATAAATGGCGGGTCCAAGGCCTTCAAGTAGGCACAAATCGTTCCATTGAATCCTGCATCCAGTGTATTATATATATATCAGTGGGTGCATCAGAAAGTTAGTCCAACTCCAAATCTTCCATTCCCTCCCTGTCAAACTTATCTTGGATGTAAGCTCCTGCTAGATTCAGCTGATAGATTCCTACCGTCAGTTCCTTCAGATAATTCATATCCGGTCTAGGGAAATGAGGTACTTGGTGTTCATTAAGATGAATCCATCTGGCATTCCTGGTATGTAGGTTGTCAATTTCAACTCTGGCCTGGACGACGTTGGGTTCACGTGTTTTTCGTATCCTCGTTTGGGCTAAGTCTACGGTCGCTTCAGCCATCTGTATGCAAGGAGGATACTTGTTGAGGATCACCCCAGCAATACGGTAAAAATCGCCGATATTAATGGCATGGTTAATGTTCATGAGATTTCCGAAGAACTTAAAAACAGATTTTATGTGACTATTTCGTGCCCCTACGATCTACCTTGTCTTAGTGATCAATCTCGAGTCATTTGCTTCTTCGGTATCAAATTGCCTTTGTCCATGAACAAGCAGAGGTGGCATTTTATGGTTAATACCAAGATTTTCAGCAAGCGGTAGGGCATCGCGGTAACCACGGTGCACAATGATAATGTCGTCGTTCTTGAACCATTCACGCAGCCCATTAATATCGATTTCGAATTCATTATCAAGCATGGCAGCATCGTTATTTCAAGAGTCAGAAAATATAGCCGTCTGGAGCTACAACTAAGGCTGGCTTAATTAAGTGGCGACCTTTATGAACGCAGTATGTTTGCTTGAGTGTTCTGAAATTGCTGGGCTTATCGATGTATACATAAGTTCCATCCATAAAGGGAATCACTTTTGGAACTTCAGGAGTGAGATTATAAAGTTAATTTGCGAAGTCCGTTACATGTCTCTGGATATAATGCTCCACTGTTATTGCCGTCAACTCTATGTTGGTGGGAACAAAAGGTGTCATCAAAGATTTTCTCACAATTGAAATAATGAGACTCACATTTTGCCTACTAGCGTATCCCAAAATAACGTTTAAAGACTCATCACTTAGCCCTTGGCGAAGCTTACACAAAAACATCAACAAATCCTTTTTAGTAATACGGCGATATATCCATCTATCTTGTACAGCATCACGTACAGCATCGCAATACGTATATAAATCCCTAAATTGCTCGCGTGTTATAGAACTGATTGAATAGAACCCTACCTCTGAAAACGTTTCTTCAATATTAAAATCGGGCTCATCAATTTTCGATAGCTCACGTAGGCCTTGCAAAAAATATTGCAACTGGACACCAGACAAACGATAAGGCCTACTGCAAAATTCTAAACCTTGCAGTAGGGCGTTTGGTATAAAGCCACTCACATCCAAATGCTTAGGGCAAGAACGTGTTGATTCAGGTGAGTAAATTTTTTTTTCATAAAAACATCAACCCTACATTTCACCGACAACCTGATCATATGTTGCATTCTGTTACAAAATATACAAGAACTATTTCTTCTTTGTTTTAAAACATTGTCTTACAGACAATTAGGATCAAGTGCTAAATCATTCATCTCCATATTAATGCTTCGATTGCTTTTCTCGACATGCAGACATGGATATTATCGACCAGGAGACCCCAAGCTACAAAATATCAAGGGAACAGACAGTTCGGCACGATCCCTGAGCGTGGTGCCAAACAGTCCTCGAGGTTCCGTGGAACTCCTCGAGTGTGCATAACACGTTAACTTTGGCAGAGCACCCACGAAAAAGTATCCCTTTCTCGACATTCAGACATGGATATTAATGTTCGGGGGGTCCCAAACTACAAGATATCAAAGGAACAGAGAGTTTGGCATAATCCCTGAGCGTGGTGTCAAACAGTCCTCGAGGGTCCGTGGAACTCCTCGAGTGTGGATGACACGTTAACTTTGACACAGCACCCACAAAAAAGTATCCGTTTCTCGACATTCAGACATGGATATTATTATTTGGGGGGTCCCAAACTACAAAATATCAAAGGGACAGAGAGTTTGATATGATCCCTGAGCGTGGTGCCAAACGGTCCTCGAGGATCCGTGGAACTCCTGGAGTGTGCATAAGACGTTAACTTTGGTACAACACCCACGAAAAGGTGTCCTTTTCTCGACATGCAGATATGGATATTATCGACCAGGAGGCCCCAAGCTACAAAATTTTAAAGGAACAGACAGTTCCGCATGATCCCTGAGCGTGGTGCCAAACAGTCCTCGAGGGTCCGTGGAACTCCTCGAGTGTGCATGACACGTTAACTTTGGCACAGGACCCACGAAAAAGTATCCCTTTCTCTACATTCAGACATGGATATTAATGTTCGGGGGTTCCCAAACTACAAAATATCAAAGAAACAGAGAGTTTGGCGTGATCCCTGAGCGTGGTGCCAAACAGTCCACGAGGGTCCGCGGAACCCCTCTCGCGTCCGTGAAAGTGCCATTTGTTGCCTCCTATATCGAAACCTGGCGTTTTTGGACCCAGTGTCTAAGGACTTTATTTGATCAGGATATTATAAACTACATTATACCACAATTTCAGCCAATTTGACCGGGAACATATTCTCCATAGATGTGTGCAGGTCCTTTCCGAATTAAAAATTTGGTAGTTTTGAAGTTTATTGCTTGGTGAGTTGATAAATTTATAATTTATAAAGAAAAGTGAAGACTTGCCATTTCTGAAGTTTTAGAATTGTAAATGTGGAAAAATTGGTGATATCGAAATTTATAGTTTGGCGACTTGATGAACTTGGAATTTATAAAAAAAAATTTGCATAGGGTCTAATTTAAAAATTTTGAAATTTCAAACTTTATAAATTTCGTCAATTTCTAAATAAATTTGTTCATAAAAATATAATATATATCACTTGTGGAGCTTCATTTTTTACATGAAATTTTGTTTAATTCTTTTAAAAACTTAAATTTGTTTAAAAAGAAACAAGTTATAATTTCAAACTTGGTAAATTTTAAAATATACATAAAATGATACATTGGTTTATCTATAAAACTGGTGTATTGCAGATGGTATCTGCAGTGTGACAGCCTGCACATTTTTTCGGCTGCTTACAACTACAGTCTCATGGTCTTCACACACAAAGGATCTGTCAATTTTTTCTAGATTTTTCTCCGTTTCGCGACGTATTTTGCGAAATTTATGTTCACCATCATCAAGTCGTCTTGAGATAAAAGAAGACTACCGAGAATGCTTCTTTGATATTAGAATTGTGAGTAAAAAATTAATTTGTAAACAATTCTCGCCGTTCAGATGATGTTGTCTGCTATCCGTAGATTTCTCCCTACCGGAAAATGAATATTTTCCGTCAAAATATTAATTTTCTCAGCAGAAGGGTTTGTCTTTCAAAATATTATTCTTCCGAGGATCACGCAAAACTCCGAATATTTAGTAAATTTTCTTTATTTTGTTCTAAAATACTTGGACAAAAAATCCATATCATGTTCTTCAAGAAAATATGATTTGCATTCTATCAACGACTTGCACACGCTAAAAATTGACCTAAATCAATGCAGTAATACTTGAAGAACCTATTCATAAATTGTTCAATTGATAAAATCCTTTAGTTATTTGTTATACAGAAATTAAGGGAACAGTTTGCTCCTTAACCTCCTATTTCTACAATATTGTATCATCTGAAATCAGATTATCAGGTTTAGACATTGAAAACAAAAGTACACTACCAGCAAAAATGGTGTAAAAATTGTATAGACAGTCCTGAGCACTTGAGAATATCGTTTCAATTTTTAATTTTTAAAACATATCCACATTGGAAATTGAATGAGAAATGTTAGCTAAATTGAAATGGTAGATAACAAACTGTTGATGTCTTAATTTTCCGTCTCGATAGATTTGCTCACGCGTAGGCTGCGGCCCAGCCAGTAAGACGTTACTACCACCGGAAAGATACAGATACTTTTTAATTAACATACGCAAAATCCGGGCTTATTCTAACGGGTTGTGTTAGGTGAACTGTTCCCTTTCGGGGTAGGCGTGGCTTGCTAGGTTGGAAAATAGTAGTTTGTAGGTGGGTATATAGGTATAAGATAGATAGGTATATAGGTGTTAGATATAGATATTTTAGATTGATCTGGAACTCTCGTGTTATTTATTTGAATGACACGTTCATTCCAGAACAACGCTCCGACCCAGGTTGCTCTAGCGATCTAGCGATCACCCCAAATGAAGAGCCTCACAAAATTGTTATGTGTGATTCCCCACTTGGGCCCATTAGTATCCAAGGTCTTTGTTTCAGGCGTCATTCACTCTATTGTCACTCTGTTTACAAACTATTAATCGTGCTTCTATGGCTTCTTATGTCTCTTCGGATTAGTGTCTCATTCACAGATTCTAACCATTCTTTCGGGGGTCTACCTCTGGGCATTCTGCCATTCACTTTGCCTTTATACAGTTGTTTGGTCAGTCGTTCATCTTTCATTCTTTCAAGATGACAGAATCATCTCAACTGATTTCTTTCCCATGTTTCGCTACCGTATAGTACAGTCCGTACGAATATAGAATTATGTATGGCCATTCTAGCTTTTTTTAAATATATTTTTATTTTTGAGAATGGACCCTGCTCTACCGATTGCCAGCTTACCCTTATTTATGCGCCTATGTAACTCCCCATCTATTTTTCCGTCGCTAGTGAATTAGGCCTCCCAGATATACGTACTTGTCAACTTGTTCTAATCTCTCGACATTTTGGACAATGTTGCAATGTTTCGAAATCTACACCTTCTTCGTCGAAGAGGGCCGTTCTTAGATACTTATCCATAAATATGATAAATAGGCATGAGGACATAAAGCATCCTTGTTTCACGCCTTCGAACCAGTCACTTATTTTCCCATTTACCCTTACGCTCGCTTTACTACCTGTATATATTGTTTTTATTGCTTGCAGGAGCCATCCATTGACTCCATACTCTTTCAGGACTTCCCACAGTTTACTTCTATTAATTTTCTCAAATGCTTTTTTTAGTTCAAAAAATGCACAGAAAACTTTCGTTTCTACTCTCAAGCTTTTTTCTGTGATTTGTCTTAAACTAAATATCTGATCTGTACATGATCTTCCTGGCATAAATCCACTTTGGACTTCCCATATTTTTTCTTCTGTAATTTTCATTACCCTACGCATAAGAATTTTTTTGTATATTTTACTTACGGCACTTAGTAAGCTGATACCTCTAATTACGACAGTTGCTTTTATCTCCTTTTCTCTTGTATATTGGTACGATAATCGCTTTTCTCCCATTGCCTGGACTTCTTCCATCTCGAAACATGAATTTATCAATTGGCACAACCTCCCAAGTGCGAATTGCCATAACTGAACACACGGCCCAGGCTTGGTCCAATATCGGCAGCCAAAGATCGGCTAATGTTATTGGGCCAATATCGGCATTTTAATCGGCTCAGTGTTGTGCCCATACTGGCTGCCTATATTGGCTATTCAAATTTGTCGATCTATCACCTTCGTCCTTACTCTGGCAAAAAATGCTTCAATAGGAAAAGCCGGAGTCGGGCCCAGCAAAGGTGCATCACTGGGCCCAGTGTGACTTTTACTACGGAAAACCATGTTTTAAGAGGAAGAGCCAGAGTCTGGCCCAGCAAAGGCGCATCACTGGGCCCAGTGTAACTTTCACTACGGCAAACCTTGTTTTAAGAGGAAGAGCCATAGTTTGGCCCAGACTCGGCGCACTGATATTCCCAACTTCGTCTTTACTTTGGCTAAACATGTTTCCATCGGAAAAGCCAAGCTCTGGCCAAGCAAAGACGCATCACTGGGCCCAGTGTGACTTTTACTACGGCAAATCATGTTTTAAGAGGAAGAGCCAGAGTCTGGCCCAGCAAAGGCGCATCATTGGGCCCTGTGTGACTTTTCCTACGGCGAACCATGTTTTAAGAGGAAGAGCCAGAGACTGGCCCAGCAAAGGCGCGTCACTGAGCCCAGCGTGACTTTTACTACGGCAAACCATGTTTTAAGAAGTAAAAGCCAGAATTCAGGCCAGACTCCGCGCACTGCTGTTCCAAGCTTCGCCTTTACTTTTGCTAAACATGTTTCAATAGGAAAAGCCAGAGTCTGGTCAGCAAAGGCCAGAATTAGGTGCCAAGTACAGGCCAAAGCATTTATTCAGATCACGGTGCGATATTGACGGCCGAGTTTGGGCCGTTATTGGTATCCACTGGTGAGCCGACCACCCAGGTGGAAATTTCCGCACTCCGCCAGAGTTCACCACCGGCGCAGTACTGGCCCAGTACTGGTTACCAGTACAGACAATCGGCCATTCGCTCAGCACTGGCTAATGGCTGGCTCCACGATCGGCGCAGTACTATGCCCAGAGTATGAATAGTTGAAAAAAAAATTTAAATACGTTTAAAAATATCGTTCATGTGTTCTAAAATGTCTAAGAACTGAAGGGTCCGCGTTCTAAACCTGTTAACTAACATTATTTTCGAAATCGACTTTTTTGCACTTTATTGAAGTTTTTTAATATGCGGCCACTATCCTTCCAGCCACATGTCGAAATTATCATTTTTTAAATGAATTTTTAAAAAACGCGTTTCGGTATCTGCAGCACTGGTCCACGGTCTAAACCTGTTAACTACTTATGGCGGCTTAAGGACAATTCGTATTTTCAATCCGTTTCGCTAAGCTAACTCGTATAAAAAGGCCAGTGTCGCCTACGTTGCCTTGAAACTACACACACGAGTGCCGCGCTATTGTTTACAAGCGATCGTAAACAGTGGTAAGTAACTTTTTTGATTCATACAACTAGTTTTAATTTTTAGCATAGTTCAACGAACATTTTGATATATAACACTTGTCTGTAGGTGTACCGAGAGCATAGGAAAAATGCGAACGAGGGAAAAAAATCAAAACGCTCGCTCCCCAGGAGCGCGCTCCTGCAGATAACTGGTTTAGACCGCGGGACCCCTTGCAGATAACATACGTACCAACTCAAACCGCTGTAAAAAGTTTAATTTCTTTAGAATTGTTATAAACCTTATGTATATTATTAGTAGAAAGTTGTAAAGTAGTCTAAAGCGCGAAAAAATGAAATATTACACGAAGAAAAATTGTAATCGATATAAATTGGTGCTTAAACTTTTTTGAGCTGTAGCTTCTGAGGATGGCTATTTCATCAAGTTTCAACTCGTAGGTTTAGCGCAATGGTTAAGACTCCCGACTGCTAGGCGATAGATTTAGGTATAGATGTAAGTTCGATACCCCGTAGCGGTAGAAATTTTATTTGTAATATAATATTTAAAAATGTAAATATGTATT
>CAKNXH010060938.1:389851-509117 GCA_932178445.1 Andricus quercusramuli
AGTGTTTCAGCAGCCTCTTCTGCTGCTTTGTAAAGAAACGCCCCTTTGCCTACTTCTTCGTGTTTTCTGACCATTTTAAGAAGAGGATCTTGTCCATTTGCGACAATATGTGCTGTACCCAGAATAATCCTGTTGTGAAGACATCCAAGATTCAGTATTCCACGACCACCTTGACGGCGTGAGATGTAAAGTCGTGGAACAGAAGACTTAAGGTGCATGCTTTTGTTCATGTGCATGACCTTTCGGGACCCGATATCGAGGGATCTCAGCTCGTCCTTCGTCCATGGAACTACTCCAAATGAATAGAGTACTACTGGGACGGCAAGCATGTTCGTTGCAGATACTTTGTTCCTCGCAGACAGTTCGGAAGACCATATCTGTCGGAGGAGACGTTTGTATCTGCATCGGAGAGTATCCTTTATAGATGTTACGTCCTGAATGCGGCTTTGTGGCACGCCCAGGTATGTATAGGTCTCTCCAGCGCAAAGGTGTCATATAGCGCTTCTGTCAACGAGTTCAGGATCTTCGGGGATGCCGTTAACTTTTCCTTTCTTCAAATTAACCTTGGCGCATTTCTCTAACCCGAACTCCATTCCAATCTCTTGAGTGTACTCTGTGACAATTTTTAGAGCTAGATGTAGTTCCTCTTGATTTCTAGCATAGAGCTTAAGATCATCCATGTAAAATACATTAGTTACCTTATGCTTTCGATTTCCAGGTTTGCCACAGAGGTGCCCTTCGGAATGGCGAAGTGCGAGAGATAGTGGCAATAATGTGGGGCAAAAGAGGAGAGGGCTCATGGTGTCGCCCTGAAACACACCTCTCTGAAAGGTGATACTGTTAGTGATCACACGATATTTTCCAGATAAGATGGTAAATCTGGTTTTCCAAAGCGGCATTAATCTCTCTATGCATCTCACGATGTGTGGATGAACCTTTAAGCTTTCCAACTGACAGATGATAAGTCTATGGGAGGTTGAATCAAAAGCTTTTCGGTAATCTATCCAGGCCATCGATAGAGATCGTTGATAGGATGCTGCATCTTTACAGCCACGTTGTTCATACATCTCTCGCCACACAGGTTCAATTGTCCGAAGAATCCTATCATTTAGGATGGCTGTGAAGATCTTATACAGTGTGTTCAGACAAGTTATTGGCCTGTAATTCTTAGGGTCAGCTAAGTTGCCCGTCTTAGGCAGGAGCACTGTGCGCCCTTCCACCAACCAGTCTGGAATAGGCTCTTCCGACTTTAGATATGAGGTGAAAATTCGGGCCAGATGCTGGTGGGAAGAAGGAAACTTCTTCCACCAGAAGGTCTTGATACCATCTGGTCGCGAAGCGGGAACGTTCTTCATGCCTCTTAATACGTTTTTCACCTCCTCGGTAGTGATAGGTGGGCATTCTTCCTCAGGTGTTATGAGGGCATTGCACAGCTCCTTGAAGCTATTTATGTTCTTTGAGTCTTCTTGAAGTGGATGCTGGACCTCGTAGACTTCTCTCCAAAATGCTTCGACCTCCTCTGGTTTGGGCGGATGGTCGACAGTAATTGGAGGGTCTTGGAAGAGTTTAGATGGATCAGATGAAAATTGTTGATTTTCTCTGACCCACCTCTCTCTCCGCTCTAGACTTCTCCTAGCGTTAGACAGTATTCGTATTCTGTCAACAATATGCTGTCTGATGGTCATTAGCTTTGATTTGTTGATTGTGTGATGACGGATCCGCAGTTCGCGCGCGAACCGTCGAACCTTGGCAGTGAAATTCCTGCCAGATGTTATGTAGTCAATCACACACTGAATGCGGGACGCGTACTGTCTAGCCCAGCCTATCTTTGTGCTGAGTTGATGCATTCTTCTTTTGATCTTATGATCAACCGTTGGTTTTGTTTTACGGCTTGCATCTGCTAAAGTTCTCGCTGCATTGTACACACCACAACTGATAGTCCAGAGCTCGGATTCTTCGGAGAAATCTCCACGAAGTTCACCATCCAATTCAGTCAGATCTTTGGGCTTGGGAGAGACCTGAATGTTGATGTTTCTCCGGGTCCTGAAGCATCGTTCTTCCGCTATTGGATGCCTATTCGCGGTTGGTCTCAGTGTCGCCTCTCTTTCTCTGTTGCCGGCTTGTTCTGGATGCGGTTGAGTAGGCACTCCGCTTATATAACCTCTTTTCCGGAGGTTCTCGGGATGGTTTCGCAGACGTTGTAGCGAAAAGTCTGAGAGCTCTGGGTGTTTCTCGCACCACAGAGCATGCAGTCGTGCCATGTAACCTTCTCGTTCAGGGACAATACTGGCATCGTAGCACTCCAGCAGGCCGTCATTGAGTTGATCCGTCCACTTAAAAGTAACAAGATTCCGCCGGTCAATCGCATTGACTCCGTCTTGATTGGCTCCCTCAACTGTAGGGTAGTCGGCATTGTTGTCCGACCCATTGTCGGGAGCCCTGCGCGTTCGATTGTTTTGAACCGCACTTACTACAATTATGTTTGGTGTTGTCATTGTTGTTCCCACGAGCAGCTAGGGAAAGGGTTCGTCCATCCTTGTAGAGCCATATACAGATGCGCCCTAAAAACAATTCAATGATTTTTTATTATTTTTTCAATTAACTCCGGTGATGACGGCCAGAATTGGCCCCCAAGTGCATACCGGAGTTATCATTTCAGCAACGGTACGATATTGGCAGCCGATCTTGGCAATTATAGGCTTATGGATATGACAGATTCGAACCGACCTTGGCATCCACTACTGAGCAGAACTGTCACTTAGCATTGGGCCAATAATGGCGTCCAATGTTGGGTATGTGCTTCCAACTAGTATTGGGCCTGTTTCGGCCGCCGATTGTATACCGTAGTTACACATCTAGCTATGGCCCAATACTGGCAGCCGGATTCCAGCAACATTTTTGCCAGTCCTGGGCCAATGTTGGGCCGTATTGGAATTCGCACTTGGACTGTGAGGTATGTACTCGCCACCGTATTTAAGCATTCCAGCGCTAATACTGTGTACACCAGCAGCCTTACCGTTTTTTAAGTTCCTAATTATATCTCTAACCTCAATGATACAGACTTTTTCAATTGGGTTTTCTAATGCATTATATTCTATGTCGCAGTTCTTAATAATTCTCTTAATAATTCTCTAAAAGAGTGTTTTAAAGCGTCTACTATCCCTCTACTCTCCTTGATTAGTCGTTTAACTTTCCTATTTTTGTGTCTTTAATCGCTTTTAAGTCTATTTCTCCCCTCATCGCTAAGACCTGTGATGTTCAGCGTTTTTTGTGTGCGCTTCTATCTTTTCTTTTTGGGCTGCCTCAAGTTCGTTATTCCACCATGCATCACCAGACTTTCTTCCTACCACTGCCGTACCACACACTTCAATTGCAGTTTTAACAATGATATCCCGTAACAAAGTCCACGAAAATTAAATATCTTTAATTTTCAGATAGAACTTTTAAAAGAAGGAAAATATCATGTAATAGTTCAACGAATATTTTTGGTTAAAGACAATCAGAAAGTCTTTTATGAAGTTCATTCATTTAAGATCAAAATACAATCTGCTCTCCTAACATAATTTCAAAGGCCGAAATCAGAACATGAAAAAAAATTCACAAATAAAAATTTGATTTCGAAACTGCCACCTTTCCGGAAATATTAGAGGCAAAAAACAAAAGAAAAAAAGTGGGAGAAAAGAAAAAAAGTAAACCAAACTCTCACTCTTTCATTATTCTTTATCCGTCTTTTTTATACTACCAGGGACCAACATGTTTCGGAGCCAATTTAGACCTCCTTATCAGTGATTATTTATAGGAAACCTCTAGGTATGAATAAAAGAAACTTATGCTAATAAAAATTAACAAAATATCTTAAAATAAAAAATCATAGACATTTATACAAGAGGTTAAATAGCCACAACCTACAGTAATTTGTCCATTTGATGACCCTATCCCAAACTTTGTTATATCTTGAGAGATCATTTTTAAATTAATAGCTTGCTTACCTTCTCTGTTTATAAATAACATCTGCATGGATTATCTCTTTTTCCATTTCTCTCGTGAGAGGGAGGTGAATAATAATTTACAGATAACAAAATTGGTTGCTTAAACAATTTATTAACATTGTTAATAGTATTCAATTTGAATAATACCAGAAAGTTGCGTTTTTTTCTGAAATTTTCTACTATTTGCCTACTCTTCACTTGGAGGGAGTTAATAATTAATTCAATTCAGCATACATAGTTATTTGAACAGATTAATATTGTTTATAACTATCTTTTCCTTCATTAATGCTAGATAGTTCGGCTTTTGCTGACATTTTCAACTTGTTGCCCACTTCTTACTGAATAAAGTAATTCATAATGCATGTTAACGACATCATTGTCAATCAAACTCCGTCTCTAATCAACACTGAAATGCGACTCGTCACCGTCACCCCTCGAAAAACAGCCTCGCTCGCTTTCGACACGTCTCGACTTGTCTTGCTGGCGCGTTGCGCGCAGCGGTAAGGCGAACTCCTAGAACCGGCTGCCGCCCACCCAGCTTGGCCATTGGCCAACCCTCGCTGAGGCTCACCTCCCCCAACCTCTCCCATCATATTTCGGCTGACGTACATTTACGTAAGACTCTTCTAAATATGATATATTTTAACGCTTTTAACGCCTTAGCCGACTGCACCAGCACACGTCACACGACGGAAACAACGACCGTAAACTGACTCTTTTTACGATATTTGCCCCTCCTCCTCCTCCCTTACAAGAGAGGGAAATGGGGAGGGGAGTGTTTTTTTTAGTCAAAGGATAATTATAAGAGGTCACTTATTGACTTCGAATGAAATTCGATCACTATAACTTACTAAGAAAAAATCCCAAAACGTCTTCAATTTTTAACAATTTTTCGAAACTTTGAACGCGATGTGCGACCGAAAGATATGGTCCGATTAAAAAAAAATCATTGCGATCAGGGCGACGAGTAGCAACTTTTCCGCGCTATTAAGATTCGATTCGGGAACGTTCGTGTAATTCGGCCCACCCTAATCTACAAGCTCAGGGTCCTGAGGAACGCCAGTAATCTTTTCTTTCTTCAGATTAATTTTCGCACACTTGTCCAAACCAAAGTCCATCCCAATCTCTCATGTGTACTTCTTGACGATATTTATAGCAGTTTGAAGTTTTCTTTTACAAGGAGCATAGATCTTCAGGTGATCCATATAAAATACATGAGTGACCTTATGCTCGCGCTGATTAGTGTCGCCACAGAAGTATCCAGAAGAATTTCGTAGTGCGAGATAGAGGCAGAAGTGTGATTCAAAAAAGCGAAGGGCTCATGGTATCACCCTGAAAAACGCCCCTCTGGAAGGTGACGTTGTTCATTGTACCACTATAATTTGTAGATGAGATAGTAAATCTAGTTTTCCAAAGAGGCACCAATCTCTCTATGCATCTCACTATGTGTGGACGCACCTTCAAGCTTTCCAACAGACTGATGATAAGTCTATGAGAGGTTGAATCGGAAGCTTTCCAGTAGTCAATCCAGGCGATTGACATGACGCGCTGATTGGCTGCGCCATCTTGTTCGTACTTCTCTCGCCACACAGGCTCAATTCGCCGAACGATTCTGTTGGTGAGGACAGTGTTCAAATAAGTTATTGACCTGTAATTCTCTGGGTTGGACAAGTTATCTTTTTTCGGCAGGAGTATAGTGCGTGCGTTCAGTAGAGAAAAAGTTCTTCGCGCCTCTAAGTGCTTTTTTCGCCTCTTCGGTAATGATTGATGGACATTCCTCCTCAGATTTCATGAGGTTGTCGCAAAACTCCTTGAAGCGGATGATATTGTCAGTATCTTCTTTCAACTTGAGTGTTTTCGGGATTTAGTATACATCTCCAAAAAGACTAACACCTTGGGCTTGGGTGGATTTTTTACAGAAACAGGGACATCGCTGAAGAGGCGCGATAGGTCAACGAGAAACTGTTCATTCTCCCTGATCCATCTCTCCCTCTTCTGTATTCTCCTCCTTGTGTCAGATAACAGCCGTATTTTGTCAACAATATGCTGCTTCATTGTCAGCAGCTTTGACTTGTTCAGTGTGTGATTCAAAATCCTTAGTTCTTGGGCGAACTTTCAAACCCTTTCCGTGAATGGTCTACCTTTATTGACCGTTAGATGTTATGTAGTCAATCACACATTGAACACGGGACGCATTCTCTCTTGCCCATCCAATCTTCTTGTTCAGCTGATGCAAGCGTATTTTGGTCTTTTGATCCATTGTCGGTTCTTGCCTTCGATTTGAATCAGCCAAAGCTCTCGCAGCACAATTAATTGAGCGATTGATGGTCCAGAGGTCGAACTCTTGCAAAATAACTCTACGAAGAGAAGCATCCATTTCAGCCACATCTTGGGGCTTAGGAGGAACTTGCATGTCGATGTTCCTCCTTGTCCTGAAATCGGGATCATCTCTCAGAAGGAACCTGCTTTCCGCGGTTGGTCCGAGGTAGTCGGCTTGATTTCGCAAAGACTGATGCGAAACGTGCTGACGCTCTGGGTGTTTCTGGAACCACAGAGTGTGCATACACGCCATAAAGCCTCAGTAAACAGGGATAATGCTGGCATCGTAGCAATCTAGCAAGTCATCCTTGAGTTGATCCGTCCACTCAATGTGGGCGTTTCGACGGTTCGCCGTCGTGTTTCCATCTAAATTATTTTCAGCACCCCGGAATATAGGATGATCGGCATTGTTTGCCGACACATTGTCGGGTGCTCTGAGCGTCCGATTGTTTTGCACCGCATCTACAACTTCTTGGTGTTTTGGTGGTGTCATTGTTATTCCCACGATCAGCTATGGAAACGGTTCGTCCATTCTTGTGGAGCCCCACCTGCAAAGATAAGGCTGCATAATCTGGGAGGTCGCCCGGTATTCCAGAGTCAGCGTTTCAGACACATATATATAAATAAAAGTTTCTCATAAGGACGAGGGCAGGATTTCGCCGGGAGCGGGTGCTAATCTGAAAAATTACACCCGCTCCAAGCGAAATCGCGGTAAAATTTCAGCCGTAATCACGTCTCACGACCGTGAGATAGGTGCTTACAGTCTGCGACGAATTCAATACTATGATCCGGCAAAAGTCTCGTGCACCCTGAGGACACGGAGCAACCCGAGGACGACCGCCTTCTGCATTTTTCCCTCAAGTGTCTCAGGATTTTGTTGACAAGCAGGGATGCTTTTCAGGCTATTAACCAGTGAAACCTTGGCACCTCCAGGAACGCTGATGATCGAGACGATTAGCTTAAAAGAATATTCCGGGTATAACCGTCGCAACTCCCTTATAAGGTCTTTATACCTCTCCCTCTTTACCTTCTCCTTGGCTATGACGTTTTTGTCAGCTGGTGCCGAAAATTCGATGATGAACATGGTTCGTTTCTCAATGTCAAGGAAACTATATCAGGCCTTGATTGCGCAACAGAAACAATTGTCGAGAATATGAAGTTCCAGTATATACAGCACCACGCAGTTTCGACAATTGACTCTATTTCCCTAGGAGCGTTTAGCGGAGCGGTATTTGGGCTAATTCCGTAAGAGTGACAGAGATGCTAATAAAGCACTCTTAGTGCCACATTGTGCCTTTGGATGTAGGTCGTTCCCGCATGAGTTGGACAACTAGATAGTATGAGTCCTAGGTGCTCAGGGTGAGCATAACACGCTCTGCAGCTATAATCGGGAATATCTTGGCTCAAAATGTGGCGACGGTATGCTAGAGTGGAAATGACACCGTCTTGACATGCTAAAATAAAGCCCTCTGTGCATCTTTTGTGCATCTTCTTCCTGTGGAAGATGCCGTGCATCCTCTTGTCGAGGAGCTGTTCGCGGAAGGTTTTCTTCTGTGCTTTCTTAATCCGGGCCTTCAGGAGTGACTATTCAAGATGGATAAGATTTGATGCATTTTACTCATCTTTTATATTTAAGTGAAGGCCGAGTGTTTCAGTAGCCTCCTCCGCTGCTTTGTACATAAACGCACCTTCGCTCACTTCTTCGTGTTTCCTGGCCATTTTAAGAAGAGGGTCTCGTACATTTGCAACTATACTTGCTGTACCCAGAATAATCCTGTTGTGAAGACATTCAAGATTCAGTATTCCGCGACTTAAGGTGCATGCTTTTGTTCATGTGCACAACATTTTGTGACCCGATATTAAGGGACCTGAGCTCATCCGTCGTCGATGAAACCACTCCAAAAGAATAGAGTACTACCGGGACGGCGCGGCAGGCCTGTCCGTTGCAGATACTTTGTTCCTTGTCGACATTTCGGAACACCAAATCTGCTGGATGAGACGTTTGAATCTGCTTCAGAGAGTATCCTTTTTGGATGTCACGTCCTGAATGCGGCTCTGCAGCAAGCCCAGCGCTAAGGTGTAGTATAACGCTTCTGACGACGAGCTCAGGGTCTTCGGGGATGCCACTAACTATCCTCACTTCAAATAAGACTTGACGCATTTTACTGAACCAAATTCCATTCCAATTTCCTGAGTGTATTCTTCGACAATACCTAGAGCTAGGTGTAGTTGCTTCTTATTTTTAGCATAGATCTTAAGATTCTACATGAAAAATACATGAGTGACCTCAGGCTTCCGATTTCCAGGTTTACCGCAGAGGTACCCTTCGCAATGGCGGAGTGCGAGGGAAAGTGGCATGAATGTGAGGCAAAAAAGGAGTGGGTTCATGGTATCGCCCTGAAAGACACATCTCGCAAAGGTGACGCTGTTAGTTGTCACACGTAGTTTCCCAGATGGGATAGTAAATCTGGTTTTCCAAGCGGCATCAATCTCTCTATGCACCCCACAATGTGTGGATGTACCTCTAAGCTCTCTAACAGATAAATGATAAGTATGTGGGAGATTGAATCGAAACCTCTCCAGTAACACAGCCACACACAAAAAAATCGTTTTTCGGGCCTGGAGGTCAGACCATGTTGACTATATGTTTTTTGGGTCACTGAATCCGAATCCGAAGTCCGAAAAACGCCAGCACATCAGGGTTCTGACATAACCTCATAAAACGTCATAAAATTTAATCTTCTCCAGCTCGGGGTTCAGACCATGTTTATTATATGTTTTTGGGGTCACTGAATCTGAATTCGAGGTCCAAAAAACCCCAGCACGTCATATTCAGATTCAACAAGCCCAAAAACATATAATAAACATGGTCTGACCCTCAGACTTGGAAAAAAATGTATGAGGTCGTATGAGGTTATGTAAGGACCCTGACTTTCTGGGTTTTTTTGGACCCCGGATTCGGATTCAGCGACACCAAAAACATATAATAAATATTGTCTGACCTCCAGACTTGAAAAAATAATATTTTATGAGGTTTTATGGGGTTATGTCAGAACCCTGACGTGCTGGGGTTTTTTTTACCTCGGATTCGGATTCAGAGACCCAAAAAATATATAGTCAACATGGTCTGACCTCCGGGCCCGAAAAACGATTTTTTTTGTGGCTGTGTAATCAATCCAGGCCTTCGGTAGGAATCGCTGGTATGGTGCTGCCTGCGTCTTTGCAGACACATCTATCGATTAGCAGGTTCTCCCGATATCCTGCTACTCCTTTCTTCTAGCCGCGTTGTTCGTACAGTTCTCGCCACACCGGACCGGTTTTCCCAAAAAAGATCTGCAAATTCGTTATTAATCACTTTTTATTGCATACGTAGTTTTTGGTTTTTTCGTAAAAAAACAACATTAAAAAAGAAAAAATGTAATTTTTGGACAAAGATACAAGCTAAGAAAAAAAATAATCAGACAAAAGTTGTTTACCCAAAAAAGAGCTACAAATTTTGTAATTAATAATTTTTCATCATACCTCAATCGAAAATTCGACTTTCAATGCCTGTGGAACGGTTCGAAAATCGCATTTACTTCCATAGTGTAGAAAACTCAATTTTCGACCCGCTCCACAGACATCTCCAGTCGAACTTTCGATTATCGATATGATGGAAAATTGTATGCATGAGTCGGGCCGAGGCAAAGATTTCACTTGTGTGAAATCGTTGCGTTTCGACCCTCGTCACGCAATATACTATTGTGATAGGACATACAGACAAGTGTCAGAAACGACGAACTTGCGTATTCAATGACTGTCACAAATTTCATCACCGAATACTTCACAAAATCGGTGAACAAAAACCTGGAACTGAAGTAATAATGTGCTTGGGGGAAGAAAAGGAAGGTGTTATGCTACAGATTCTTGCGATACGATTGCGCGGACCTGCATGAATAGTGTCGATTATAGCTCTATTAGACGAAGGAAGTACCGCATCACTAATTGATGAAAATCTTGCCAGAAGTCTGGGACATGAAGGTTTAAACTTACCATTATGCTGCAAATGGACGGGTGCCATTTGCCGGTAAGATAAAGACTCAATAGTTGCAAATACTGAAGCGGCAGGAATAAACAGCAATACATTTTTTGATCTCAAGAAAGTGATAACTATGAAGGATTTCAACTTAACCGAACAAAATTGGGACATTGATATGTTGATACAAAAATACCCGCACCAATTCTATCAAAAATAAAAATTGGATGGATTATCCATGGACCAATTGGATTATTGCCAAATCGACAAGATAATCCTGAAGCTATACTCTCTCGGGAGTCCACTTTTTAATTTAAAAAATGGAGAAACAATGAATCAAATATTAAAAAAGAAGAAATTGTTTGAATAGAAAATAATAGTACGTGATGAGCATCCAACGTAGTCCGCGTAGAAAATGTTAGAACTGAAACCGGAATTTTTTGTCACCCTATGGTTAAACTCCATCGCCTACTAATACGTGATGACAAGGAGTCATCACCGAGGGGAGAAAATGTGCCCGTTTGAACTATTCAAATCAATTTCGAACATTCGAATTATCTAAGATATCGAGGAATCGATATGTTTTTGTTAATGATTAAAACCCTTGAATTTGACCGATGTTTATAAGATAAACACTAAGAACAGACATATTAATTCGATTAGTGGTTTTACGACAAGTAATATGATAGTTAAATTCGGAAAGGACAGGTATGAATAGCTAGACAAAAAATGTGTTATTGACCAATTTGAATGCATAGCGTGTGATGCAGTGTATATAGGATATAGTTCATGGAGATGTTATTAATGAAGAGAGGGTAAAACAGCTATTAACTTAAAAATGATCTCTCAAGATATAACAAAGTTTTCAGTAGGGTTCTTAATTGGACAAATTAATGTATGTTATTGGTATTGAAAAGAATTTGTATATCCAAATGTATTCTCACCAATGAATTGGAGAATTAAACCAAATAAACTTTTTTATAAATGTGTATGGTTTTTTATTTGCAGGTACTTTGTTAATTTTAATCAGCATAAGTTTTGATTATTCAAACCTGTAGCTTTCCTGTAAATAATTCCTGATGATATCTAAAGGAGAAAGAAGAAGGAATGAGTGAGAGGTTGGCTTTGGTTACTCAAATGAATTTTTAAGTAGAGACACTAAACTCATGATTCGATTCAATCTGCAGGGTTTGCTTATGACTATTTTTTAGAGTTCTTTTAATTGAGGCAAAACAATTTTGTAACTCAATTTGTCGAAAAAAATCTAGTTTTATTCAAATATTGTACGAATCATGTATTTAGATATTAAGAATTCTAGAAATGTGTAATTTTTTATTTTATGATACAATAATTTTATTTCATGTTTATAATGAACGACAAAGAAATAAAGCTCATGTTTGCACAACTGGCAACACTCAAATATTATAATCAAAGAGAAGAAAATTGTTATAAACCATGATTTTCCATATTATATTTTATTCGAATTAAAAAATCTCTGACGGACTCCAAAGCAGAGTTCCACTTAATTCTGGGGCCACAACAATTTGCCGGCCGGGCCGCACCCTACGCGAGAGATAATCGATCGCGGCGGAAAATTGAAACAATAACAGTTTGTTAACTACTATTTAAATTGAGCTAAAGCAATCAAAGTTGTTTGTGCACGAATTATGCAACGCCTCGGAAAATAATTATTAACTTTTCTCCAACGAAATATTCCAAAAAAAGAAAAAGACCGTTTTTTGTGAATAAAGCGATAACTCAAAATTCTACAACTTTTTTGCTGGAAGAAGAAGACGCTTAATTGAATTTTCAACGCGGATACGTATTTAGAAAACTAAAGCTCGAAACTTTATTCTCAAGTGATCAGGGGACTGGTTAAAATTATTAAAGGTGGGCGGGGAAGAAAAGCAAGTTTAAATTGTTTTATTTCATACATGCATGAAAATGCCACTTTACAATGCCTGCAGAGTGAGAAAAAAGTTGCCGTTTAGAACCCACGAGCGTCAAAACAATTGTCGCGCTTGCGCATATCGCAAATTCTATTACTTTCTTCACTAAAGACCGGATCAAAAGATAAGCCATCGGACGGGACACATAGTTAACTAGTGATGTACATAACAGTGACATTTTCATACATATGTGAAATAAAATATCACGTGAAACGCGGGAAGTTTTGGTCTTTACCAACGAGTGCGAGGTTTGCTTTCATCGGCTACGGCGCGCCTGAAGGCACATGTGCCTTTTTTGCGAACCCTGTAAGCTTTTTCAGCTTCGCGAGCCGCGAGTCAGGTTGCACTTGCGAGCTCGCGAGCTTTTGTACACCCCAACCTTATTAGATTTTAAGTATAAAATTAAAATATTAGTACACTCACCAGCATAGACAAATGCACCCATTCTGCTTCTCTCGTTTGGAGGTATCCACTTAGCCAACAGTGCGTGCGTACAAGGCACAATCGGACCCTGCAATAGGGATAATCCATTCCTAGGGGGAGGAAATATACCCGGACAATAAAAAATCGTTCACACTTCATAAATTACATACTGTTCCCTTAATATAAAAACTGGTATTTTTATTTCTCGAAAATTTATTATGAACTATTATTGCTCAGAATTCCCAGTAAATGAACAAATTTTCTGAAGTAGATTATTATTTTGGAACTAGAAGGTTTCATTAACTTTTTTGTACCTTTTGAAAAATCTTTATTTTGGTCTGAAAATGAAATATTAGTGAAAATAGACCACAAATTTTTGTATATCTTGTCCCAAAAACTAAAAAATAATAGAAAAAATAAAAACATTTGAAAAAGTTATTATTTTTAAATACTAATTGAACGGAACTCAGAAGTTGAATTTTTAATCTTGTGTCGTCTCAATGCTATGGCTACTAGCCATATGTATATGATATATCCAATCCAGAGGCATATAAAAAGCAGTGTTTGAGTGCGGGTCCTATGTAGCTTGCTATCTAGTTTCCCATATAGCTTCCTATATTGTTTCCCTTATAGTTTCAAGTATTCCCTGGAGTAGTCCAAAATAAGTCAATATAAAATATATCATAGTAATAAAATCCAGAAGGATTTTATGCAATATTTTATGCATTATTGGCTCACTTTATTGCGATTTATTTCAAAGTTCAGTTTTTTTTATTACTCACATTTACATACTTCTTGGACATTTCTATGTAAGAAACACATCCTTACTAAGTATTCCCTAACATCTAGAGCCGAATTTTCATCAGAACTTGGACTATTGTACAAGAGAGGCAAACTGAAGAAAATCTTTTACGAGCTGTGCCGGTTACTAACAGTCGAGTATGGACCTCGACAATCGAATTTGAACATTTACTTTTGCCATAATTTTTGGCATTGTTTAAGCACACATGCCGAAATTTGGGCTCTCTCACTTTCCTCAAAAAACAGAATTTTCCGTGAAGGTGCTGGCAGCCAACACCTCCACTACTGTAAATTTGAGGAATCAGAAGAATCAATCGCGCCAGCATTTTAGGCTTTTTTGGACTATCTAAACTCAAAAAATTATTTTACAAAGCAACACTAACGCTAACAGACTACCCCTAAAAAATAACTTACGGATTATGTACAAGAAAACGTATTTCATACGTGTCCGATATTTTTCAGCTCACTGAAAATAACAAAATTAATTGTCCTAAATCAACACATAACACTTAACACCCACCCCAACTGAAAATATAGATATTAAAAACAGTGTAAGTCACAAGTTAATGATTCCTGCAGGCTTTACAGAAAAAGCCAAAAAAAATGAGAAATAATCACACCAGTCACCTTCGTAAGACTCTGAAATATATAATTATCCCAACAGTAATATTCAAAAACATCCAAAAATCACCCCTAGTATATCTAACGCACCCCGTCTCAGCTGCCTTTAACTATTAGGTGTACAAATAAGTTCTACCCGTTTTAATCAACTTTTATTTTATTTGTGAAAATCTAACAAAATGCAAGTATTAATTAATATAGTGGCCACTGGCTTCTACTACTGTTCCCGAACGCTCAGGCAACTGATGGGTTCCAAAGCGAAAGAAGGCTTGATCTTTTCACGCTATAAAGTCATCCACCATTTTTCGCATTTCAGCTTTAATTTTAATTTGATGCTCAGCTAAGCTGTTCTGTAACGAGCGAAAAAGGTGGTAATCGGACGGGGCAATATCTGAACTGTAAGCTGGATGCGGCAAAATTTCTCATTTTAATTTTTCTATGCTTTGACGGACCACGGAACTTCTATGTGGCCTAGCGTTGTCGTGCTGTACTGGTCTTCGTCCATGCCCAGAATATCATCTCTTTTTTTGGGGATTTTTTTCGCCAAACGGTTCAGATGAAAAAATTAACACTGGCAAACGTTAATCTTTTCAACTGAACCGTTTGGCGAAAAAAATCCAAGAAAAGTGATCATATTCTGGGCACGGGCGAAGAGCAGTACAGCATGACGACGCTAGGCCACATGGAAGTTCCGTGGTCCGCCAAACCACAGAAGAATAAATATGAGAAATTCTGCCGCATCCGGTTTACTCTTCACACATTGCCCCGTTCGATTACCATCTTTTTCGCTCGTTACAAAAGAGCTTAGCTGAGCACCCAATTAAATTGAAGCTGAAGTGCGTAAAATGGTGCATCAATTATCTGAGCATTCGCGAACAGTAGTAGCAGCCAGTGGCCACTATATTAATTAACACTTACATTTTGTTAGATTTTTATGGATAAAAAATAAGTTCTTTAAAACGTGTAGAACTTATTCGTACACCGAATAAGACAGCCCAAAAAATAAAAATTTAAAATAATGACAACGATCACTTTTCCAAGACTTTAGTTCATATCCTCATCCCCACAGTAATATTCAAAAACTCTCAAAAACCACCCCTAGTACATTTAACGAACCTCGTCTCAGCTGCCTTGAACTGAAAGTGCCAAAAAATTTCAAATTGAGAATAATCACTCTAGGCATATTCCCAAGACTCTACTTCATATCATCATCCTCACAGTAATATTCACCAACCACAATAGACTTCTTTTACATTTAACGTAACCCGAGTCAGCTGCCTTCAAATAAAACAGCCCAACAAATTTTTAATTGAAAATTATCACCTCGGTCGCCATCCCAAGACTCTAGTTCATATCCTAGTCCACACGGTAAAATTCAACAGTCCCAGGAAAGAACTCCTTTCATATTTAACGTACCTTGTCTCAGCTACCTTCGCAAGACTCTACTTCATATACTCATCCCCACAGTAATATTCTCCAACCCCAAAAATAACGCCCAGTACATTTAAAGAACCTATTTAAGCTGCCTTAAACTAAAACAGACAAAAATTTTCAAATTAAAAGTAGTCATCTCAGAGACCTAGCCAAGACTCTAATTTATATCCTACTCCTCACAGTAATATTCTACACCCCAAAACACAACCCCTTGTACATTTACCGAACCCCATCACAGCTATCTTCAACTAGTTTATAAAACAGTTACATTAAAACCCCCAGAAACCAACTTCTAGCTCATTTATCAAACACCATTTCATCTGCCTTTCGACTAAAAAAACAAAAGAAAATGCTAATTCAAAATCATCACCCCAGCACCTACTCAAGACTCTCGTACACGTCCTAGTCCCCACAATCATTTAAAAAACCCCACCCAGAAAACAACTTCTAGTAAATTTAGCGAACCTCTGTTCCTCCAGGGTGGGGGGGGGGGGATTACGAAACCCTAAAAACAAAACTTCAATCATTAAAACATTTGTTGAAGTTGAATCTAAATTTATTTCAAGAAGATACCAACACCAGTGTTTAAAGTTACCTATCTATGCCAGTGTCTAAAGTACCTCATCTCGAAAGTGCGCATGCGCAGCTTTTTCATTAGTGTCTAAAGTAAGCCATCTTCAATCTGCGTGTGCGTGAAAATTGTTTCGCGCACAGTCTGCTCAAATAAGGTCCTTTAGGCGCCATTTACAAGCATGCAAACGTCAACTTTTTAGGTGGGTGTTGCAAAAAGGGAGCTCTTATGCTTCGCTTGTAGAAATCACGTTCACGAGCTTATTGTCCAATCTGCATTCCACTGTCTTCTTGAACCTTTCAGTGGGCCGAACATCATATTATTTTATTTATTGATGTTATGGTTCTTGACCAGCGAAATATAGTAAATAATATGATGTTCATGTTTTCTGTCTACAAGGTCTACAATCAACATTTCTTGAATATTGATGGTTTATGTTATAAGTTGTGAAAAAAATCTCTCTAGCTCCCCAGGGATTCGAACACCAGGCCTTTCATATTTCCGGTCTGATGCTATAACTTAATTTAATTATATTGTTTCAGAAATTTCAAATGACATGGGATTCCATCGACCCAGAGGAAAATGAAAGTGCTATGGAAGATGAGAAAATATCTGGGTTTTTATACCGATGCGAGAGAATATGAATAATTTCATGAAAGATCAATTGTCTTCTTCTCCTAACTCTTGCATTTTTGGGTTCGAATACGGAGAAGGGAATCAAAATTTGTTCTCCAGAAGCTTATCACAGAGCTATGTGGACGTTAAAAATAGTTTATTCCCTTAAAATATACATTTTCTGAAGTCAATTCAAACTCAGAGCAGCAGAACTCTATGAAATCTAGCAGCTTAACGTCTTGATCGTCATAGTGTACCTGCAGAAGTGGTTCACCTGTCAGTGTCCAACTTTGGCCTCACTAAATGTCCTACATCTTCTACAAGATTTGCTGCAGTACAGTGAAATAAATCCTAGCTTTGCTTTAATTGATTTCCGTGTATCTGTCCAAGATAAGAAACAAGTGGTAATGGCTCTGATTTCCTAAATAATGATGGAAATTTATGGCAAAGGACAGTGAATGCACCAAGTCTCGAGAAAAAATACAGTAACCAAAAGTTGTCAACGATGTAGCCGAGAGAGGTATGTCTCTCATAAAATCCTTCAATCCTTATCCTGAAGAAACGATAACTTCTTCAGAAGAAATCCTACCTTGTGAACCGCCTAGATGACAAAGAATAATGTATATGATCAATAAATATTCAATGTCAAATGTGGTTAAAAATACAAGAAAAATAGCAATTTTTCTGATGAAATTGATTGAAAATAGTAATTTTTGGCGAGGGATTGAGAGTCTAAGATGTGTTCTAAAAAATGGGAATATAAAATTACTACAATTGTTTTTACAAAGAAAGATTAAATTCTTTAATTCTGTGATTTATCACAGCTTCATTTTTAATGTTTGAAACTCATTTCCATAGTATATTTTTACATTCTCATCATAATGAGAAGGTATTGATTTTATGTGAAAAATTACTTTCGTGGATTCCATCAAATGTCGACGTTTTGAGGCTCCCTGAGTCAGAAAAAATTGTTTTTACGTCGGTGTCTGTCGTTGTCGTCGTAGTCGTCGTCGGCGTCTGTATACCAGATAACTTTCGAAAGACTCATTGGATTGGATTGTGCTTTGGCACACAGTTTCAGGGACAAAAAAGAAAGATCGAGTTCGCTAACCAGCTATTTTCGATAGAAATTCAAAAAGTTAGAGCATTCTCAAAATCCCCCCCCCCCCCCCAAAAAAAAAAGAAAATTAACATTTTAAGGGAAACGAAGCACAATATGAAAAAAAGTACGGAAAACGTTACTTTTTAAAAGCCCTACATGAATTTCATGACGACTTTTTGAATTTCCTTGAAAAAATCGAAAATTCAAATTTTGATCACACAAAAGAAATAATTATTAAATACTCATCATAATGAGAAGGTATTGTTTTTATGTGAGAAATGACTTTCGTGGATTCCGTCAAATGTCGACGTTCTGAGGCCCCCTGAGTCAGAAAAAAAAGTTTTTACGTCGGTGTCTGTCTGTCGTTGTCGTCGTCGGCGTCTGTATACCAGATAACTTTTGAAAGACTCATTGGATTGGATTGTGCTTTGGCACACAGTTTCAGGGGCAAAAAAGACAGGTCGAGTTCGTTAACCAGCTATTTTCGATAGAAATTCAAAAAGTTGGAGCATTCTCAACATTTTTTAGACAATTTTTTTCAAAATTCAGAAATTCCATTGACGGCTATCCATAGTACTCAAAAATGCAAACAATTTATCCACACGACTTTTTTCTATGAGAAGAAAATTGTCAGAGTTGGAGCATTTTCAACCCCCCCCCCCCCCCAAAAAAAAAAAGAAAATTAACATTTTAAGTGAAACGAAGCACAATATGAAAAAAAGTACGAAAAACGTTACTTTTTAAAAGCCCTACAAGAATGTCATGACGACTTTTTTAAATTTCCTTGAAAAAATCGAAAATTCAAATTTTGATCACACAAAAAAAAAATAAATTATTAAATTCTCATCATAATGAGAAGGTATTGTTTTTATGTGAAAAATGACCTTCGTGGATTCCATCAAATGTCGATGTTCTGAGGCCCCCTGAGTCAGAAAAAAAAGTTTTTTCGTCGGTGTCTGTTGTCTGTCGTTGTCGAAAAGGAAATCTCTTTATTTATATAAAACAAATTTGTTCACGTACACTTTGTAAAATAAATGCAAAAAAATTATTGTGAAATTAAGAACAAATAATAAAATAAATTTGCTTTATTTCGTTCTGTCCAATTCAGCAGTTGCGAACAGAGGCACAATATTTACAAAAAATCACGTTTTTCAAATATTCTAAAAAAACAAGAATTGAATATTACAGTTTTCATTCGTAAGATTTAAAAAGATGCGTAATACAGTTTTGTATCAAAATCGGTCTCAAGCTGATGTCATAATTTGTTCGCCTAAATTATATCTACAAATTTGCTTTCATCCATTTTTTTATAGGACGTGTAGTTTTTGATTTAATCTTGAAAAATGACATTACAAATAAACAAGTCGAAGTTGTGTAGAAACGTCTAGCGATTAATGGCAAATAAGGAACGAATATTAAAATAATCATGAAAAATAAAATTTGTTCTTTATTTTGCTATATCTAAATGAGCAGTTTGGAGCCGAGATATACAGATATTAATTATATTAATATATATTTAATACATTAAAGTTGAACAAAATATAGAAAACTTCGCGTATTGGAAAAATTTTATTCGAGTGTGAAGCACGAGATACATAATGAGAATGTATTCGTTAAAGCCAAAGGATCTTTAACAAAAGAGAATTCACAACTACTCATGAAAACACCAATTTTGACATAAAAGTGCTTTGAGCAATAGGGTGGGTCGTAAATAACCAATTTCAGAAATCGCAAACAATACCATGCCTAAAAGTAGTGCATTGGGACCCCTATGAAGTGTACTAAATTTGGAATCGATCGATTTAAATCTAGGTAACGCGCGCGAGCAAAATAGGTTGGAAAAAATTATTTGATGCAGAGTTTTAATGTTTTTTTTTTTTCAATTTTTTAACATTTTTGGGGTTGCCTAGATTCTTCTCAATTTTTGCCAGATTTTAAGATACTATTCTGCAAGAGATAGTCGTGTTTTGATATACCCTTATTTTTAACTTTTATTTTTCGTGCCCATAAAAACATTAAAAAATTTTTTTTGGTATTTGAGGACTTTCTTGGGATCAAAATAAACTCACAAAGAATTGTAGATATATAGGGGATCAAAATCGATATTAGTAAGTACCTACTTGTCTTCTTTTTGATAAAATAATCTCAGATACAATCATTCTTTGGTTTGAAAGAAGGCATGTTTAGTTGTGCATGTACCTTAGTCCTAGTATAACCGTCTCTTGCATTGTGTCCTATGACACAATTGTTTCTACGGCTTGAGTAAGACAAAGAAGTTTTCATATGTCCACTTCTGATCTCAAGCCATTTTGAATGATATCATTGAGACTTTCTTCAGAAAGATGAGCAGTTAGATGAGGTTCACTCATCAGACGACATTTTGTCCATTTTCGTGTAGTCCCCTGCATTAAATAGTATACTTAGGACTTTGAACCATTTTGTCCATTTCCGTGTAGTCCCCTGCATTAAATAGTAGACTTAGGACTTTGAACATTCTACCTTGTTTGTTCGAAGTTTTTTTTTCTTGCTTCTAGGCAACACGCAGTACGCATTCCTTTGTAAGACTGGATCGATGACTGCCTTTAGAGACATATTCAAATACCGAGAAAGATTTACTTCTTTCCACACATGTGGCAACGTAAAGTTGCAAAATTCTAGCACCAAAGGTCAACCATCTTGAATGACACAGGTTTGAAGGATTTCTATTGGCTAGTCTTCTGGACATTCACCAGCTACAATAGCTTTGCATATCAGTTACAAATATTGCTGATCCTTACTCAGTCTTGGGGTTAATCTCTGGTAATTCAGTTTGGATTGCCTGAAAAAAACGACAGGAAGCTGCTCACAATTAGATAACTGTTTGCCAATATGACCGGAGTAACTATTTGGGCGAATAGTTACGCCATCCAGATGTTGGAATAGATGCCCCAAAGGTAATTCATTCATGTGAAGCAGAGAACAAAGCCACTGAACAAACCATTGCAGATGCTTTTCTATTGAAGCAATGATGCCACCATTATGTCCTGTATTTATTGCCGTGCTATCGCAGCCGACGGCAGTTAAATCGTTTGTGGTAATCCCAAATCGATCAAAGTAATCGAACATTTCTAGAAGAAATAAAAGAATACTTCGAAACTGAACCAATAAAATATACCTTCTGTAATACTTTGCGCAGTACTTGAAGCAGGATTTATGTGTCCAATGTAATGTGCATTAGGCTCTTCCAACAAAACTACATGCTCTTCTGTTACGGAAGTTCTGCACAATTTGCCATTTTGTTTGCTTTGTGTCCAAGTAACATCTTTTTCCCCATGAAAATATAATTACTTCAAATTGCATCTTTCACGACGACCTGTTTCTTGCAACTTATATTCTCTTATTTTAAGAGCTCTTTGAATTTGAGATTTATCAATAGCTTTTGCACTATTTTTCTTGGCAACAATCTTTAAATATTTCATAATGGCACAGGAAATTATGGACATCTGCAGTAACAAATATCAAAAAGGCGTGTGGCGGCTTCTTTGAAGAGTACCTTCTTTATACTAGACTTCAGTTCTACAGTGCTCTGATATTTTTCATAGTAATCCCTAATCTTCTTTTTGATAACAATATCAGAAACTATTGGCAAGGACACACAAACTCAAATCTTCTTCACTGCCTCACGAACAATATCTGTAATCTCTCTTAATTTGCTTGAAGAAATGAAAACTGAATGGCATTCCCGAAGACCCTGAGCTCGTCGATAGAAGCGCTATACGACATCTTGAAGCTGGAGAGACCTATATATACCTGGGCGTGCCACACAGCCGCATTCAGGATGTGACATCTAGAAAGGATACCCTCCGATGCAGATACAAACGTTTCATCCGAAGGATATGGTCCGCCAAACTTCCGCCGAGGAAAAAAGTATCTGCGAAAAAACATGCTTGCCGTCCCAGTAGTACTCTATTCATTTGGAGTGCTTCCATGGACGCAGGACGAGCTCAGATCCCTCGATATCGGGTCCCGAAAGCTTATGCATATGAACAAAAGCATGCACCTCAAGTCTTCTTTTCCGCGACTATAAATATCATGCCGTCAAGGTGGTCGCGGAATACTGAATCTTGAAGGATCAGTCGATGTCGTATGAGCTAACGTTTGCTTCCCTTAAGTCACCCGGATTGAATTAGGGCACGGAGGGTTTCATTTTAGCATGTCAAGACGGTGTCATTTCCACTCTGGCATACCGTTGCCACATTTTGAGCCATGACATTCCTCATGATAGCTGCAGAGCGTCTCATCCACACCCCGAGAATCTAGGACATATACTATCTAAATGTCCAACTCTTGCGGGAACGACCTAAATCCAAAAGCACAATGTGGCACTAAGAGTTCTTTATTACTATCTCTGTCATTCTTACGGCATTAGTCCAAATACCGCTCCGCTAAACGATCCTAGGGAAATAGAGTCAATTGTCGAAAATAAGAAGTACCGCATATAATGAACTTCATATTCTCAGCAATTGCTTCTGGCGTGCTCACGAGGCCTGACATAGTTCGTTATCGAATTTTCAGCACCAGCTGACAAAAACGTCATAACCAAGGAGAAAGAAAAGAAAGAGAGGTATAAAGACCTTATAAGGGAGTTGCGACGGTTATACCCGGAATATTCTGTTAAGCTAAACGTCTTGATCATCGGCGCTCTTGGAGGTGCCAAGGTTTCACTGGTTAATAGCCTGAGGAGCATCCCTGTGTGTTAACAAAATGCTGAGACACTTGCGGGGAAAATGCAGAAAGCGGTGTCCTGGGGTCGCTCCGTGTCTTCAGGATGCACGAGACTTTTTCCTGATCATCGTATTGAATTCGTCGCAGACTATAACCACCTATCTACGGTCGTAAGACTTGGTTTCCTGCAAAATCGCAGTAAAATTTCAGCTGTAAACACGTCTTACGACCGTAAGATAGATGGTTACAGTCTGCGACGAATGCAATACGATCATCCAGCAAAAGTCTCGTGCATCCTGAGGACACGGAGCGACCCAAGGACGACCGCCTTCTGCATTTTCATACATAAATATAAATAAAAAACAACAAAAAAACAAAAAAAAAACAAAAAAAAAAAAAGACTTGCATGTTGGTGGCGGAAGTGAGAACGTGGTTAGTGTCAAGTGGTGAGAGAATTTACGGAATTTGTGTGGTAGGTGTGAGTGGAGTGAGGGTGGAAGCCGAGGAGGTGAGTAGGGTTGTGTGGGGTGAATTGGGGAGAGAAAAAGTTATCTTGAGCGTAGGGGTGAGGTGGGATTTAAGTAAATTGGGAAAGTGCGGTTAGGTAAGCAAGGAATCGGGGGAATTTGTGGTCAGGAGTATTGGGCCTTCGAGGGTCAAGTGTGGTGCTCGAGAATTTGTGGGGGTGTTAAGTGAGAGAAAGGGGTGTCTGCAAGGGCTGTGAGGAATTGAAAAAAAGGAAAAAAGGGAAATATAGGGAGAGTTTGGCGACAATGGAGACTGCATTCTGCAGAGGCATCTGGCGGTTGAGAAGGGTACTGCATGGAGTGGTCCCAGTTACCGGCGGCAGAGCGGGAGGTGGTTAGTGAGTGTACGGGTAGTGAAGATGACGGGGAGGAAATTTTCCACGTGCCACGATGGCCAACAGCCCGTGGCTCGGTGTCTAGTGGCGCGTCAGGGAGAGGGAGAGAGCGGGACGGTGAGAACGAAGGAAGAGAGAAGGTGAGGGAGAGAACTTCGAGCGCAAGTGACGGGGAGGATCTCTTGAAGAGGAAAAGAGACAGCCAAGAGAGCCCGGACAAAAGCGTGGTAGAGAGCCCGTTTAAAAAAAGCGGGAGAACTAGGAGGACACCCCCCCCCCCCCCGCAAATTGGAGGGAAATGTGGAGAAGGAGGCGCTCGGTATGCTGATAGGCGAGATCAGGGGGTTGAGGGAGGAATTAGGAATTAGAGATGAGAAATGGGAAAAGGAGATGAAAGAGATGAGGGAGAGAGTAGAGGGGTTAGAGAGGGGAAGGAAAGAAAAAATGCTAAAATGAAGCAGATGGAAGAGGAAAATAGGGTGTGGAAGGAAAGGACGGAAAAAAGGCTTGAAAAGATGGAGGGTAGGACGCAAATGGAAGTAGGAGGCGAAGGTGGGGGGAGCGAGATTGAAGGTATTTGGGAGAGGGTAGAAAAGATAATAGAAGAGAAAGTGGGAGAGCGTAGGAGTGAGAATGAAGAGAGGGCAGATAGGGAAAGGTTAAGGGCAATGGAGCTGAGAATGCAGAGAAAAAAGAAGGCAGACAGGAGGAATAATATTGTGGTAAAAGGGTTGAAGCTAAAGAGCGGGGAAGAAAGAGAGGGCGTGAAAGCGCTTCTATAGAGCATTGTGTGGGTTAAAGGCAGGGTAGGGAAAGTTAAGTTGGAGGGGAGAAAAGACAAGGAAGTGACGCGAATTAAAAATAGGATAAAGGATAAGGCAGTTTTCATCGATCACGATTTAACGAGAAAGGAAAGGGATGTGCAGAGAATGCTGAACGACAGGGCTAGAAGGGAGAAGAGTGAAGGGAGATCGGCGAAGGTAGGATATCGGAAAATAAAAATAGACGAGGAAATGTGGGTGTAGGATGAGGAGAAAGATGTGTTGATGGAAGTGCAGGGGAATTTGTTTCGTAGGCAGTAGGTGGGTGGGGGTAAGGCAGGGTAGAGGAGTAGTGAAGGTGCTGTATTGGAATGTAGCAGGGGTAAAGAAGAAGGACGAGAAGTTCTGGCGTTATATCCAGGAATTCGACGTTGTGGGACTGGTGGAGACATGGGTAGAAAGAAAGGAATGGGATAGGATAGAGCCAAAGCTGCCCAGGGGGTATAGGTGGAGACTTCAGGAGGCGGTCAGAGTGAAGAAAAAAGGAAGGGCCAGTGGGGGAATTATAACCGGGGTTAGAGATGGATTAGAGGAAAAAGTTCATGGAGAGGAAGAGGGGGAGGGAGTGCAAATAAGGGAAATAAAAATAGGAGGCATAACCTGTAAGTTTGTTACACTGTACAATAAGGAGGGGATGGAAAGAATTAAAGAAAGGGTGGAAGACCTGCTGGGCAAAAGAGAGGAGAGTATGGTGATAGTGGGTGGGGATTTTGATGCGAGGATGGGGAGCGAAGGGGGACTTTACACGGAAGGGGAGAGCTCCGAAAGGAAATCGAAGGATATGATAATAAATAAGGAGGGGGAGATTCTAAGGGACTGGATGGAGGATAGAGGCTGGGCGGTGGCGAATGGTATGGCAACGGTGGACGAAGAAGGAGAATACACATACGTAAGTAAGGTGGGAGTATCGGTGATAGATTATGTGGTTATGAATATGCAAGGATGGGAGGAGACGGAAAAATTCGCAGTAGAGGGGAGGGTGGAATTGAGTTCGAAACTTCTGGGTAATTTAAATTTGGAGAAGGTAACGGAGAACGTTACCGTATATTACCGAGAACAGGAGAATTTATCGTGAATTTACGAGGACGTTCATTTTGACTTTTATTTTTTGTTTCTTAATTGAAATAACGTTCATATTCAAAAAAAATTAAAACTAAATAGCAATAAATATTAGAACCAAATTTTTCAAAATAGAATTTTATTAATTGATACCGTAAATTCTTTTAAACATTTATAAACATTATAAACTTTAGTGAAGAACAAGTTGAGAAAAATCGGTATTATTATTAGTCTTAGAGAATTATTACTGAGATTAAGTTTAGTCAGTCTGATCGTGATTCCTAAATGTTCCTACTATTATATTATGAAACATAAATTATAACATTAAATATCATTGCCTTCACTTATAAGTATACATCGTTACATGAGAACAACATCATTTATTTGTTTCTTTTTCAACATTGTCTTGACTGTTTGAGGGCACTTTAAACATTTTTCTTCTAAATGCCTTCTTTGGTGTGTTGCATTCTCACGCAAAGTTCACTGCAATAGTTGCACTTGTAACTAATTTTATCATCCTTATGAACGCCTTTTTGGAAGAAATTCCACAAAACACTTTTTTCCTTTGGCATATTTCACTTTTGTATTGCCTGCACAGTATGCTATCGAATGCTACGTGTTCAAACATGAAATATGATGAAATACTTTTAAAACGGTCGTTTCTCTGATATCTCTGATATTTTCATTCATTCTTTTTTTCTTACCACTCAATGCTACCAATCGTTGATAATTTGAAAAATATTCCCTAATTTACTAAAAATCAACACAGGTGTGTCCGAGTTTAATTTATTTCGGTGACAAATTTAAATTCTCGAAAAAAATCGCTCGAGAACTTACCAGTAACTTACCGGTAACGTTCTCGTCGTTTCTGACGTAAGTTACCGCCTTTCCAACTCTAGGGTGGAATCAGACCATCAGCCATTGAGTCTATGGATAATAGGTGAGGGTGGCGGCAGGCAAGGCAGGGAAGAAGTCTCGGTAGGGGAGAGGGTGACCTGGACGAGGAAGGGGATGGAGAAGTATCAAGAGGAGCTAGGAAAGGTACGCTTTGGAGGAGAGTCGGTGGAAGAGATATGGGAGGATCTGAAAGAAAAGGTGAAAGGGTGTGTGCAAAAGAAGGTATTTAGAAAGAAGAAGGAAGGAATGGTGAAGCCGTGGTGGGATAGGGAATGTAAAAAGATGAAAAGGAAGGTGAAGAGGAAGTACAAGAAGTGGAAGGAGGGTAATGCGAGGAGGCAGGAGTACGTAGAAATGAGGAAGGGGTTTAGAGTGATGTGTAAGAAGAAAGAACAGGAAAAGGAGAAAGAGCTGGAAGAGGAGTTAGCAAATGTTAAGACAGAGGGGGACGTCTGGAAGATAATAAATAGGTTTAGGAAGCGGAGGGTGGGGGGCAGCGAGAAGATAGGAAGTGAGGAATGGAGGGAATTTTTTAAAGAATCACTCCAGGGCTCAGATTCAAGGAAGACGGACGGGGGAAGTAGAAGAACGGGGGAGGCTTAATAGTTAATAGTGTCACTGTGTAAGAAAGGAGATAGTGATAGGCAGGAAAATTATAGAGGGATCACGCTAATGAATACGGCGTATAAAGTATACGCGATGGTGGTGGCAGAGAGACTGCGGAAGGATGTCGAGGGGAGAGGAATATTGCCGGAGACGCAGGCGGGATTTAGGGCGGGTAGGAGTACTATCGACAATATCTACGTTCTGCAGCACGTGGTGGATAGAGAATTAGCGAAGAAGGGGAAGAGAGTGTACGCGTTTTTTGTGGATCTCAAAGGCGCGTTTCCGTCGGTGGATAGGGGGAGGTTGTGGGAGGCGATGGAAGATAGGGGAGTAGAAAAAGGATGGATAGGGGGTTAAGGCAGGGGTGTCCTCTGAGCCCAACGCTGTTTGCGATTTTAATTGCGGATATGGAAAGTAAGATGGAGGCTGGGGTGGTAGGAGGAGTCAGGATAGGAGGGGTTAGAATATGGTCACTAGCGTATGCAGATGACATAGTGTTGCTGGCAAATAGCGAGGAGGCCTTAAAGGAGATTATGAAGAGGTTGAGAAGATACCTGGATAAGAAGGGGTTAGAGTTGAATGCGGAAAAGTCCAAGGTTATGGTGTTGAGAAAAGGAGGGGGAAGGGATAAGGGAGGAGAGTGGAAGTGGAAGGGAAAGGAGGTACAGGAGGTGAAAGAGTTTGCGTAATTGGGCTTCGTGTTTCGGGGGAATGGGGGAGTGGATGGTCACATAAAAGAGAGAGTGAGGACAGCAAATGTGGTGATGAGGCAGGTGTGGCGGTTGGGAAAGAAGCTATTCGCAGATGATTTTAGACGGAGAATGAAGCTGTTTGATTCGCTAGTGATGAGTGTGCTATTGTATGGAGTGGAGGTGTGGGGGTGGAAGGAAAGTGAAGAGGTAAATAGAATGCAGGAGAGGTATGTAAAGTGGAACCTGGGGTTAGCAAGGAACAAGCCTAAGTATATTGTCAGGAGGGAGACGGGGAGAACGAGTGTAGGGATTCTAGCAGCAGGGAGCAGGGCGTGTAAATATGAGGAGAACTTTTTGGAAGAGGGGGGAAGTAGGCTGGTTAGGGAGTGTTGGTGGGAGAAGGAGAACAGAAGAGGGGGTGGGAAGATGGAGGCTGAGAGGGAAAGGTGTTTTAGAAGGAATGGACTGCAGATGGATGAAGTGAGAAGGATGCACGAGGAAGGAAGGAAGGTTCATGACTTGGTTAAGCAAAATGGCATGGAGAGAGAGAAGGCAGAGGGGGAAGAGAGAATAAGAGAGTCAAGGTTTAACGGGAACTATGTGTGGATTATGCCAAGGACAAGAGCGCAATATTTATGTGTGAAAGGAGAGAAAGGAAGTCAGGAACTTACAGCGAGGATGAGGTGTGGGTGTATGGAGGGTTTCAATAGGTTCTGGCTCCCTCGGGAGAAGAGGATATGCGAACTGTGTGGAAAGGGGGATGCAAGAGTGAAGCACTGGTTGGAGGAGTGCGTGGAGGTGGAAAGAAGTGAGATAAGCATGGAGGCACTGTTGCATGAAAAGGGGGAAAAAAGAGCAGTAGCATGGGTGAAGGGAGTGTTGGGTAAGATGAATATAAAGAGAAGGAAGGAGAAAGAGGAATGGAGACGGAAAGATTGTAGATAGGGGAGAAAGTAGATATAAGTAAATAGTAAATAGTAGATAAGTAGTAGGTATTAGAGCGAAAACACGAGGTTGGCAAGCGAGGCAATGCGAAAAAGTACGGACATGCGTGCGAGGCGAAGCGAAGCGAGGAAGGCAAGGCGATAAAAGCGTGCGACCTAGAGATAAGGAATGGATGGATGTTAGTCTTTAAGGGTTAGTTTTAAGAAAATTCTGTAAAAATGGAAAAGTAAGCAAGTCAATTTCTTAAGGCCAGCATCATCTATCTATCTAAAATTAAAAAAAAAAAAAGTTAAACAACCACCGCAGGGTACCACTAAGAGCAACTGCCGAAGGCGTAAGAACCGTGCCGAAAGCTGAATGGCACCTGAGTGAGGTGTCTTTAACGGTGACCCTGGGATACCGGGCGACCTCTCAGAGTATCAGCCTTATCATTGCACGCGGGGCTCTACAAGGATGGACGAACCCTTTCCCTAGCTGCTCGTGGGAACAACAATGAAACCACCAAAACAGCAAAATGTTGTAGATGCGGTTCAAAACAATCAAACGCGCAGAACACCCGACAATGGGTTGGCAAACAATGCCGATCATCCTAGAGTCCATGTTGCTGATAATAATTTAGATGAAAACACGACGACGAATCGGCGAAACGCCCACATTGAGTAGACGCATGAACTTCAGAATGACGTGCATCAGTCTTTGCGAAATCAAGCCGACTACCTCCGGAAAAATGGATATGTACGCGGAGCGCTTTCCCAACTGCTGCTTGATCAAGCTGTAGACGAAGATGAATCGACATTATGACCAACCGCAGAAAGCAGACACCTTCTGAAAGATGATCGCAATTTCAGTACAAGCAGGAACATCAACATGCAAGTTCCTCTTAAGCCCCAAGTTCTGGCTGAAATGGCTGCTGACAGCCAAGCAGCATATTGTTGACAAAATACATCTGTTATCTGACGCAAGGAGGAGAATATAGAAGAGGGAGCGATGGATCAGGGAGAATCAATAGTTTCTCACTGACCCATCACGCCTCTTCAGCGATATCCCTGTTCTTGTAAAAAATGCACCCAAGCCCAAGGGGATAGAAACTTTTTGGAGAGAGGTGTACAAGATCCCGGAAACACTAGAGTTGAAAGAAGATACGTAAAATATCAGCCGCATCAAGGATTTTTGCAACAACCTCATAAAATCTGAGGAGGAATGTCCATCAGTCACTACCCAAGAGGTAAAAAAAGCACTTAGAGGCACGAAGAACTTTTCCGCTGCTGGATCAGATTGTATCGAAAACTTTTGGTGAAAGAAGTTTACTTTTATACACCAACATTTGGCCCGCACATTCACCTCGTATTTGAAGTCGGAAACGCCCATTCCGCAGTGGCTAGTGTTAGAACGCACTATACTCCTACCGAAAGAAAGGCAACTTGTGTAGACCAGAGAATTACAGGCCAATAACTTGTTTGAACACACTGTATAAGATCTTTACAGCTGTCCTAAACAACAGGATTGTTCGACGCATTGAGCCTGTACGGCGAGAGATGTACGAACAACGTGGCTCGGAAAAAGGTTTACCAGGTTGTCCAGAGAACCTGCTAATTGACAAGTGTGTCTGTAAAGACGCTACAGCCCATGAGCGCGTCCTGTCAATGGCCTAGATTGACTACCGGAAACCTTTCGATTCAACCTCTCATAGTCTCATCATCTGTCTGTTAGAAAGCTTGAAGGTACATCCACATATAGTGAGATGCATAGAGAGAAACTGCCATAAATATCGTCAAGAACTACACAGGAGAGAATGGGATGGACTTTGGTTTGGAGAAGTGTGCCAGAATTCATCTGAAGAAAGAAAAGATTACTGGCGTTCCCAGGGACCCTGAGCTTGTGGATATAAGTGTTATTAGACATCTTAATACTGGACAGACCTATACATACCTGGGCGTGCCTCAAAGCCGCATTCAAGACGTAACCTAAGTGAAGGAGTCTCTCCGAAGCAGATACAAGCATCTTCTTCGACAGATTTGGTCTTCCTATCTGTCGGCGTTGAACAAGGTATCTGCGACTAACATGCTTGCCGTCCCGGTTCTACTCTACTCGTTTAGGGTGGTTAAATGAACGAAGAACGAGCTTAAGGCCCTTGATGTCACCACACGTAAGATCATGCATATGCATAAAAGCTTGCATATCAATTCGTCAGTTCCGCGATTATACATTTCACGCCGTCGAAGCGGACGCGGACTTTTGAATCTCCAGTGTCTTCATAACCAAATTGTTCTAAGTACAGCTTACATCCTTGCAAATGGCAGAGATCCTTTCCTAAAGATGGTCAGGAACCACGAGATGATTGGCGAAAGAGCGTTTCTTTACAAAGCCGCGGAGCAAGCGGCCGAGACCCTTGGCCTGAATTTTAACATCAGAAGTGAGGAAAGTGCATTACTCCATCAAGATGCTTCACGTCAAAAAGCCGAAGTAAATAAGCAGAGGTTGAAAAATTTCACCAAGAGCTACTCGAAAAGCATATGCACGGAAACTTCAGGACTCAGTTCAGGTACAGAGGGTTTTATTTTCGCATGCCAGGACGGTGTGATTTCTATCTTAGCTTACTAGTACTTTATTACCACCTTTGTCGCTCTTACGGTGTTGGTCGCGACCCTGCCCTGCCGAACGGTCCAAGGGATATAGAGTCAATTGTCCGAAACGAGAAGTGCCCAATTTTCTGGAAGTACGATTTTCGGACAGCAGTCTCCGTTGCGCACTCGAGGCCTGACATTGTTCTCCAAGACTTCGAGAAACGAACTATATTCGTGATCGAATTCTCGGCTCCGTCCGAATACAACATCACTGCAAAGGAGAAAGAAAAAGAGGAGAGGTATCAAGACCTTAAAAGAGATCTGTAACGACTGTACCCAAAATATTCGGGGCTAGTAATTGTCCTTGTGATAGGTGCTTTCGGAGGTGCAAAACTATCACTGGTTCGTAACCTTAAAGCCATACTAGCGTGTCAAAAATATGCAAAGGCACTTGCGAGATGGATGCAGAAAGCTGTCATCCTTGGGTCGCTTCGTGTCCTCAAGACATACGAGGATTTCGCCGGCCTGTCGTTGTGATTTCGGCGTGCCCTGTGACCACCCATATCACGGTTGTGAGACGTGGTCATAGGTGTGTTTTGCCGCGGTTCTACTGGGGGCTATTGACATTTTTTAGATGGCGGTTGCTCTTAGTGGGACCCTGCGGTGGTTGTTAAACTCATTTTTTTAATTATATATATATATGTTTTTTTTTAAAGGTTAAACAGCCACCGCAGGTTCCCACTGAGAGCAACTGCCATCTAAAAAAATGACACCAGCTCCAGCAAGTTCCTTGGTATATTTTTGGTATGCTGGTATGGCTTTAAGGTTACGAACCAGTGATAGTTTCGCACCTCTGAGAGCACCTATCGCAAGGACAAGTACTTACTATATATGTGACCGTCCGCGAAGAAAGGGACCTAATGCGTCAAAGCTGAATATTACAGGACGGGCGATCGTAGCAGAGCCCGCAAGCTAGCACGAGCCAGTGGAGCTCATGGACACCTCACGTACAGCTGTAGTGGTGAGTGGTGGGGCTGGCTTTCGTAGTCTTCTCGTTTGGTCTCCGCGTACGCTTATCGTGCCTATGTTTGTAGCTAAATCGATTTTTTCCGCATGTCTCACGACCGTGAGATAGGTGGCTGCAGTCTGCGAAGGACTTAATACAGTGGTCCGGCAAGTATAATTATAAGTCCAGGTATAACCGTCGTAAATCCCTTATAAGATACCTTTCCCGCAAGAAGGCTTGCATTGAAAAGTATTTGAAAATTTCCTGTGCAATGGTGACGTGACAGTGATTGAATTCTCTTCGATACCGGTTTTGTCCTCGCGTTCTGAATCTCCAAAGCAGGAGAAGTTATCTCTTGAACAGACTCCCTTTCTGTACCCAGAGGCGACAATATTTTTCTGAATACATTCAGATACCCCAAATCGACCATGAAATAGAACATTTTCAATCCCTTTTAAATTTAAACATTTCGCTGTTCTTATTTACTGTTTTATTAAATAATAGTGAGGTTAAAAGCATTTAAAAACACAGTATTCCTCATTTTGCGTTGTCAGCATTGATTGCTACACAGGTAGCCGTAATGAAAACTGATTCTGTAACATTTGTTCATTTGAAAGGATATGGAATCTAAATATTGTTCCTGCCTAATCGAGGATTCAAAAAAGGAGGACAGAAATGGCATTCTTAGTTATTGAAGTTTCTAATACCTTTGAATCCAAACCTTCTTACCGGTTTAGTTATACGGTCACCCATTCAAGTACTAACCGCGCCCAACACTGCTAAACTTCAGTGATCTTACGAGAACTGGTGTTTTCAGCGTGGTATCGCCGTTCGTATCGCCGTTCATTAAGCACTGAAAACCGAAGATCGGCACGTTTTCTCAAGACTCTAAGCCTGCCTCAATAAACCCTTGTCACGGTCAGTTCTAAACATCTGCACTGAAACTTTCTCTGACTCCGTCTGCTTAATGAATCATCTTTGGAGGGATTTCAAATTTGGGCTTTCTCAGTCGTTCCAAAATTCTTACAAGTATAAAGCATAAACTGAAATCTAAAGAAATATGGATGCTGAAGCAGAAGGATCCAATACCAGCACAAATATGAAAATATAGAAAACATACGTTCCATTACATATAATTCAGACAAGATTATTAAAGGGTAATCATTCACTCAAACATCCCTCCCACTTTGAAAGACCTCCTTTTTAAACATAGAAATAAGTGAAATCAAAGAATTCAATTACGAGTATAATGCAGTACATACAGGCAGCTTATATAAAATAAAAAGAAATGCACATTTAGGACGGACATTTAAACAGGCTTCAACTTGAGTCAACACAGTATATAACTCTGCGAAAGTGAGTTTAGATTCACCAATGACTTGCTTCAAAGGATGTTTCACTTACTTTACAGCACTTTCCCATAATCCACTAATGTGTGGAGCATGGGCAGGAGAAGGTGCGGCTCGTGCCGCAGGTAGACCTTCCGTGATATATTCAGTGCCTACTAGTTTGGCTCGAAAGCAGCGCACGCATTTTCGAAGCACATTCTTGACCGTATTCTTGCATGATAACGGCCAGTATCACTTTCATAGGGATGCGATCGCAGTTTGACACCCGACGTGAATTAGTCGAATGTGTTCGTCATTTATTATTAATCGTATTACCAAATGATCCGAAGGTAAAATGTCCGGAAGTTTTTGGTCATATGGAATCGGTGCGCGATTCAATCTACCACCCACTCTGAGCAACCCTGAATTGTAGAGAAATGGGTTAAGTAATTTAAGCCTACTCGACTTTGTGATTTCCTTGTTGCGTTCGAGGCAAAGAATCTCCTACTTGAAAGATTCTGCCTGGACTGCCCTTATGAGTCGATTTCTTGTAGCAAGAATTTCTCGCAGCTTCAAAAATCCTACCTTAAAATCCGTTGTCAGCCTAGCTTGATTATCTCTGATCGGATAAATATAAGGAAGAACCCTATGTCTATGCCGTGATAGAAGAGAAATGTTTAAAAATGCTAGGTTCTTTCTTCCCGTTAGTGACTTGATTCGAAGTACATTTTTTCCTTCCGGGTACATTTTCTAGGTCCAAAGCAGGTGGGATGGACGTGTAAAAATAAGTTGAAATTTTTGAAAGGAGGGGGAAGTAAGCTGGCTAAGAAGTGTTGGTGGGAGACGGAGAACAGAAGAGGGGATGGGAAGATGGGGATTGAAAGAAAAAGGTATTTTGAAACAAATGGACTGTACATGGTTGAAGTGAGAAGGATGCACGAGGAAGGTGAATGAGATGGTCAAGAAAAATGGCATGGAGAGAGAGAAAGCAGCAGGGGAGGATAGAATAGTAGGGACAAGGTTTAACGTGAATTATGGGTGGATTATGCCAAGGGGGAGAGCAAAATATATGTGCGAGAAAGGAGAGAAAGGAGATCAGTAGCTTATAGCACGGATGAGATGTGGTTGCATGGAGGGTTTAAATAGGTTCTCGCTTCCTAGGAAGAAGAGGATATATGAGGATATATGAGAGGAAGAGGAATGGAGTAGGAAAGATTGTAAATAGGAGAGAAAGTCGATATAAGTTAACTGTAAATATTGGGAATAGTAGATAAGTATTAAGTATTGGCCGCGGAGGCAGAGTTTGGCAGTGCGAGACAAAGCGAATAAGTGTGGAAATTTGTGCGAAGAAAGGCAAAGCGAGGAAGGCAAGGCGATAAGAGCGAGCGATCCTAGAGATAATTTGTGGATGGATTTTAGTTTTTAAGAGATAATTTAATTTTATTGATTAATATTTTATTAATTAATTAATTTTATTAATTTCAGTCATATTAGAAACCTTTAGCATTTCCGGACTGTTTGATACAAGATTTCAGAAACAAACAAAAAACGGGTTTTTTCACTTTTTAAACCTGTTTTTCTGAAAAAAGCGAACATATAGAACATTTCCGCCTTCAGGTTCGTATTCTACGGAAAAACATACTAAAATTTCTATTAACTGATGATGAACAAAATCTTGATACCCAGTGCTATTTTCAGTTTGAAATTTTCTTACTGTTCTATTTGAAGACATCTGAGACAAGGATCTGTAAATGTACTGGGGGTTATTTTTTGGAGTTGTTGAATATTACGCTGGAGATGAGGATACGAACCAAGGTCTTGGGAAAGTGTCTGGGGTGACTATTTTTGATCCAAAATGTTTTTTATCTGTTTTTGTTGAAGGCAGCTGAGACACGGGACGTTAAATATACTAGGTTTTCTTGGGCGTTGTGGAATATTATTGTGGGAATAAAGATATTGAGTAGAGTCTTGAGAAGGTGTCTGCCCAGTGGACAACGGGACATCCTAAAGACGTCCTTAGAATGAACCTATTATCGTTTAAATTCTAGCACGCTCAAGACACAATAAGTACATTTAATGACAATAATCAAACTTTACAGACCCCTCTTTTTGTACACGTACTCACTTGATCGCTTCATCACGAACTCTCTCGTCCCTTCTACTTCCGGTTCACGTACTAAATATTCATTTCACAAGCATTCCTTTAAATTCAACTTCCGGTTTTCAATTACGATTTATAGAAATAGCACACTTTAAGAACACATTAAACTTAATTTTTCAGTCTTCAACACTCGGCCATCCTTCTAGTGACTCGACTTCAAGTTATTAAACCACAGGTTCACCCTAGTAATCAGGTTTCCGAGCAACACGACCACTTCTGGTCATTGTGTGTGGATCAGTCTCTCCAGGCTCATCTGTAGTACTCAGCATCTCGTCTTCTTTGTCTGGCACAATCATTACCAAATTATCGTGAGTGGGCTCAATTTCGTCTTCGTCAAGCTGATAATTCTTTTGTTCAGATGTTCCATCTCGGAAATACTCGTTCTCATCTACGTTGAATTGATCATCATCTTGCAAATTCGATTCTTCTTGTTCCAACCATGGAGTCCAAAGTTTTAGTTGAGTAACATGTGCTATACTGGCATAACGACGCCCAGATTTTTCTACTCTTAGGTCCGTAACTCCGTAAGTATTACCGGAAAAAACTTTCTAAATCACGAGCGGACCTCGATATTTTCGTTGAAGTTTAGTAAAATCGCCTGTGGATACTGGATTCACCATCATCACCACCACTTCTCCGATTTTTTAGTGAACACTCGGATAACGGTTTTGATCATACCGCTGCTTAAATTTCTCTTGTTCGGCCAGAATTCTCAGTCGAGCTGCTTCACGAAGAATATTGGGATCCTGGTAGTCTTCATGTTCAGTTAAGTTTCTCAGAACACCCTCGTCGAGACGTGTATCACTGGGATCAAGACAGTGTTCACCCTCTCCACTTGTCCGTTGGCTTGTGCATGTCTAGAAGAATTTAAGGAATGTATAATCCCATGCTTAGCACACCGATCACCGTACTTATCAGAAGTGTTGCAAGTTCCGCGGTCGGTAATGACACGTTTAGGGGCTCCAAAGTCCAATACAAATTCTTCCAGACACTCTATAACTCCATCAGCTGACGTGTTCTTGGTTGTTTCAAGACGGACATATTTTGTTAAGTTGTCAATCATTACCAAAATATTTGTTCCTGCGCGAAATTGACACAAAGGGTCCGAGATGATCCAGGTTGACGACTTCAAAGGGTCTCTTACCCCTGGAAAGTAGCAAGAATGCTCCATCTTCTTTACATTTCTTTCCAAACCGAAGTGACCTCCTACATCGTGATAGCGAATAGTCAGGGTCTTGCATAGTGAAGTTGGTACGACGTATTTCAAATCCTGACCCACTCGTTTAGAGGATACCTTCATGCACTTCATAGTTCAGGATTTCTCCTTTCTCGCGCTTAGTTCTTTGATCTTCACTTCTCTTCAGGATTTCACACTTCTTACGTAGCTCGCCGTCAGCATATTGAAACATCACGAGTCCTTTGTTTTGTGAGCGATGAGGTAGACCAACGCTTGAGAATCTGTGATGATTGTAAATTTCATGCTGATCAGCATCGGACGTAAACGATTTACCGCCCAGATTATGGCTCTCAGATCCAATTTATATGAGTGATAATTTTTCTCAAAATCACTGGTTCGTCGACTCACTGCGTAAGCCATGTGTAGCTACCTGTCATCTCCACGTTGTAGTAGCATTCCCGCCAAACCTTTCAAGATTGCATCCGTGTGAAGTTCCGTCCATCTTTGAGGGTCGAACATTTGAAGAATAGGCTTTTGTGCCATGACTCGCTTAAGGTCTTCGAAGGATTTCTTCTCTTCCGTTTCCCAGCAGAATTCGACGTTCGGTTTGAGTAGGTCAAACAAAGGTCCGGCTCTCTCCGCAAGCTTCAGTACATATCGAGGAAAGAATCCGATCATTCCCAAAAATCTTCATACTTCAGTTGCATTTTCTGGTAAGGGAAATTCCGAAATCGCTCGTAACTTTTGTTCGCCCGGTTCGATTCCATCAGCCGAAATCACTAATCCTAAGTAGGTTACCCTTTCCATCAAAAACTGACACTTCGATAATACCATAATAAGTTTTTCTTTCAGATCTTCCAAACGTTTCCCAGGAATCAGAATATCATCCAAGTAGAAGAGAATTAAGCTATCTAGAAGTGGTCCAAGTACCTTCTGCATGAGCTTCGAGGAATAGAATGGGGCATTAGTTAGCCCAAACGTTATCCTCGTAAATTCAACAGTATTTGTAACTTAGTAACCACAGGTGATCATCGATATTTGGCAAGGGGAAGTTCATTCGTTCCGTTTGCGCGTTCAACTTGCTATAGTCAACAACCAATCGCGGTTTCCCATTCTTCTTTCGTACCAGCAGAACAGGACTAGCGGTTTTATGAATACCAGCTCGATCGGCCAGTAAACGTCTTTCTTCGAAAAATTAATTCGCATTTCCATCTTGAGTCACGGCAGGGACTCTACGAATATCATGTCGTGAAATTCCGAGCTGATTCGCGACGGATCGATTATTTGGATTTACGCGCGGCATTGTATTTTGATTTCCACCGAAACCTGCTCGTAATAAGTTAGGTTCACTCTGTGACACTTCGTTATGCGTATCCAGCTATATCTGGTTCACTCTAGCACCAACAGGCGCTTCAGCTAACAATGACGATCGACTTGTCTGGAATATGTCCTGATCATATGGCGGGTCGTTCGATTCGCCGCCGCGCCAATCACCCGCACGACGGTTTCCGTTATTGAGAAAACAATTGTCCGCACTATACGTCGAACTGCCCTCCGATCTGCAAACAGTTTCACCCAAGTGTGGCCGTTGTTGAACGAATGCTTCGAATTCTTCGTTCAAAATTACAGGCTGGTCACTCATGATTAATTTTGCACTTGGACAAATACAAACACTTAAATTCTATGCTGCCTCGCTCAACGCTGACAATTATGGTTAGTTTTCACTAGTTTCATCTGTTCATTCCGCTGTGTTCCCGTTACCAATCCGAGTTCAGCCGAACTCTCACGCACACCTCCGAGCAAGGAAATGTAAAAGATGGACTCCCAATTTGATCGATTTTAGACTTTATCAACCGATCAACCGCACACATACCACGCCACGCTACACAAAATCCGTTTATCACTCGTGAGACTTAGTCCATCCCACTTCCGAAATGTTATCACTTTAATTTTTGCAGCATGCTCAAGACACAATAAGTACACCGATTTAACAGTGAGATGTAGTTTCAATGACAATAATCAAACTTTACAGACCGCTCTTTTCGTACACGTACTAACTTGATAGCTCCGTCTTGAACTCTCTCGCCCCTTCTACTTCCGGTTCACGTACTAAATATTCATTTTACAAGCATTCCTTTGAATTCAACTTCCGGGTTTCAACTACAATTTATAGAAATAGCACACAGATCTTTTCATGTCTTTGAGAGGTCCTCAGGACGTCCTCAATGTGTACGTCAAAATAAGTTTATAGGACTACTTTAGGATACACAAGTGCCCACTGCATGGTGTGATTATTTTCAATTTAGATTTTTAGGTGTTTTATTCAACGACAGCTGAGAAGGGTTTCCTTAAATGTACTGGCGGTTATTTTTAAGGGTCTTAAAATATTACTGTGGGGATAAGAATATGATGAGGGTATAGTTTAAAGTTTAGCGAGGTGACCGATGTGATTATTTTTCATTTTGAAATTTGTTGGCTGCTTTTGTGATGCTCGCAAGAATCATTAACTTCTGACTTTCATTTCTTTCTTCCAATATCTATATCATTTATTATGGGTGGTTGTTGTTATTAGTTGTTTTTGGACAATTAATTTTGTTATTTTCTGCGAGCTACAGAATAGCTAAGACCTATGAAATACATTTTCCTATACTTAATCCCTAAGTTTTTTCTAGAGTAGTTTCTTAGGCCGAGTGCATAATTTACTTTAATGATAGTTTATTTGATGGAGGTGACAGGGCATATTCTAAGGAAATTTTAGAACTACCCGAATGTGCTGTGTCTCATAAAGAATTTCCTTTTCTTTTCCTCGATCTCATTTCTCTACGCTTCCTTTTCTCTTTTTTTCCCCTTAATTTTTCTTTCCCGCCTTCATATTTTTCCATCTTCCTTCTTTTCAGCAACTGCCCATTTCTACATTTAGAACTGCCCATTTTTTTTTTAAGTTGCAATATTCGGCAGAACTACCCGTTAGAATATGCCCTGGGAGTTGGTTTTATGTTAATCAGTTTTTTGTAGTTTTTGGCAGCACAAAAAAACACAACATTCTGGCGTCGTTGATTTTTTTAATTTCACAAACTTGCTGTACAAGGTGTTGGCACGAGACTTTTGCTGGATGATCGTATTGAATTCGTCACAGACTGTAACCACCTATCTCGCGGTCGCAAGACGTGGTTACAGCTGAAATTTTACCGCGATTTCGCTGAAAACCATGTCTTACGATCATGAGATAGGTGGTTTCGGTCTGCGACGAATTCAATGCGATGATCCGGCAAAAGTCTCGTGCACCCTGAGGACACGGAGCGACCCAATGACGACGGCCTTCTGCATTTTCCCCGCAAGTGTTATAGCAGTTCGTTGATAGGAAGAGAATCTTTTCAGGTTATTAAGTGTTTAGCCAGTGAAAGCTTGGCACCTCCAAGAACGGTATTTGGGTTCATATCTTAAAAGTGACAGTGACGGTAATAAAGAGCTCTTAGTGTCGCATTGTGCCTTTGGATGTACGTCTTTCCGGCACGAGTTTGACATCTAGACAGTATGTGTCCTAGATGATCGAGATGTGCACGATACGCTTTCCAGCTATCATTGGGAATACCTTGGCTCAAAATGTGACGACGGTATGCTAAAGTGGAAATGACACCGTCTTGACACGCCAAACCGAAACCCTTCATGCCTGACTTCAATCCGGGTGATTTCAGGAAAGCAAATTTCAGCTCATAGAAAGACTGATCCTTTACATTGCTGTGGAAGGTGCCGTGCATCCTCTTGTCGAGAAGCTGTTCGCGGAAGTTGTTCTCCTGTGTGTTCTTGATCCTGGCCTTCAGGAGCGAGTACTCACGATGGATAATTTTTTAGCATTTTGCTCACCCCTGATATTAAAGTCAAGGCCAAGTGTTTCAGCTTCCTCCTCCGCTGCATTATACAGAACAGCTCCTTTGCCCACTTATTCGTGTTGCCTGACCATTTTAGGAAGAGGGTATCGTCCATTTGCAACTACAGTGAACTTTTTTTTATTCGACACTTCGCTTATTCTACAGTTCACTTATTCTACATCCCCTATACACGCTTATTCTAATTTGCGCAGTTTCGTCATCTCCCACCACGGTCCCTGTACGGGTTGTACGGCCACGCCCGCATCAGTGGGTGACCAATTAAAAAAAAAGAGGCCCGAAGTTCGAGAAGCCTTGAATTGAGTATTTCAACATACCGTCATGGGAATACAGACAACTTTTTTGAGAAAATATTCGAATCGAAAGAGTCATAAATGCACAAATAGTATTATTTCTTAAGTGTAGAATGGATATTCTCAGCTATGTTCCATTCTTTTGTCTATTCAAGGCCCTTCAGTGTCACGAAATAGAAGCAACTTTCCGAAATTTGAGGTTACAGTGCCACTAACCACAAATTTCGGACAGTTGATTGTATTTCGTGGCACTGAAATGGCATCAATCGACAAAAGAATGGGACATGACTGAGAAAATAGATTTTACACTTGAGAAATATTACTAGTCAGACCATTATGACTTACCTTTACTTTAGAAATTTTCTCCAAAAACTCGTGTGCAGTTGCAGTACCGTTTACTACCTTCATGACGGTTGACATTACCAACTATCCTAGCATTCATCACTTGAAAACTAATAATATTCAGACCTTTATAACTTACTTTTACGTTTAGAATACATATTTTCTCCAAAAACGCGTGTGCAGTTGCAGTCCCATATATGCTAACCTTCCTGACGGCTGCCATTTCCACCTAGCCTAGCATTGATGCGAAATATTTGAGTCGTTTTTTTGATTCTATTATATTGATTTTCAGTTGGCAAATTGTCGTGCATCAAAAAAACAGTGGAAACCCACTAGTACGTAGGATATACGAATGCGCTAACCGCGATAACAAACCGCGACATTTTCAACTGCGCAAACCGGGGCCGTCTGACCCGTTTCCACTTGGAATGCATCATATTGAGTAACATATTCGACTGAGTACTCGCACACTCGGCTCTTCCGAGGCGAGAGGCGCAACCGTCTCTAGCTCCTTGGGCTGAGAAACTGTGTGGGCCAGCAGTTCTAGGAATATCGCGTGTATTTATCGGTATATTATTATTGATTTCAAAACGACCGCGGTTTTCGGCACACGCGCAGTTGAAAAAGTTGCTTAGATCAAGCGCAGCGATACGAGGCCGGGGAGTCAATGAAAGTCGCTTGATAAAAAGAACCGGCTGACTAGCGGTAGAGGTGGGGGCCCTCCAACCCTGGAATAACCAAACGTGTTCATTTCAAGGCCAGTTGAATAAAAGAAAGTTTACTGTATTTGTGCTGTACCCAGAATAATCCTGTTGTGAAGAAATTCGAGATTCAGTATTCCGCATCCATCTTGACGGCGTGAGATAAGATGTCGCGGAACAAACGACTCAAGTTGCATACTTTTGTTCATTTGCATAACTTTCGTACCCGATATCGAAGGATCTGAGATTGTTCTTCTTCCACGGAACCACTCCAAATGAATAAAGTAATACCGGACGGCTAACATTTTCGTTGCAGATACTTTGTTCCTCTCCGATAGTTCGGAGGACTAAATCTGTCAGATAAGACGTTTATATCTGCATCAGATAGTATACTTTATAGATGCCACATCCTGAATTCTTAGGAAAAAATGAGAAAGCTCTTTTTTCTCTCAGGCTTATGATCCCGGCCGCCCAATATATCGATGGCATTTTTGTTGTAATTAGATTATCTGAATAGTCTGCCTAATTTGACGTATTAGGCAAAGCATGGTTTTTCACCCCACCATCCACGAACTGGGTTGCAGCCAAGCGTATTATGGAGGGACCTACAGCTTGAGGTTGGTCCTAAACACCAGAACCTCGTTAAAAGTACGTAGAAAAATTTCCAGATGTACCGGCTCAGGGATCGAACCCTTGAACTCTAACGCGATGTCCGAGCGCCTAACCACCTGAACCACAGAGGCTCATATTATTATTAATTAAAAAATAATAATTTCTCAGGCTTAAGATGGTTACATCTAATATGTCAAAGGCATTTTTGGTTAGCGTTGGATTTTTTTTCATTTTTTTTTTTCAATTGTATGCACGGGGCTGTCTATATATATATATATATATATATATATATATATTATCAGTCACGGAAGCATTATTGCAATTCAATCAAGTGATCTGATTAGAGCAGTATGCTTAATTTAATATATTGTGCAAAGTCTGGTTTTTTATCCCACCATCCACGGACTGGGTTGCAGGCAAGTGCATGATAGGGGGACCAACAGCTAAAGTTGGGATGCGAACCGCCGGAACCTCGGTAAATATACGTAGGAAAATGTCCAGAAGTACCATCTCAGGGATCGGTGATTACTATTATAGTAAAGGAATATTCTTATCATAGCTATTTTCAAAGAAACTGGTGTTAAGACCATAGTACGAAGAAACTTAAGTACAGTTTTATGAAACAAATAGAACAGAAACAGTGTAGGGGAGACCGGGGCGAGATGAGCATACGGGGTCAAATGAGACACTGAATTTTCTCTCAAAATATGTGATTTTTGTTGTTGTTCTTTTCAGAAGTGGCATAAATAATGATATTGAATTTATCGGAAAGAGAAAAAAAAAATTTTTTAAGTAGATAAAGTAAAAATAAAAATGATTGAATTTTCAGCACATGAATCCTATTATTCTATGATGTAATAAAACGAACAGAAATGATTGAAAATAACAGATAATATTTGTAAACTAAGGTTTGTCGTCAAGTTTATTCATCGATCATGAATGTACAAACGCATTTATACACAATTAATTAATAAAAACAGGTAATATTAAAGTTTTAATCATAATTGTGATTTGGGGCGGAACGAGCCGAGTTCGTGGGGCGAGATGAGACGACCTTGTCTTGCTTGTCATAACCTCTTTATGGAGCTGGCAGAAAAGTTTCTGTTCGCAAGATTTGAGTCGTTTATAGTGAAATTCTTGAAAAAAGATAAAAATTTAAAGGAGAGTTTCGGCAGTGGAAAGTTACAAAAGAAAAACTGACATGTGTGGTTAGAAGAGTCCATGACTCTACAACTCTACTACTCTACTACTTATTCCACAATAATGATTAAACCTTGCTAATTCCAGCATCACAATAAAAATTAATGATAATAATAATGATCATAAATTATCCTCAATAATGTGGATATTTATATAAAACTCTGTTACCTTATCGCTTGCATGCGCGGCTCTTGAATTAGTACCATAATCTTTAAAAACATTTTTTTATTACACATACAAGGTTTCAGCCCTGTTCGACGCCTATGATACGGGCCTAAACCTCTAACTTTTACTCAATAGGGTAAAAAGTACTTTTTACTCCCCAGGGACATCCATGAGCTCGCATTCCCAGTCTCAAGTGTCCGGACTTATATGACTGTATAAACATAGAACAAATAAATCGAAAATTCCTTTCCCAAAAATTAGTTAGAGTTTTAGTTTTCGAGATAATAAGTATTTAAGCTGGACCAATCAGGAACGCGGTATAAACATTCGTGTGTACGTGAGCGGGAGTCCAATTTAGTGAAGTGAATGCTGTTCTCCCCTTGCTAAACCCACCCCCAGCGTTTGCTTCAATAACACTGCATTGAAATCACGATCACGTACGCACGACTGTTTATACCGCGCTCCTGATTGGTCCAGCTTAAATATTTCATAACTCAAAAACTAAGACTTCAACTGATTTTTGGAAAAGGAATTTTCGATTTATTTTTTCTTATTTTTATGTACCTACATAAGTCCGGACACTTGAGTCTGCGAGACCCATCAGTTATAACTGATCAAATTACAAAAAATTACTGAAAATTTTCATAAATTTCCGGAAATGTTTAAAAATGAAATTTGAGTGATGTATGGCAAGTTACCATATTGACCTGTAAAATTACCATGAATGACTGAAAATTTTAATAAATTTCAGGAAAATTATGAAAATATAAAAAAATGAATTTTGGGTAATTTATGATAAGTTACCATATTTACCGGTGAAATTACCGTAAATATAAGAAAATTTTCACAAATTTTCAGAAATTTATGGAAATTTTTGAAAATTAATTTTGGGTAATTGATGTTATCACCTCTAAAATTACTGTAATTTGCCAAAAATGTCCAGCAGTTTTTTGATTGAATTTTTGAAAATATGGACTGAAATCATGACTGTACTGCGAGAAATGTCTGAAATCATCCATTTGTTTTGAAAAATATCGTATATGCCAAGGGGGAGAGGCACTTTTTCGACTTGCATATGTGAATTATATATAAAAAAAGCCCCTCTTTCCCCCCTAGGTGCATAATATACTATTTCCATGCATGAGCGATTCTTTTAAGAAATTTGATGGATGTGAAGTTATGGAACATAAGAGCTATGATATGAAGCGGATATGAGAGAAAATTCTGTTGCAAGAGACGAACTAGGAATAAATTTGTTTAGCATTAAGTTTGTTATAAAGAATTTGAAGAAAGGTAAGGGTGCTGGTGTGGATTGCATAACGCCTGAAGTGCTTAAGAACGGTGAAGAATAATTGTTTATTTGAATTAGCGAACAGATGAACATGTGCACTGAAAAACTATAAGATCCAAGTGATTGGAGAAAGGCGATAATCGTTTCTAACTATACCAGCCAAAATATTTGGTAAAATAATTATTAGTAAGGTCATTAAAACAGCAGAAGAACAGATGTGGGAAGGTCAATGTGGTATAGAACATAGACATGATTTCTAATAACATATTTTTCCTGTGCGTATAATTTCTCAAAAGTTATTCTAACAAAATAAGAAGTGTCAGGCGTAAATTTAGTTAAAATAAATATAGAACCTCAGTGAGGCAAGATTATAATATCAGTGGCGGCGAAGTTTTAAAGCGGATTCCTATAGAATTTTTGGCGAGAAACACGAATCTAAAAATTTTAAATCTTTATCGCGAATAGTTTTCGAGATATATCGATTTTTAAAACTTTTCGAATGTATATACTTGCGTAAAGTTCGTTCCGATATGGGATTTTTTTGCGAGAAAAACGACTCAAACACTTTTGAATCGATATCTCGCAATTAGGTCTCGAGATATCCTTCTATTTATAATTAATAAATAACTTACTTCTTTAAAAATGTGAATTATACAAATTTATTTTTCTGTCCTGTCGGTTCGTTTAGATGGACATAACCTCGCTTTCCTTATGTATGCTCCTTTTGTTCATACGAGTCATTTATGCCACATGATTAATTATCTCCTTGACTTCCTTCCCTACTTCATTCATTCACTAGTTAAAATTACTGTTAATAATTTGGAACAGCATGCTATAGCAAAAGATTAGGTATGGGATTGTAACACGGACTGAGAAAATATTCTCACAGCAGGGATTTTGAGTTTAAATCAAATCAAACGATCTCGAGTTCAAATGCAGGCACGCTCTGACAGTAATTTTGTAGTTTATTTCAATTAAATTATAATCGTTGATATTATGGGATCCGGACACCCTTTATTACATCCAAAACTGAAAAACTTTTCATACTTTTGTTCCTTGAATGGTCTTATCGGAACCGATGATCGAGCAATTCTTTTTTTGGAAGAAGTAGGTTGAATCCCATCCAAATCGTCAACACCTCCAACATGCTGCGATTTGCCAATGAAGGTTGAACTATATAAAGAGAAAAAGTTAGGATGGCTTTGGCGATGTTTTTCAAAAGGCTCAAAAAATAAAAATTCTAAACAGTGTCGGCGGGTAGAAAACCCATCAATGGGTACTTTTTTCGATGGATAATGTTGTCGAATTAAAATTCGTGAAGTTCTTGCTATAATTATAACTTTTATCGGAAAAATGAAAATGACAGAAGTCTATAGTCCATTATTTGGATGGTGTCGACATGAAGATGATGAGGAGTTAAGTAAATCAACATTAGTTGATAATTACAGCTATTGTCGCGAGATAGCTGAAGTTGTTGCATCTCATTAAGATTTTTCGTCTTGGAGGTGATGGAAAAACTGTGCAAGCCGATGACGTGGGTATCACAGGGGAAGACTTACTGAGCAGATGACAATTATTGTCTTTGGATTGTACTGAAAAGAAGATGAAGAGATACTTTTTTTAGAAGTTAGTTCTTAAAGTAAGGCAAGCTTGTGGCCATATATAAAGAAATATGTCCACGAGGGAACAATTCGTATATTTACTGCTGGAGGAACGCAGTATATTAGCGTGGAGAAGATTCTTGGTGAAAGAACAGTTCACTTAAAGACCAATCATAGTATTGGACAGTATATTGATAGCTCCAATCCAATCAACACAATTCATGATTTAGTAAATCAAAATAAATTATTTAAGCGTGCTTCAAAATAAATTATTTAAGCGTGCTATTGTATGTCTTGCAACACACAAATAACTACAACAATATATGGCTTTATTTTACTACCGACGAAATGTTCTTGAGAAGATTTACAAGAACGATTTAGATTACCAAATCCAGCAATTTCTGGAAGACATAAAAAAAGTCTATCCTGGGATAGTTGATGGTGAAAGACGCCAAGGATTGGAATTAAAAGAAATTGATCTACCAAGTGTCGAATCCGAAGATTTAGAAGAACATGTGCCAGTAAAACGTCTGCGGCTTACAACCATTGAAGAAGATATCGAAAACACCAGCGATGAAGATGATGAAGAAGAACTTGATTCTGACTTTAATCCTGATGATAATTGTTAAAGATTTCAGATACTAGTGAGGTAAATTCAGCAAAAAATATAAATGATTTTAATGTAAAATAAAAAATAATCGAGATACCTTTTTCAAGTTTCACATTCTTTTTTTCGCAAACAACCTGATCGAAAGCCGTATCAACAATTTGTGTAATTTTGGTTGTAATTAAATAATTTTATTATATCAAACAACCTAAACTATTACTGCGATCAGTCTCAGAGACGTATTCCCGCCCTCCATGAAGCGTTGGAAAAGGGGTAGGGGTATGAACTCACATTATTTCTGTGACCAGTCACAGGGGTGCCTTCCCGCCCCCACGAATCGTTGGAAAAGGGGTAGAGATGTTACATTACATTATTTTTGTGACCAGTCACAGGGTTGCCTTCCCGCCCCCTCGAGGCGTTGGAAAAGGAGTAGGAGTGTGACCTTTTATTATTTCTGTGACCAGTCACAGGGGTGCCTTCCCGCCCCCACGAGGCGTTGGAGAAGGGGTAGGGGTGTGACCTTACATTATTTCTGTGAACAGTCACAGGAGTATCTTCCCGCCCCCACGAAGCGTTGGAAAAGGAGTAGGGGTGTGACCTTACATTATTTCTGTGACCAGTCACAGGAGTAACTTCCCGCCCCCACGAGGCGTTGGAAAAGCGGTATGGGTGTGACCTTTCATTATTTCTGTGACCAGTCACAGGGGTGCCTTCGCGCCTCGACGAGGAGTTGGAAAAGGGGTAGGGTTGTGACCTTTCATTATTTCCGTGACCAATCATAGGGGTTCCTCCCGCCCCCACAAGGCATTGGAAAAGGGGTAGGGGGTGTGACCTTTCATTATTTCTGTGATCAGTCACAGGGGTGCCTTCCCGCCCCCACGAGGCGTTGGAAAAGGGGTAGGGATGTGACCTTACATTATTTCTGTGCCCAGTCACATAGGAGCCTTGCCGTACCCCCCTAGACATTGGAAAGGGGTAGAGGTGAGACCTGTATTATTCGATTATTCAATTTAACAGACAAAAATCGATATCTGGAAAACTATTCCAGATATCGATTTAAAAATTTCAGATCCGTGTATCTCGCGAAAAATCCCATCGAGATCGATATTTAGAAATTATATTAATCAAAAATAAAAGTCAATAATTTTAATATACAAAATCGATATATCGAAAACTATTCGAGATATCGATTTAGAAGTTTCAAATTCGTGTTTCTCGCCAAAAATCACATCGGAATCCATATTCATAAATTATGTTAATAAAAAAAAAAGTCAATAATTTTAACATAAAAAAGTCGATATCTCGAAAACTATTCGAGATATCGATTTAAAAATTCAGATTCGAGTTTCTCGCCAAAAATCCTATAGGAATCCACATTAAAACTTTGTCTCCACGCATATCGTAATCTCCCCTTCAGTGAAGAAGTGTGAAGCGCTGCTGAGGTTATCAAGTTGTCGAAAGCAGTACAAATTTAATCAGGAAAAAATGGAATACGGTTAAGTTATGTTTACGCAATGCGTATTAATATTTTGGCATTTTCACAATATGTAAAGGTTTTTTTTTAGTGCTTTATCGCGTGCTTCTTTTTATTGGAACAATAATACACGGTTTCCGAAAGAATAAGCAAGACATTTGACAACCTTTAAAAGCGGCTTTCATCCGATGATCACTTTTGTACAGTTTGTTTTTACGGCTAGGTACACAATTTAATTCCATATAATACTTGCTCACATTTATAAATCACATTTCATCAAAACTATTTTTAAATAGTATTTATTTATACGCCTCGATATATTCGAATAGAACATGCCCGACTATTTGACGTAACCTCCAATATTCGTCGCGCTTTCGCGGCCGAAAAATATTCAAGATGAAGAGGTCTATTATGACCGGAAGATCGTGTGCGGCTCAGACGTTTAGCTTTGAAATAGTACGGATTCAATGGTTGGCTTCTCAAAGTAAAATAAAATGCCTAAGAATGGCTCTCTTAGAAGATGTCGATCGGAACGGCGCACGGTGGGCTAAAGTGTAAAAGTTCGTGACAAAATCGTAGAACTTTTGACAGAGACGATCTCGAGGGATTAATTTTTTCGAGATTCACAGATGAATAACTACAGAATGGAGGAAAAATAAGGAGAAACTAAAAATATATATTTTTTACCTTATAAATCTAGGTTAAATTTCACATTTTTTGACAAAAGGTTTTATTATTGGATACCATGGGCGCTCATGTAATACATATGTTACACATATATTATAATAGATTTCCTCATGCCAAATCCAAATATGGGCTTTAAATCAGCCTAGGACTTTCTGTTTGTAAGAAAAATGCAATTGAACTATCTATTTTTGAACCGTCATGGCATGAATGATTTCCACTAATGTAAATTTGACTATTTGTCGTATTGAAGGGGTTTTGGGGTCATCGAATTGGAATACAAAGTAAAAATGTCAAAACTCATAATGGCGGATCCAATATGACTGAAAATTACCGTACGGGGTTTTCCGATTGCTAATTTCGAAACTAAAGTCAAAATTTAAAAATGCAAAATAAAGAATCCAATATGGCGGAATGTCATTATGAGAATGTAACCGATTTCATTAAAAATCGCTACTTTGGGCTTTTTTATGTCGTTGATTCCAAATCGAACGTGAAAATTCAAACATTTTATGATTTGAATTTTCATTTTCGTTTCAAATGTCTGATGCAATATTACAGCAGACATTTAACATTTTTTAATTTTCACTATAGATTTGAAATCGACGACATAAAAACCCTTAACCCATAAAGCGCCCACGGGGTATGAGAAGACCCCACTTTTTTTCTTTTTTTTTTGCGCGATTATGCTGAAGCCACTTTTTTTTATTCTGGTTCTGTGGTGCTCCTTAGCGTTAATTGAACATCTCCTCTTTCGATCGAACAGTTGGCAAGTTGCTGCGTAGATTAGTTCAGCTTCTGCATACGTGTGAAGCAGTCGCCGTCTCGTCCGGGGTCGCCCACGACGACACTTTTTTCAAAGCTGCACTATAATAATTTTTTTTCTTGAAGAGCTATATTTCGAGAATGACAGGTTAAATTTTTAGGTGAAAATATTCCAAATTGACTGAGTTATGATTTTTTCGAGAAAAAGTCATTTTTCACGTTTTCGTAAGATTGTTATTTTTCTAACACGCAGCAAAAATTATTTCGTCTATAAAACCTGATCTACACACTAGAAGGATAGTTGAAGAGTATTCAGTAATTTTTTGGAATCGAAATAACGGCTACTTTCTTTGCGCTTTGTGTTATTATCACATAGCATGGCGCTTTAAGGGTTAAGTAATGCTTTTTAATAGAATCGGTTATATTCTCACAATGAAATTCCGCCATATTGGATCCTTCATTTTGAATGTTTAAATTTTTACTTTGCGTTCCAATTCGAAGACCCCAAAACCCCTTGCATACGATATCTGAGCGCCCATTGTGTCCAATAATACAACTTTTAGTCAAATAATATCTAATTTAACCTAGATTTTCAAGGTAAAAAATATATGTTTTCAGCTTCTCTGAATTTGTCTCTATTCTGTAGTTATGCATCTGTAAATCGGTGCTTGGATGAGACGTTTGCATTTTATTGGATCGAAAGTGGCATTTTCGATTCGAAGCTCATTCACTTTCGAATTGGTTTATTCGATTCAATGAACCCACACATCGAACTTCACAAATCCGAGATTCGACACTGATTGATTTATTCAAATCGATCCGCTCGTACGACGAATTTGGACATTTGACATTCGACTTGCGCTACCGCCGGATTATTTTTTTCTATTCGATCGGCCCGTACGTCGAATTCTGAACTTCGACGCGTGATACAGTCAAATCAGTTATTTCGATTCGATTGGCCCGTTCATAGAATGTCGAAAAACGGATATTCGACGCGCGCTAAGTCGGACTTGCTTTATTCGATTTGATTGGCCGGCCTTCGAATGTCGAATACCCAATATTCGACCGACAAAAGGTATTTTAAATTTATAATTCCAAAAACTTTTGTTGAATTTAACCTTATATCAGGAAGACATGCTTTATATTTTATGTGGTCTAAATAACTTTTGTGGACAGGAGACATTTTTTTCATAAAATCGCATTTTTTCTCGCAAACGATAGATACAAATAGTGTTAACATACAAGTTTGAACATCTAAAAATGTTGTACAACAAATACCTCTTGGTTTTTTGTGATATCTTGCACCATTTACGAGATAAATTAGAAAATTGTATTCGTAGGAAAGAAATTCTCCCGTCCTCAATTTTAGTTTAGCCCTCATGAAACTGATAGGTGGTGAGAGGTTTTACAGAATTTGGGTTGAGGATGTGATTGGAGTGTGAGGGCGGAAGCTAAGCCCACATAGCACACTTTCCGAAAAAAACTGGTCTTTTCTTAGTACTTGGTACAAGTGGCGCGAGAAAAAACGAGGTCTGCCGTAGCTTGAGACCTATACTTAAACCCAGTTTAAAACATAGGTTCATGTCCGCCGCGATTTTTTGATTTAAAAAGAAATATATAATTTCATAAATTTTTTACGGTGAATTTGGTATTTGTAATAAAAATAGCGCTAATTGATCATAATCTAGACAGTAATCGATTTTATATTGAAATTTTGTATTTGTGTTAAAAAGTGGTAGACAAATTCGCTGTTACTTTTCTAATTGCGCTTTTGAAAAATTGGGATTTTTAAACATTAGGATTATTAGGAAAAAAATTTAATTTTCTTAATTCTTACGAATTCCTGAAAGTGAATGTGTATATAAAACGAATTAATTTATTTTGTTATGTCCGAAGACGTTAATTAACATCGCGGACATCAAAAGATATACAAACGGGCAGGCCGCCTCGCAAGTTAATTCGCTGTTCCAAGCTGAAGCATTCTTATATCCTTGGCGATTAATCTCAGTTGCGAGAAACTGCACACCAACCTAATGCGGAACTAATACTCTCAATGGGCCTGCGCGACTGAAGAGGCATTAATAGTGGGAAATTTTAATCAATGTCCCACACAGTATAAAGATGATATCACTTACAGCTTCCAAATCTGATTAAAGCTCAAAAATTGGAAAATATCATCACATACCTTTGTTCAAAAATATTTACGTAATAATCGGAAAGTCTTTCAGTTAATTAATTCAATACTGTGCATGTTTTAAACATTTAATTTCTAAATTGATTTGAATCGGAGAGATGCAAACAGAAAATTTTTTAATCCATAAACCATTTGCGCTACAAGTAAATGAAAAATGTAATAGCAGTTATTAAAATTTATTTAAAAATTCGAAGGTAAAATTCGTTTATAGGTACTCATAAGAAAGAGTCTGGGTAAAAATAATTATTTCTCAAATTGCGTGTATTAGGGTGGTCTTACATTTTTGTTTATAATTTTTATGAATAATGCCGTGAAATTTGTTCGAATCAACACAAAAATAAATCCATTTTTCTGGTTGAAAAAAAGAAAATTTAGAGGTGCCGCCAGCCCCATGAAGTTTAACACGTATTTCCCATAAGAAAAAAAGAAGTTTATGTAAATCTTTTTCAGAATCCTCAATATTATCTCAATCGAGTTGAAACTCAACATTCCTCTTCACAATTAGCCATAGAATACGAATAAAATATTACTTTTCAAATATCACCACCATAAGTCTGTTTTATAGGGTCCAAAAAAAATCCATAAGTGAAAAAATGGCTTTTGCGAGTTTTTGGCGTTTTTTTTTACACCATTAAGCCATTTTCCCTTTCGGCGAGCCTCTAGGGGTATGCGTGACACTACCCGATTCGGGTAGTGTTTCTAGGTGGATAGTTTCTTGTAGTAAATAACTACAAGTGTGGGCTCACCACACCCACGACCGCCAACAGCAACGCAGTAGTATCAGACAGTCACCCATCCAAGTACTAACCACGCCCAACACTGCTTAACTTCAGTGATCTAACGGGAACTGGTGTTTCCAGCGTGGTATGGCCGTTGCGTTGATTATGATTTTTGTAGGTTTTTCAAATGCAAATTGTTTTTAATACAGAAAATACTACTTTGCACTAATAATCAGATGTTTCAATGAATTTTTTGAACAATTTATTATTGTTTTTAGAAATTTTCTGTTAGGGTGGAGATAGAAAGTCGCGGTTTTTTCAAAAAATTTCCACTTTTTGTCCAAAGTACAATTAAAGAGAGGTCACCGTTCATTAATGGTTACTAAAATAATTGTTTTGACAATTTATTATTATTGTTAATAATATTCCCTTAGAATAAAGCTAGAAAATTGCAGTTTTTTTCAAAATTGTCCACTTTTTGGCCAACTTACAATTAGAGAGAGGCCACCGTTCATTAATGGTTACTAACATAATTATTTCAACAATTTATTATTATTATTCATATTCAATTTGAATAATGCAAGAAAAGTTGCGGTTTTTTCTGAAGTTTACAACTATTTGTCTACTTTTCACATAAGGTAAGTCGATAATTAATTAAATTTAGTGAAAATAATTATTTGAACAAATTATTATTCTTTATAACTGTCTTCTTCTTTATTAATGCTATATAGTTGTGGCTTATTCTGAAATGTTCAACTTTTACCGAATTTTTCCTTAGTGAAGTAATAAATAATACAAGTTAACAAACATAGTTGTTTGAACAATTTATAATTGTTTATAACTATCTTCTCTTAGATAAGTGCTAAAAAGATGCGATTTTCCTGAACTCTGGAAGTTATTCTGCACTTTTCACTTAGTGAAGTAATAAGTAATGCAAGTTAAAGAACATGCTTATTTACACCATTGATTATTGTTTATAACTATATGTTCTTAGAGTAAGGCTAGAAAGTTTTTTTTTTCTGAAAGCTTAGTTTTTCTTGGACTATTTGAACCTCAACAAGAATCATTTTCCAACTATTATTGTACTTTTCTAAGTGACTTATTTGTACTCTTTTGTCAATGCTTAAAAAAATGTATTTGAACAAAAAATCTATCTTACACAAGAGAAAAAACAAGGAATGGAATGATTAGGAGTAGGCAGGAGAACTAGGTGTGTAAATGACTTGTAAAACTTTTGTTTTGAATTACAATAAGAAGTTTATTGCAAAGCGTAAAAGAAAAGTTTGGAATTGAGGACTAAGGAGCAGATGGAAGTTATAAGGGAGGACTTGAGGATTTGAGATGAGCAATGGGAAAAGTAGGTGAAAGAGATGAGGGAGAGAGTAAAAGGATTAGAAAGGGAGGTGGTAACGGTAAGCAAAGAAAAAGAAGTTTACATTAAGCAGACCGAAGATGAGATTAGGGCGTGGAAGGAAAGGACGGAAAAAAAGCTTGAGAAGTTGGAGGGCAGGTCAGAAATGGAAGTAGATGACACAGTAGGTATGCACAGGATGTCTGCCTTATAGAAGTTAAAATTCAATGAGAAATTAGCAAAACATACAAGCAGGGGTTTTTTGAGGGAATCGACTTTTGATATTTTCAGAACAACCGTCGCCATTTTGTTAATTCCGAACATTTTTTAAATCTTTCAGCAGCTTTCGAAAGAAGACGAGAAACTCTATCAGAATTTGGAAAGGGATCTCAAATATATCATCTAGGTCAAAGTTTATCTCCGAGAAATTATGTAATGTCAAGTGTAAAATCTGCCTGATTTAAAATGGATTCAGTCAAGATAAATTACGTTTCTTGATTCTTCATCCAATTTAAAAATGATATATGAAAACTAATGAATTGCTTTTGTTTACCGGTGGACTATAGTTACTAGACTAGATGTACCGCATGAGACTGACATCGAATTGAAAAAAGTAAAAAAAAAAGATTTAATAAAAAGCACATCAGATATCAAATTCTCGACATTCGGAGGCCGACCGATTGAATAAAAAGAAACAGATACGATGTAGCGCGCGTCAAATGTCTGTTTCTGGAAATCCGAACAACGGGCCAATCTAATCGGAAAACCGATGCAATTTTTGACGCAACTGAGTTTAAAAAAAAGGCCGACGTGCTAATACTCAGCGAACCGTATACCAACAAAAACAGCTCAAAAGAGTTTACGGACAACCAAGAAACTGCAGCCATTTGGGTGAAGGGCCGAGAAAAAAATTCCAGTGCAGAGCCACTGATCAGGAAAAAGATACGCATGGGTGAAGAGTAAAAACGATATGGGGGATTAACGATAATCAGTATAGGAACAAAGTCTACATTTAGATAACCCGTGTATAAAGAAACTATTCCAGACATCTCACTGGCGTCAGAAGGCTAAACAGGTCACACAACGGGCTGAAGGATCATTGAGGAAATCACTAGAAGTGACCATCAATACATAAATGTCCACCGACGCACACAGAGCGCACTGGCATACGTTGGTTCCAAACAATTTAGATGGAACGTAGGCAAAATTAATGTCGAGAAACTGACAGAGATGATAATCAGTGGAAAGGAGTCTCTGAACTCGATCTCTTGAGCCTTAGAGAAACAGACATGACACAGAGACCATTCTGGACGCCACTATGCACCTCATACATCGAGCTTGCAACGATAGCATGTCCAAAAAAAGACAAGCTAAAGACAGGCACTGAATATACTGGTGGACTAAAGAAAAAGCAGCTCGAAAAAGATGTGCTTCTACCGACCAAGAAGATATGACTATGTATTTAGATTCCCAATCCTTCTCGAGATAGAGATTTGGCACCGGTATCTACGTAGCATCCCATGTAGGTTCTCACTTGGAATCCTATGTAATTCACTACAAGAGACTTTACAATACGCATTTATTAGTTAGTCTGTGTGTTCCAGGGACCCGTTCGAAATTTTCGTTTAGTTACGTTACGTTATCCAAAATGTACCGAATCTTTCGTTTCCTTTTCGTTACGTTCTGACAGGTGGAAGCAATATTAAAAACGTAATAGTTATGACCTCATATTTTACCCGTCTGCCATTTTAATATTTAAATAAGATGCACAAGAATTCGAATAAACTATTCTTTACAATTACGCGTAATTAAAAAATGTCGTTACAATTTCGTGATTTTTAATAACGTAACCTAAATCAAGAGAATATAGTTACGTTTTTCAGTATGAAAACATAACGAAAATCACGAAAGTATTTTGTTTCGTTTCGGTCGAATCCCTGGCGTGTTCGTGTGTGTTAGCCCGTGACGCACGATAACTTTATGATGTTTTACACCGGGAGTGATTGCTAGAGAGATTGGTCTGCGTCCCACGTCGGAGCTGTGTTGCGGGACAAGTATGATGTTATCGTTTTAAGATTAAAAGTCTTGTCTCATCGATTGCTCTCAAATTTTCCGAGTTTGTTTGTATGATAATAGTTTATCCACCAATTTACATACTTCTACTAGCCATAACTTCGTTTCTGCAAATGCTAGTTAAATTTTCTATCAATTATATCTGTAGAGTCTTCCATGCCCTTCCGTTCTATCAAATACATTTTCTTTAATTTTTAATTTCCATAGATAAATTACGATTTGAAATGTTTATTCAATATTTTCTACTCTTCGGGTAATTTTGACTTTGATTCAAGCAATTTTAAAAGAAAGCTTGACTTTTTTCCAACAGAAACTATTGTCGACTTTGAGGGACTTCTAATAGTTATACGGTTATAGGAATATATTCGAACAAAACCCTCCCTTATGCTTTAAGAGACCGACCAGTACAGCCTGTGGACCAATCGGCGCTGATACATTCAAATCTGATTCATTCAAAAATGCTTTTGATTGATGCAGGAACGTTTCAAAAATTACGCGTAGGTGTTCTAGATACCGAGAACCGTTTTTCATGTAGTCATCAACAAATTAAGGAAGAAACATGTTTTTAAGGGACGCTTACTAATTACGTAGCGGTTTTTTCACCCACTTTTACTCATCTTCCCTCCATGACATATTTTCCGAGGTTTTTCTGCATATTTTCACTATTAACGCTACAGAAATCAGACCCTCCATGCCCCCACTGTTTATTGTTATGTAATTTGTAGACTCTTCCCAATTGGAACCAATGTTTAATAAACTTAGACCTGCATTTTCCGGAGAAAATTGATGGATTAACACTATTACCAATTACTTGTGAAAGATAAACATCAATTGGCAATAGTTTATACTATTCGAAGCGTGCTCTGCAACAGTGCATTATGCGCCACATCTCAAAAGAGAAATTTTGTACAAGCACCGGTCGGTCCACGGCACCGGCTGGACTGTCCGGCCAGATAGAGCGCGCGAAGGAGAGTTTCGCTCGAATATGACGCTAGTAAAAGTCTATAAGTTGGTGAGTGAACTGCTATCGTATAGAGAAACAAACTCTAAAAATTTGAAGGCAATTTGGAGACATGGCTTTAAATATGTTTATGTAACATTTGCTACCCTTCGGGTACTTTTGATTTTTTAAAAAGTAATGTTAAAAAAAAGCTTGGCTTGTTTCCAACAAAACTTTCGTCGACATTATGGGACTGCAGTGATGCTAATGTGGGCGCCTTGAGCTACTGCGATTGCAGTCGCGATTGGGTCGCGCGTTAATTGGTCGTGGTTGGCGCGAAATTCAAATGGGTATTATGAAGAATTCTTTTTATTAAAATAAGTAATTATTATAAAATGCATGAGAATTCATATAAGCTGTATAACTTCTGATTCCAGTAAAGAAAAAAATGATAACACGTATATTTCCTAAGTATCAGTTTATTTTCATTAAATTCCAAAAATAAACTTATATATCACAAAAATTTAATAAATACAATTTATATACATTCTTTTACATTCTACGATAATTTTTTATTTCAATTACATGAAATGTTTTTAATACCCACTTTGAATTTCGCGCCAACTGCGGCCAACTAGGGCGCGACCCTAACGCAAGCGCAGTAGCGCAAGGCGCCCACATTGTCATCGCTGTGGGACTGTTAATAGTTATGCGATCATAGAAATATATGTTATATATATTATATTATATATTAGGTTATATATTATATTACATATTTCATTTATTATATAATATATATTTATCTTTCCAGGTAATTATTAAATCTGTTAATCCATCAATTTTCTTCGGAACACACAGGTCTAAATTTATTAATTATTGATTCTAATTTGGTAGCTTTTACAAATTACATAACAATAGATAGTGAGTGGATGGAAGAAAATGCATTACAGAAGGGAGGGTGGGGGGGGGGAGGAATGAAAAAAACGTTACGTAATTAGTGAACGTTCCTTAAAAAACATGTTTATCCCTACTTTGTTTAAAACATGAAACAATTTTCGATGCATTTAGATTGCCGGAACGTAATGTTTGGAACGTTTTGTTAGGGACACTTTCGATAAATCAAAATGTTAATAGCTAAGAACTTTGATAAAGGGAGACGGCCGTGAAATGTGCTAGGGAGGGGTTCGTGTTGACGATCGATGAGAGCGAGTCACTAACATGTACTCGATGTTTATCAATTGAAATAAACTGTTTAAATATTCGTTTTACATCCGTGCGTATTTAATTTAATCCACCTGACGTAAATGTCCTGTATCACATCAGAAGTCGAATGAGCTAGGGCCCGTGAGCAGTGAAAAATCGCGGAAATACGGGGTGACGCAACATGGCAGCAACGCCACCGAGACACGATCTAGCGCGTTCGAAGTTTTTTGATCGATTTTTGGATAGAATTTCGTCTCGTGAACGAGCAAAACGTGCGGCGCTTTCCACGAGTCAGAAAAGTGTGTTCGTACGAAAATGTTATTCTTGCTGTTTGACGATTTAATGATCACTGTGCAACAATTAAAGGATTACAGTGTGCAACAGGAGGAAGGAACCAAATCAGGATTTCTTCCACACTTTTCGAAAGTTTAACGCGAGAGAAAATCTAGTGCGTAAAATTCTAGAATGAAGACAAAGAAATCCATGTGTACGAGCGCGTGTGAAATCAATGCATATGATTTCGATGAGTGTCTGAGTACAGAACACTCAAAAAATTAATCTGGACATTCAGGTACAAAAACGTCTCCACAAAAACAAAGTCCGCTAGATGCTCCATTAGATGAATTCGAGCGCTTCGCTAGGAATTTACCACAGAATGACGATCTTTTCAGAAATTCTTACGAAGCAGAAGTGACAAGTCAATTCAGCAATTCAATGCAAAACCAACAGAGCGCTTCGAATTTGACACTTACAAATAGCGAGCCAAATCTCTCAACATTTTCAACTAGTGAAAGTGTACCAACTGATGGATCGTTCATGGATAATTCGCCTTTAAATTTAGGACCAGGTGTAAATCGTGCATGCGATTCAAGGAATTTCCAATCGCCTCAAATGCAAATCGACCTCCTCATGTGTTATCAAGCGGAACATTTTAGAAGGACTGCAGGATTTTCAACAAAGAACGGATGGAAACCTCGGAGGAGCTTCTAGTTCTGATCTGGAACAAGCCATGGCGTTAATGATTAATGAGAACAGACGACGGGATCAAATTTTCTTTAATATATTGGAAAGATTAGTTATTCAAACAAGCTCAGCAACTGGAAATACCACGACGCCAGAACTATTTCACATTATGCCAGATCTCAGCAAGGCGATCACGGATTCCAGCGGTGAAGCGGGTGCAGGTGCAGCCAAAGAATGGATTCAAAATGCTAATCGAATGGGAGTGTTGTATCGATGGCCTAAAGAAGTAGCTCTAGAGTCTGCTCTTAGCCAATTGAAAGGAGGAGCCTGGCAATGGTACAAAGCAAGATCTCAAGAATTACAAAATTGGAAAGCCTTTGAAGCAACTTTCAGAAAAACCTTCATTAGCACTGAAGCGAATGAGAAACCTCCAGACTCTAACGAAAAGGAGCACGCACTAACCAGACAGACTGACTCGAAGAAAATCAACCCGGATAAGAGACCGCCCATTAAAAATGATGAAGGAGAACACAAGTGTGACAACTGCAACAAATATGGGCACATTGCCAAAGATTGTCCTGAGCCTAGAAGAGAAATGGAGTGTACAAACTGTGAAGGAACAGGACACGCTAGAGTACACTGTCCCATCAATACTGAATCAAAACGAGGACAGAGGCTCCAAATCCGATTGCACGATCAAGTTATCAGCTGTATTAAAACACGGTTTTAAGATCGAAAATGTGACTTCAGAACTCAAGTCATTTGGACCTGAAGAATTTAAGGTAGTGTCTACGGCTATTGTTAACGCAGATGTATCAGTGGATGAAGTGCCCGTGATAAGTGTTCCAATTTGTGTTGTGCCAAACGATTCACAAGCTTTGCATGTCATAATCAGTCGCACCTATACATAACATCCTCGAGCGGAATATCACAAGAAAAAGAATTCCCTCACCTTCTACGAAGACACAGATTCATTTATCTAGGATTTTGACATTTGCAAATCAAACGAAGAGTTTACGACCGAGAAAGTCACGATACCTCCACATTCGGTAAATTTTATCAGTGCTATGAGTGCATCGGGATGGCATTCCTTGCCAGTACCTAATTGGAGTAATGAAGAAAAGATTTTTCAAGAAAACTCTAAAATTTCATGTGAAGAATTTAGGGAACCACTGACTCTAAAATTGGGAACGTCGGGAAGAAAAGTCATTGAAATAAAAGAGATCAACATAGGAGAACATAGACCAGAAAGAGAAGCAGAAGAACTAAAAAAATTAATAAATAACTTTCGAGAATGTTCTGCGAGAAAGTTAGAAGAATTAGGGTGCACTAAATTGTTAGAAATGAAAATCATAGAAAAATCAGGAAGCCTCGCGGTAAGTTGTAAACCTCATTCAGCTAGTAATGCCGATCGCGAAAAGTTGAGAAAGATTTTTAAAGATTGTATATCAGTAGGAATTGTTACAGACACAGACTCAGCTTATGCAAACCCAGCTTTTTTGATGAAACGCGAGAACAAAGAACCTAGAGCAGTAATAGATTTCCGGAAACTTAATAAACAAACTGAACATGTAAATTCTCCTTTATCAAATATCGACGAACACTTAGCTTCGATGGGCGAATGCGTATTATTCACTATATTAGATTTAGCACAAGGCTATCTTAAAATTCCGCTTAGCAAATAAGCGAGACAAAAAACAGGGTTCATCACTCCTGATAAAACAGGAGAGTTCACGCGAATGTGTTTTGTACTAGAAAATGCTCCATTTTATTTTTCTAAATTAATTCAAAAAGTTTTAGGACCTTTGCGGAATAAAGTTGTAATGTTATATCTGGATGACTTTTTGATTACGACAAAGACTTGTCCAGAGATGAAAGAAAATCTCATTTCAGTTTAAATAGCGTCAAAAGAAGCAGGACTAACATTAAAACTATCTAAATGTCACTTCCTTAAAAATAAAGTACAATATTTAGGATTCATTCTCTCGAAAGAAGGCCTAGAAACTTCAGAAGCGAACATCCAATGAATTCGTAAATTTCCTCAGATAGTAGATGTTCACGGAATACGCCGATTTCTAGGCTTTTTAGGTATGGTCAGAAAATATGTTCCTAGATTTGCAGAAATCTCAAAACTGTTATCCAATCTGTTGCGAAAGAATACTGAATTCATCTGGAATAAAGATGCAAACGATTCATTTCCAGAATTAATTAGCAGAACTTGTAGTAAACCAATTTTACAGATTTACAACGCTCAAGCTACGACAGAACTGCACTACGATGATAGTTTTAAAGGACTTGCGGCAATGTTAATGCAAAAAGACTCTGACGGAAAATTTCATTTGGTATACGCTATAAGTCGGCAAACTAAGGAATACGAACAATTTTACCATTCTAGCAAGCTAGAATTACTATCAGACGTTTGGGCCGTCGCTAGACTACGCATATTCCGCATAAACATCAGGTTTAAAATCGTTACTGACTGTCAAGCACTTGTTTATTTAAATCCAGAAAAAACTGAAAACCTTCAAGTTATTCGTTGGCAAAATCTAATAAATGATTATACTTTCGAAATTGCACACAGTGAAGGCAAAAAAATGAACGACGTCGATGGGCTCAGTAGAGCTCCAGTAAATCTACCGGAGAATATGGAGGAAATCGAAGAGCGATCAAGCGTTTTCACCATCCTAAAACCGGAAGACGAAATCCTTTTATTTCAGTATTAAGATGGAAAGCTACGGAAAAAAATCGATGATACAAAAATCTGACGACGAACGAAACCAGCTAGAAAAAAGCAGAAATTTTAGGCTACGAACTAATCAACGTAATTCTATATAAACGCGAGGATAAAAAGAAATCGTACGTTGTTCCTGATTGTTTACGCAAAAGTTTAGTGATACAGTTTCACGATTGCAGAAGCCATACTGGAGTAGAACGAACATTGGCTTAACTGAAAGAATACTACTTCTTTCCTAAAATGAGACGTTACGTGAAACAACATATTTACTCTTGTCTACAATGCCTTATGACAAAACCCAAAATAGGACGACAAGCAGGAGTACTGCATCCCATTCCATCTGGAGAGCGACCCTTCGCTATTACACATGTTGATCTGACTTTGGAGCAACCGATAGAATCATTTCTGACAGAGGTACATGCTTTACTTCTCAAGAATTCCACCAATTCTGCCAATTCTGGTTGGTAGAAAGAAATAACGCTACGATGATACCAGCAAGTTTTGCTAGCATCCTTCACGCCAAAGGTCGTGATTGGGACTTACGACTACGACAAGTACAGAGAGACCTTAACGAGTCAAAGCTCTTTGCGGCTTTATAAACCATCATGATGAGGGTGAACTTCGAAAACTAACCATCGATAATGAAGAACGATATCTACCCCCGGAAATTATTCAGAAAGAAATTAAATCAAAAATCAAAGACGGACAAATGAAATACAAGGCTTCGTATGACAAAAATTGTCTCAAGAGCGTCCAATTTTATGTTGGAGACATCGTTTTGATGAGTACTCCAAAGTCTGTACCAGGGAAGTCTTCAAAATTTCGAATCAAAATTCAACCCCCTTGTTATTCCAAGAATATTACCAGGACACACATATGGTGTTGCTACACTCCGTAAGGATGGCCGAGGCAGACGATACGCTTCAGCCACACAGGTCAGTCAACTAAAAACCTTGAAGCCAAGCATGGTCAAAGAGGATATATTCCGCGTGTCACCATCAGACGCTTTAGATGTTGAGACCACAAGCGGACAACAAAAGTAAATTCCAAGATTTCATATTTAAAATGCGCTTATGAAGTAAATTTATTTTCAGTAAAAAAATAAATACTTGAGGAGAAGTCAAAATTTTTAGGATGGCCGAGTGTTGGGGACACTTTCGATAAATCAAAATGTTACTAGCTAGGAACTTTGATAAAGGGAGACGGCCGTGAAATGTGCTAGGGAAGAGTTCGTGCTGACGATCGATGTGAACGAGTCACTAACATGTACTCGACGTTTATCAATTGACATAAACTGTTTAAATATTCGTTTTACATCCGTTCGTATTTAATTTAATCTACTTGACGTAGATGCCCTTTATCAGTTTATGTGGTAATCAAAAGTATCTTTGAATGAATCAACGTCGGTCGTTTGATGGGCTGGACTGGTCGATCTGTTAGAGCACGCGAGGGAGGGTTTTGCAAGAACATATTTCTATAACCGCATAACTATTAGAAGTCCCACTATGTCGAAATGGTTTTTATTGGAAAAAGTCAAGCTTGCTTTTTAAAAATTACCTTTAATAATCAAAAGTGCCCGAAGAGTAGAAAATCATAAAAAAACATTTTAAATCGTAATTTGTTCATGGAAATAAAAAAATGATTTTGATAGAATGGAAGGGCATCAAAATCCCTTCAGAAATCATTTGTAAGAAATTCAATTCGAATTTGAAGAAAGGAAGTTATGACGAGTTGAAAATACCCGTTTGCTGGGAATGAAAATTTCACTCACTGTGGTTGGAGAGTGGATCCTAGTGAAAGTCTATGAGTTGTTGGGTAAACTACTATCGTAGTGGCAAACAAACTCTGAAAATTTGAAGACAATCGAAGAGACATGTCTTTTAAAATTGGGTCAGTTCATCAATAATGCCCCATACATGCTTTCTTCACCATTGTTACATATATTTTTGGATCCTCGGTAATGTAGCGAGACAAGAACTGAACGATTTTATGCGTATCCCGAAAGGCATTTGGCTTGATGACTTAATAATAAATATTATTATACTAATAACCTTGAGCAACTAAACTAAAAAAAAAAATTCGAGTCCAGTATAACCTTCAAACAGCGATACCCGCTAAGCTACTTGCCGGTCAAAAGACGCTAGCATCGGAGTTCATGTAGCTTGCGTGTGATTTATGAAAGTTTTTTTCACGAAACTAACCAAATATTAGGTTCTAGTAATTTATTAAACATATAGTGGGGTAATGACCTCTGGTTACAGAAATTAGGAATCTAAACAAAAATTACACGCCTGGTGGTCTCCATTTTAAAGTGAAATTTTGATTTTAGAGAATGTTTCTTTGCTTTCCTGAAGAATTGCGATTCAAGCCCTTGACCCCTTATATTTGCCTACTCTTTAACTTTTATAGCACGCCAATATTTATTCACAAGAACCATACATAGGAATTCATTAAATTAACTTACCTCTCCTAAGCCTTGGATGAAACGTACTACCATTAACCAGTAGTAACCCCAATGTGCAGAAATCGGAACCAGCAAGCCGAATACAGAATTTATTAACATTCCCACACCAAGGAAATATTTAGATCCATAACGTTTGGCTAGGATGCCGAACGGAATTTGTGTTATAACGTAGCCGTAGAAGAAAGAACTAAGTAGATATCCCTGCTTCGTCGAGTCCCAAATGAATTCTCCATCGTTATTGTTCTTTGAAAAATAACAGACGATTGTAATTTAATCTTTACGGATATGTGTGGGCAAGAGTTATAATAAAAGATATTTTAATGATCAATTACGGCCAGAAAACACAGACCATGTCTGCTACAACATAGGTAACATGCATTTTACAGTCTTTCAATATCTATATTTTCCACTTCATATTTACACTGTCATTCTTACGCAAAACGTTAGTTCTATTACTTTTATCCTTTCAACCTAATTACCCTACAGCCCGTACACCCCTTCACGAAACGCACAGGGTACACCTCGGTCTTTTTGACCGGGGCGTCCAATTTTTTCGTTTTATCAATTCTTAAATGTAATATCACGTAAAGCATGAGGTACAATTGATAAAAAATACGAGTTTTTGGCATCGGTGAGGCATTGTACCTTGAAGCCATATTTTGCTGGCTTTTTCAGCATGTATTGCGTGAATTTACATCGGCCTCGAAACGGCACCAGAATTTCATCAATGCATACTAAATCGCTCAGGCTCATTGGAAACTTGGTTCAGAATGCCATTCAAAACCGTCAGAACAGTGCTACCAACAGAAGAAGAACAATCTAAACATTTACCTTACCCTCGTTGATGGCGTATAGGAGGCTACTGAAGAGCTGAACCTTCGGACATGCATAGGGTACGAGGGGAAAGGAGGGAAAGCTCCACGCCCCGGTCAAAAAGACCGTGGTACGGGCTGCAGGTTACAGATGCATGTTATTTTTCATGAAAATGTGAAATATCAGTCATTGAAGATAGAGCTGAAGTTTGCTTTCATTAAATTACCTGAACTGAAATCATGCATAGAACCATTAATTTTCACGTGTCAGTATTTTCGCGACAATAGGTACATAGCGTGGCATTTACACACTGAGGACCTGAAACATATACTATATGGTTGTCCTCCTCACGCGGGAACAACTTACATCCAAAGACACAATGCGGCTCTAGGAGTAATTTATTGCCATATTTGTCGCACTTATTTTATTGGCTGCGTTACGGCTGTACCGAGAGCTCCTCACGATATTGAATCAATTGTCGATAATTATAACTTCCGAATACAGTGGACCATCTGCCTCTCAGTAATTGTTCATATCGCGCATTTAAAGCCCGACATAAGTCTCGTTAACTTCGAAAACTGATAGTGATCGAATTCTCGGTTCCAACCATCAGCAACATCACCGTGAAGAAGAATTATACTGGATCGCGAAGGCTAGTGGCTGAAAATAGAATATTCTGTCGAGAGCATGTTATAACTACGTACTCAGGGAGCGTCCATTAATTGCGTAAGGGTTATTTTTTTATTTCAAACCTCACAACCCCTTCATAGGTTTTTTTTCTATGGTAAGTGTTGCAAATTTAACATAGGCATAAGATTTATCTGCCTCGGTTTTTCTCCACAGTAATAAATATTTTTTTGCAAAGTAATAACTTTTCAAGGTTTTTAAAAGTTTTTCTAAAGCTTTTGTTTAATTTCTGAAAGTTTTGCGGAAGAATATTTATTATTGTGGAAAAAACCTCGGGGAAACTGATATGGCTCATATGGTAAGTAATCAAGTATCACATGCCCTTAAAATGATTGTCCTGGCCATCAGTGACCTCAGCGATGTAAAGCCTTCACTGCTACGAAACCTTAAGATCATAACCCTCGTACCAGCAACATTCTGATTCACTTGTGAGTAGAATGCAGGTTGCAGTCATTCCTGGGTAGCTCAGCATCCTGAAGGAAAACGAGTCTCTTACTGGATCTTCCTATTAACTAAGGGGTATCTACTAATAGTACGTCTGCTTCTCTGTGACTTCTCTTATCTCAACTATTCTTGTACCATAGTTTCAAGAGCTGACAGATTTATGCACTTTGCACTTTCAGCGGACATCCCTAAATTTAATCTATTTCACTCCAGTGAACCAGAAGATACTCAAAAGTGTCCAAGATTCAAGATTCCATCAGATTGGTATAAAACTAGATATGAAGAGGTTTTTGTGGTCGCTGACTTTGAAATTGATTTCAAAAGATTTTTTTAACAACTGTGCCTTACATTCCCTCCATATGTGCATGATTTTACAATACTTCATCATTTTCGGATTTCATTTACTATTTCAATAATTTTTGTAAGCACTTTCATCAATAAGATGATATATTTTTACTCTATATTGATTACCTGAAAGTATACATCAATTTTCATGTTTTTCTTAGGGTCCGTTCAAGTATTACGTAACACCCTTTTCTTCTATTTATATCGATGTGTCCTTCTCAACATCATGCCAATTTGAGCCTTGTCTTTATTCAAACAAAAAAAGAATAACAAGCTCGTGGAAGTATACGTATGTATAATTCGGTATACATACGATTCCCTTAAGGCGCTATGGGTCAGCGAGAAACTGTCGATTCTCTTTGGTCCATCTCTTCCTCCTCGGTATTCTCCTCCTTGCGTCAGATGACACCCGAATTTTGTCAATAATATTCTGCTTGATTGTCAGCAGCTTCGACTTTTTTAGTGTGTGATTCAAGATCATTAGTTCTTGGGCGAACTTTCGAACCCTTTCCGTAAACGGTCTACCAAATGTTATGTAGTCAATCACACATTGAACACGGGACGCATTCTGTCTTGCTCATCCAATTTTCTTGTTCAGTTGATGCAAACGTCTTTTGGTCTTTCGACCCATAGTCGGTTTTAGCCTTCGATTTGAATCAGCCAAATCTCTCGCAGCACCATGAACTGAGCAATTAATGGTCCTCCTTGTACTAAAATTGCGATCATCTTTCAGAAGGTGCCTGCTTTTTGCGGTTGGTCTTAATGTCGCTTCATCTTCGTCTGCAGCTTGATCAAGCTGCGGTTGGGGAAGCGCTCCGCGTACATATCCATTTTTCCGGAGGTAGTTGGCTTAATTTCGCAAAGACTGATGTGAAACGTGCAGAAGCTCTGGGTGTTTCTGGTACCACAGAGAGTTTTGCCGGTTCGCCGTCGTGTTTGCATCTAAATTATTTTCAGCACCCCGAACTCTAGGATGATCGGCATTGTTTGTCGACCCATTGTCGGGTGCTCTGCGCGCTCGATCTTTTTGAACCGCATCTACAACATTTTGGTGTTTTGGTGGTTTCATTGTTGTTCCCACGAGCAGCTAGGGAAAGGGTTCGTCCATCATTGTAGAGCCCCGCGTGCAAGGATAAGGCTGATACTCTGAGAGGTCGCCCGGTATCCCAGGGTCACCGTTGAAGACACCTCACCCAGGTGCCATTCAGCTTTTGGCACGGTTCTTAAGCCTTCGCTTAGGGGTTATTCCTTCGGTACCATCTCTGGACAATTGTCCGCGACTGCTTATTAATTATTGTAACCATATTCAGCAGAAACCCTTGGTACAGGGACCCGCTATCCGCAACCTGAGGACGCGTTCGGTGGCTTTGTCATAGGCCCTTCGGTTCTATTCCAAAGGAATCAAAACCGGAACCGAATCTACTTGTATATATAGGTGCTCTCGGAGGTGCGATACTATCACTGGTTCGTAAATTTATATCCATAACCACGTGCCAAAAATATGCCAAGGCACTTGCGAGATGGATGCAGAAAGCTGTCATCCTTGGGTCGCTTCGTGTCCTCAAGACACACGAGGGTTTCGCCGGCCTGTCGATGTGATTTCATCGTGCCCTGTTAGACCAAGAGCTCATGACATAAATGATGTAATTATAGGAAAGAGGTATATTGTGTGCCAGATAGGTTCGACTTACGATAACGAACGTAAAGATGCGTGACTTGCAGGTCTGAGTGGAAGAGGTGAGCGGTGGCGACCTGGCAAAGGTGAACATTTTCATGGTTAATTAATGTGAGTCGGAATAGCTTGAAAATTTGTGTACATGTAGAAGATGGCATATAAATAGCACCTGCGAATTTTGAGTCACCTGACTTGACGTAAAGGTTCTATAAATCACCTTCAAAATTGCCGGAAATTCAGGTAAAATTTCTTAATATTGATTTTACAGGAAAAGTTTTTAAACAAAAGTTGTTCTACTTCGGAAGATGGATATTTTCATTCCTATATCATTGTTTTATAAAATTGCTACATTTCGAGAAAACATCGATTAAAAAATACGAGAACAATCAAAAGCTGTTTATCTGTCCAGCAAGTCATTTTTTCGAAAATTATCAAGAGAGAAAAAATGCTCCCCAGTAGGTTTACTCCAACATTACTGTGTAATATTTCATTCAAATGTTCATATTTACCAAGTTATGCGCATTTTTCATGTTTTTTTCTTATTTTTCCTTTCACCTGCTCTATCTGTATCTCTTGTGTAACAAATTGTCGTCAACAACTTTCAGGTAAAATAATAACTTATTCTCCTATAAACAATAATAAACTGAGTCACGTTCTCAGCTTCTAATTGACGAAGAAGGTTGTAATAAAGCTGAATATTATTCTACAAAATTAAATAACAAAATCGCTTTACTTTCACATTTACATTATTTATTGTTTAAGTTTATACTTTTTCCGTGAAATGTATTCGATCTTTATTACCGTGACGAAAGTCAATTTTCCGGTCGCAGCATGGGGTCTCTCAAGCAGTGTCACCGTCTACGCCTACGAAAATAGCCATAGAAAAATCTGAGACGGCCCCATGCTGCATCCGGGAAATTGACTTTCATCGCGGTAATATAGATTGAATACATTCCAACGGAAAAAGTATAAACTTTAACAACAATAAATAATGTAAATGTGAAAGTAAAGCGATTTTGTAACTTAATTTTTTAGAATGTTCAGCTTTATTGCAACCTTCTACGTCAATTAGAAGCTGAGAACGTGACTCTGTTTATTATTGTTTATAGGAGAATAAGTTATCATTTTACCTGAAAGTTGTTGACGCCAATTTGTTACACAAAACTTACACTATTGATGTTCTCATTTTGAGAACACCTTCTTTTAAATTGCTAAGGATAGAACAGGTGAAAGGAAAAATGAAAAAAAACATGAAAAATGCGCATAACTTAGTAAATATAAACATTTGAATAAAATATCACACAGTAATGTTGAATTAAACCTACTGGGTAGCATTTTTTCTTTCTTGACAATTTTCGAAAAAATGACTTGCTGGACAGGAAAACAGCTTTTGATTGTTCTCGTATTTTTTAATCGATGTTTTCTCCAAATGTATCAATTTTATCAGAAAACGATATAGGAATGAAAATATCCATCTTCCGAAGTAGAACAACTTTTGTTTGAAAATTTGTCCTGTAAAATCAATATTAAGAAATTTTACCTGAATTTCCGGCAACTTTGAAGGTGATTTACAGCACCTTTACGTCAAGTCAGGTAACTCAAAATTGGCACGTGCTAATTACATGTCATCTTCTACATGTACACAAATTTTCAAGCTATTCCGAGTCACATTAATTAACCATGAAAATTTGCACCTTTGCCAGGTCGCCACCACTCACCTCTTCCACTCAGACATGCAAGTCACGCATCATTACGTTCGTTATCGTAAGTCGAACCTATCTGGCACACAATATACCTCTTTCCTATAATTACATCATTTATGTCATGAGTTCTACTCGGTGCCGGTGTCAGTTTTTAGATGGCAGTTGCTCTCAGTGACAACCTGCGGTGGTTGTTTAACCCTTTTTTCAGTTATATATATATATATATATATATATATATATATATATATATATATACACTACCGTCGGAAATTGTGCGCACGACTCGCGTGAGCGCTATTAAAAATCACCGCTGACTTCGAACCACGATATTTCGGCGAAAAAAAGAGAATGAGTATTTTTTAAAAGACAGTTGGAAAGCTCATGAAATTCCACGTCTATTGATACCCATCAAATATTTTTTTGCCCTTCTAAAAATAGTACAGCACTTGAGAATTTCAAAAAAAAAATTCAATATTTTCACAAATTTTCTACCTCAAATTCAACTTTTTGCACGACCCAGGAAAGTTTTTTTAAAAAGCTGAAAATTATACGACATGGAGTCTTAAATCTTATCTTTCATTTAAGCCAAAAAACTTAAAAAATCTTCATGGGTACCCGAGATATGATTAAAAATGTTCAATCGTATCTGAGATCAATTTTAATCGACGATCACGGTTCTCGGGTGGTCTTCTACTCGCCTCCTTCGTTCAGGCAGGACCGAATAAGCCACGCACTAAGGTGGCGCCTCTTATACTTTTGGTTCTCTTCATTAGTAATTTTTATTTCAAATTATGGTGAATAAAAAAAAAAACATTTATTGTTATTTGTGATTGTTGGCAATTATTTGAATCTAATATTATCTCCATATTAAAGAATAGGACAATGTCCACTTAGGCGCCACCTCTGTGCGTGGCTTATTCGGTCCTGCCTCAACGAAGGAGGCGAGTAGAAGACCACCCGAGAACCGTGATCGTCGATTAAAATTGATCTCAGATACGATTAAACATTTTCAATCATATCTCGGGCACCCATTAAGATTTTTTAAGTTTTCTTGGCTTAAATTAAAGATAAGATTTGAGACTCCATGTCGTATAATTTTCAGCTTTTTAAAAAAATTTTCCTGGGTCGTGCAAAAAGTTGAATTTGAGGTAGAAAATTTGTGAAAATCTTGAATTTTTTTTTTAACTTCTCAAGTGCTGTACTATTTTCAGAAGGGCAAACAAATATTTGTTGGGTATCAATAGACGTGGAATTTCATGAGCTTTCCAACTGTTTTTTAAGAAATGCTCTATCTGTTTTTCGCCGAAATATCGTGGTTCGAAGTCAGCAGTGATTTTTAATAGCGCTCACGCGAGTCGTGCGCACAATTTCCGACGGTAGTGTGTATATATATATATATATATATATATATATCCTATTCCTATGTTTGAAAGTTGGTCTTGAATTCATGTATTTAGATCCAGTTTACCTGTGCGATCATAATCTACAATATTTTATTCATATTTTGAAAAATTCATTTTCGATTTAACATTTTAGTCATAGTTTATTTAAAGTTCCAAATTTTTGAAAATTTCTGAGAAAAATGTGTGTGTTTGGATTTTTTATAATAAATTTCGTTAATTTTTTCTTTAAAAACCAACTTTACATTTTTGTTTAACTTTTCGGAAGTACCATTTTGTTTTTAATTTTCAGATTTATCAAAATTTTTTATATCTGTGCTGAAACTATCTGTAAATAATTTACAGTTTGGCTATTTATCAACGAACAGGCTTAATTTTTTTTAACGAAATAAACTAAGAATGCTTTTCCGGTGACTGTTTAATATGCTACTAAGCAAATTTGGAAGCATTTTTAATTATTTGAATAATTTTTATAAACAAATTCAGAGTTTTTCTGTTTTTCAACGAATAGGTTCAATTAAAAAAAATAAAATAAGAATGCTTCTCTGGTAACAGTTCGATATGATACTTTGCAAATTTACATGAATTATTAATTATTTACAAAATTTTCACAAACAAATTCATAATTTGTCTATTTTTTAACAAAAAGGCTCAATTTTTTTTAAATTAACTCAGAATATCTTTGCGAAGACTCCTTTCTATGTTTCTTTGCTCTTTTCTATGTTCCTTTGCAAATTCCCAAGAATTACGTTTTAAACCATTTTTGTAAGTAAATTCAGAGTTTTCTATTTTTCAACGAATATACTTAATTTGTTCACGGAATCAACTAAGAATGTATTTCAGACGAGTTTTTTTCATGATGTTTTGCAAATTTCCAAGAATTATTTATTCAAAACTAAGATTTTTTTTACAATAAATTTTGTTTTTCAACGAACAGGCTTCATGTTTTTACAGAATTAACTGAGAATGTCTTTGCGGTGACTCTTTTCTATAGTGCTTTACAAATTCCCAATAATTATGATTTATGTAAAACAATTTTCGTAAGGAAATTTAGAGTTTTCTATTTTTTAACGAAAGGCTCAATTTGTTCACGGAATCAACTAAGAATGTCTTTCCGATGAGTTTTTTTCATGATTTTTTGCAAATTCCCCAGAATCATTAATTATTTTAAACTAAGATTTTTTTATAATAAATTTCGTTTTTCAACAAATAGGCTCAATTTCTTTAAAGATTTAACTGAGAATGTATTTTCGATGACTCTTTTCTATAATAATTTGCAAATTCGAAAGAACTATGATTTATTTATTTAAACCATTTTCATTAAATAATTTGGAATTTGGCTGTTTTAACAAATAGACTACATTTTTTTACAAAATTAACTAAGAATATCATTCCGATGACTTTTTTTATGACACTTCGTAAATTCTCAAGTATTATTAATTATTTTATCAATTTTTATAAACAAATTGAGAGTTTAGCTGTTTTTAAAGTAATAGGCTCAATTTTGTTACGGAAGCAAGAAAGTACTTATTTCCAACAAGACGGTCCTACATTACTTTGCACGTTGCAATAATTACTATTTATTCAAACAATTTTCAAAAACATATTCAGTTTGGGTATTTTTCAACGAATATACACAATTTGTTTATAGAATCAACTAACGATGTCTTTCTGATTACTCTATTCTATGTTGCTTTGTCAATTTATAAGAATTATTAATTATTTAAACAATTTACATAAACAAATCCAGAGTTGGGTTATTTAACAACAAATAGGCTAAATTTTTTTACAGAATTAACTAAGAATATCCTTCCGATAATTATTTGCTGTGATACTTTGGAAAATGCAACTATTATTAATTATTGAAACAAATTTTATCAGCAATTTGGATCATTTAAACCATTTTTCTAAATATATTCAGAGTTTGTCTATTTTCAAAGGAATATGCTCATTTTTTTACGGAAGCAACAAAGTATGTATTTCAAATAAGAATTTCGTACATTACTTTGCACATTCACAATAATTATTCATTATTTAAATATTTTTCATAAACATATTCGGAGCTTGTGTATTTTTCAAGGAACAGGCACAATTTGCTTGCGGAGTCAACTAAGATTGTCTTTCCGATGCTCTTATCTATGTTGTTTTGTAAATTTACAAGAATTATTAATTATTTAAACAACATTCATAGCAAAAAATCAAAATTTGGCTCTTTTTCAATAAATAGGGTGAATTTTTTACAGAATTAACTAACAACACTTTTCCGATGACTTCTTTCTATTATGCTCTTCAAATTTCCAAGATTTATTAATTATTTTAAATATTTTCATGAGCAAATTGAGAGTTTGGCGATTTGTCGCAGAAACCCTACCGTTAAACCTCCTGCTCGACATTAATTGAAACCGAGGTTAAAACGCAGCGAATACACGACTGGGTCGTATAAGTCGTAGATGGACTTTCATCTGAGTGCTATGCGCTCTCGAAATGGCTTGACATCCGGACTCTTCTCAAGTCCTTTTACTGTGTATTTCTATGAGCGGGTCCCTGTCCCAAGGGCTTCTGCTGAATATGGATACAATAATTAACAAGCAGTCGCGGACAACTGTCCAGGGATGGTCCCGAAGGAATAACCCCTAAGCAGAGGCGTAACAACCGTGCCGAAAGCTGAATGGCACCTGGGTGAGGTGTCTCAAACGGTGACTCTGAGATACCGGGCGACCTCTCAGAGTATGCAGCCCTATCCATGCATGCGGGGCTCCACAAGGATGGACGAACCCTTTTCTCTAGCTGCTCGTGGGAACAACAATGACAACACCAAACATAGTTGTAGTAAGTGCGGTTCAAAACAATCGAACGCGCAGGGCCATTAGGCAGCATATTGTTGACAGAATACGAGTACTATCTATAGGTAGGAGAAGTCTAGAGCGCAGAGAGACCTGGGTCAGAGAAAATCAACCGTTTTTGTCTGACCCATCTCGAATCTTCCAAGACCCTCCACTTACTGTCGTCCATCCGCCCACACCTTAGGAGGAATGCCCCTCTATCACTACCGAGGAAGTGGAAAACGTATTAAGAGGCATGAAGAACTATTCCGCTCCGGGACCAAATGGTATCAAGACCTTCTAGTGAAAGAAGTTTCCTTCAACCCACCAGCATCTGGCCCGAATTTTCACCTCATATCTAAATTCGGAAGAGCCTATTCCGGACTGGTTGGTGGAAGGGCGCACAGTGCTCCTGCCGAAGTCAGGCAACTTAGCTGATTCTAAGAATTAAGGCAGATAACTTGTCTGAACACACTATATAAAATCTTCACAGCTATCCTAAATGATAAGATTGTACGGGCAATTGGACCTGTATAGCGAGAGATGTATGAATAACGCGGCTCGAAGAAAGGCGTAGCAGGATGTCGGGAGAACCTGCTCATCGATAGATGTGTCTGCAAAGACGCAGCATCCTATTAACGGTCTCTATCGATGGCCTGGATTGATTAGCGAAAACTTTTGATTCAACCTCCCATAGACTTATCATCTGTCTTTTGAAAAGCTTAAAGGTTCATCCACACATCGTGAGATGCATAGAGAGATTAATGCCGCTTTGGAAAACCAGATTGACTATCTCATCTGGACAACATCGTCTTTCACTAACAGTGTCAACATTCAGAGAGGTGTGTTTCAGGGCGACATCATGAGCCCTCTCCTCTTTTGCCTCACATTATGGCCACTATCTCTCGCACTTCGCCATTCCGAAGGGTACCTCTGCGGCAAACCTGGATATCGAGAGCATGAGGTCACTCATGTATTTCACATGGATGATCTTAAGATATATGCTAAAAATAAAGAAAAACTACATCTAGCTCTAGACATTGTCAAAAAATACACTCAAGAGATTGGAATGGAGTACCGGTTAGAGAAATGCGCCAAGGTTTATTTGAAGAAAGTAAAACTTAATGGCATCCCCGAAGTCTCCGAGCTCGTCGACAGAAGCGCTATAGGACACATTGCCGCTGGAAATACTATGCATACCTGGGCGTGCCACGAAGCCGCATTCAGGACGTGACATCTATAAAGGATACTCTTCGATGCAGATAAAAACGTCTCATCCGACGGATATGGTCTTCCGAACGGTCGGCGAAGAACAAAGTTTCTGCGACGAACATGCTTGCCGTCCCAGTAGTTTTCTATTCATTTGGAGTGATTCCATGGACGAAGGACGAGCTCAGATGCCTTGATATCGGGAAAAGAAAGGTTTTGCGCATGAATAAAAGCATGCGCAGTAAGTCTTCTGTTCCGCGACTTTACATCTCACGCCGCCTACTTGGTCACGGAATACTGAATCTTGAATGTCTTGACAACAGGATTATTCTGGGTGCACATATATAGTTGCAATTGGACAAGAACCTATTCTTAAAATGGTAAGGGAACACGAAGAAGTGGGCAAAGGGGCGTTTCTGTACAAAGCAGCGGAGGTGGCTTCTGAAACACTCGGCCTTGACTTCCACATTAGGGGTGAGCGAAATGCATCAAATCTTATCCATCTCGAGTACTCACTCCTGAAGGACCGGATTGAGAAAGCACAGGAGAAAAAGTTCCACGAACAGCTCTTAGACAAGAGGATGCACGACACCTTCCACACAAATGTGGCAGATCAGTCGATGTCATATGAGCTAGCGTTTGCTTTCCTTAAATCACCCGGATTGAAGTCGGGCACAGAGGGTTGCATTTTTGCAAGTCGAAGCGGTGTCAATTCCACTCCAGCATACCTTTGCCACATTTTAGGCCAAGAAATTCCCGATGATAGCTGCAAAGCGTGTCATGCACACCCCGAGCATCTAGGACACATACCATCTAGTTGTCCAACTCATGCGGGAACAATCAATTGTCGAAAATGAGAAGTGCCGGATATACTGGAACTTCATATTCTCGACAATTGTTTATGTTGCGCACCCGAGGCTTGACATAGTTCTCGTTGACTTCGAGAAATGAACGATGTTCGTTATCGAATTTTCGCCACCAGCTGAAAAAACGTCACAGCCACAGAGAAAGAAAAGAAAGAGAGGTATAAAGACATTATAAGGGAGTTGCGACGGTTATACCCGGAATATTCTGTTAAGCTAATCGTGTTCATCATTGACGCTCTTAGAGGTGCCAAGGTTTCACTGGTTAATAGCCTGAAAAGCATCCCTGTGTGTCAACAAAATGCTAAGACATTTGCGGAGAAAAATGCAGAAGGCGGTCGTCCTTGGGTCGCTCCGTGTTCTTAGGCTGCAGGAGACATTTGCCGGATCATCGTATTAAACTCGTCGCAGACTTAGACTCGTTTTTCTCTCTCATTCTTTAGAAGGTTGTGTAGACTGGTTTTTTTTAGTGTAATTTCTTATTGCTTTATCAATTTATTTCTCCTTGTAATCGTTTTATATTGGGATTTGTTTAACGTTTTGTAATTCCTTTTGTAGGTATATGTTTGTATGGGTGGGTTTTCTGTAAACTTCATGTCCTAATGTGTTGTCAGATCTCTCGTGAACTAGTACGTACAATAAAGGCAATTTTCCGTTTTGTTCAATTTCCATTATAAACTGGATATTAGGGTGCAATCGTTTGATGAAATCGAAAAACTTGTTTAGTTCATCTAGTCCTTGTTTCCAGATGACAAATGTGACATCAACGTATCAGCACCAAAATTTCGCTTTGATCTTGGATTGGTTCAAGATTTTAGTTTCTAGATTTTCCATAAAGATGTCGGCTATTACAGGTGAGATTGGAGATCCCATTGCTGCTTCTGAGATTTTTTCGTAGAATTGGTTCTTGAAAGAGCAATAGGTATTATTGGGACTGTGTTTTATCAGAGGTATGAGATTGGAGGGGAAGTTCGCAAAGTATTTGATAATATCGGTTGTATCAGAGATTGGTAGTTTCGTAAAGAGAGATTCACATTCAACCCAAAGACATCCTAGTGAATTTCGACCTAGTATCTTACTTTACGAACTAAAATCATTTTACGAACTGTAATCATTTTCAATTCTATTTCTCTCCCCATCGCTAAGACCTGTGATGTTCAACGTTCTTTTGTACGCTTCTTTCTTTTCTTTTTGAGCTGCCTAAATTTCATCATTCCATCATGCATCACCATACCATGCGCCCTCTATATCTTTATTGCTTATAAGCGCCTCACAAGTTGCCACATCTATGCGTCCGTTTATCTTATTTTGAAAAACTATTCGCAATTTCGAGCGACGTCCCGCCGCCTTCTTCGCTTCTCGGCGGCGTCGGGGCGGCGTGACGGTCTAGTTTGGTATATTTTTTTGACAAACAGCTTGGAAAATATAAAAATAAGCAGGAACAAAAGATAATTTTCCAGCATTAGATATGTATTTAAATCGGTCTACTTTAACTCCTGATTGGTCGCAGGAATTTCCGCAACCAATCAAAAGCCACCGGATCACCCGGCGGATGGAAATCCGGTGCCATTTAAAATATACTTAAGATTACGTCGGCGCACCGATAAGACACCGCACCGCCACGCCGACCGCGCCGAATTCGAATCAGCGGCGGCACGGTTTTGAAGCAAGTTGGCCGGCGGCGCTGGCGCAACCGTCTAATATATAATTTTAAAAAAAGTTAAACAACCACCGCAGGGTACCACTAAGAGCAACTGCCATCTAAAAATACACCTATGGCCACGTCTCACATCCGTGAGATGGGTGGTCATAGGGAACGACGCAATCACAACGACAGGCCGGCGAAACCCTCGTGTATCTTGAGGACACGAAGCGACCCAAGGATGACAGCTTTCAGCATCCATCTCGCAAGTGCCTTGGCATATTTTTGGCACGCGGGTATGGCTTTAACGTTACGAACCAGTGATAATTTAGCACCTCCGAGAGCACCTATCACAAGGACAATTACTCGTACCGAATATTTTGGGTACAGTCGTTGCAGCTCTCTTTTAAGGTCTTGATACCTCTCCTCTTTTTCTTTCTCCTTTGCAGTGATGTTGTATTCGGACGGAGCCGAGAATTCGATCATGAATATCGTTCGTTTCTCGAAGTCTTGGAGAACAATGTCAGGCCTCGAGTGCGCAACGGAGACTGCTGCCCGAACATCGTAGTTCCAGAAAATCTGGCACTTCTCGTTTCGGACAATTGACTCTATATCCCTATCACTGGGACCTATCACTGGGAACTTCTTGACATAAAATGCGGGCGCGGTATGCTAAGGTGGAGATTACACCGTCCTGGCATGCGGAAATAAAGCCCTCTGTACCTGAATTGAGCCCTGATGATTTGTGGGAAGCAAAAGTTTGCTCCTTTGACAAGGATATATATATATATATATATATATATTACCCTCTGACATGATTAAGTTAACAATCCGAGATAATCAAGCTGAAATTCCTGAAATTATTACGTTTAAGACCATAGTTAAAGCTCAAATGTTCAAAAGCCATTTTTCTCCGTGCTACTTGATCCCAATTAGTTCTATATTGGGTTCATTTTTCTTCCTCGTTGACTAGCCTAGAAGTTAGGGTCGCGTAATTTCTCTCAGAAGAAAGGATGGTACACGCTCTATACTTTCTTAAAACAAAATATTTCCCATACAGATCAAGAGATTACAGGAGCAGATTTTTTCGCGCAAGTAAAAATATGCCACTAATTTGACAGATTATTTACACGGACACCAACTTAACCGGTAATTGCAGAGTAAATTATATCTGTGGACACTGGACACTACCAGAAAAGAGCGCCGTAGATTCGTATGGAGTTAAAAGAGATTGGATTGTATACGTGGATGAATTCATCGCAATTAAAAATAATCATTGAACCCTCTAGATTGTAAAATATCCAAACGCACCAGCTCGAAAGCCGGAGACGTTGGATAAACTATAACTTTTTAATATAGAATATAGAATAATATATTGGAATGGAAGCTTCTAATGTGTCCCCTAAGGGTTTACATTTTTCTTATATCTCTTCCCTATTCCTTTACACACACCCCACGTAACAGCCTTAAGTACTTAGAGAACTTTTTCCTCTAGAGGTACCGGTCCCACGACTCTCCGGAGATGAACAACTCGCTTGCTAGGCTAGTGTTCACCGCATGTGCCACCGAGGCTCTTCCAGAGTGCGAGGCGGGAATCGAACCCAAAAGCCGACGGAGTGGGTTTAAAGTCTACGCGATAACCCCCACGACCATCGTTCCACTTCTATAGAATAATATATAGAATAACTTAAAAAGCGAATATATTGAAAAAAAGCCTGTGAACTGGTCACTTTTTCTAGTGAAAGTTCACATTTTATATGTAATATATCATTATACTTACACCTTCGGTTGAATTGATATTGGTTACTACTCCACACTCGTTAGGGTACTCGTCATGACTTTCTGTAATAGCAGTGTGATTCACCATCGCCACTATGGCTACGGACATGTTTGTACGCATTACGTATGCATTTGCCATGCCAAGAAAAAGCATGAATGTCACTATGTGACGTGACCCCACCATGGCTGCAACATAAATTTAATCTATATGGCATGTATCTATAATAGGGTTTTTTTTCAAGTGATACCCACTCAAAAAAAAAAAACGATCGAACTAAAACTTTGCTTAAGTGCAGTCCTATTGAATGATGGTTTATACACGGAAATAATTCATGTTTCTACAAATGTTATTATAATATTCATAATTGACATATACTCGATTACAAAATGTGGATATTCGAGCTGCATTGTTAATAATACAATATTTACAATAAAAATATTAATTCTCATTATCAAGAAAGAACAAGAAATAATATAGTCAACATAGAAGGTTATTCATATTTTCTATTTCAAAAAAGCAAAATAATAAAAACTGAGAGTGACACAGAATTAAGTAACGTGAAAATAATCGAACTTATTAATAGTGAGAATGGCATCAATCGATAAAAATTTGCGAAACATTAACATAGTCCGTAGGAATGTTTGTTTAATGAAATAAGAGCAATGTGTATTTATTGTAATAAGTGGTAACGTAAGTTGGAAGCTTCACTTTTTAAAATTGTAATTCACTTTTTTTTTAACTCTCCGAATATAGATGGCCGTTCCCAAATTCCACCGATGGCAGGTATGAAAGGAACATTATAGCAAGAAGAATCTGCAGAAGATTGCGTGACAGCTGCGAATGGCTGTAAATACCTGATTCCGAGCGACGGTTATCGGAGTTCACTGTTCAATTTATTTTTTTTTTATATTTATTAATTTAACACGAATTGTGATCCAAATGGCAGTTTTTTAGATTCAATTTTTTACATTCTCATCATTTATGACTGAGAAAGTATTTGAATTGTTAGAAATTTCACACCTTAGTTTTTAAACGTTCTGAGACCCCCTCAAGCCGAAAATCAAGTTTAGGCGATGGCGTCTGTCTGTCCGTCCATCCGTAAACACGATAACTCTCGAAAAAATTAACGGATCAAATCGAGCTTTGGCGCGCTTTTTTTAGGCCTGGAAAGAAATAATGAGTTCGTTTAACAGCCATTTTGGCAAGAAATTTAAAAATTTGAGCATTTAAACAATTTCTGAGACCATTTTTTTTAAGATATAAAAATTTTATGTACGGCTATTCGTAGTACTCAGATAGCTAAACAATTCATTCTGATGACTTTTTTCGATAAAAAGAATATTATCAGAATTATAGGATTTACATAATTTTAAAAACCAACCGATAATAAAAATTGTAATCCAATAAACGCATGATATGAAAAAAAGACAAGAGAAGAAAAACGTTGCTTTTTGAAAGCCCTTCAAGATTATCATTAAAACTTCTTGAATTTCCTTGAAAACCTGAAAATTCAAATTTATAAATTTTGATCGCACGAAAAATAATGAAAAGTCAAAAATTCTATCTTATGATCAAACTATACAAGATACGAAAAAATGAATAAACAAAAATTGTGCTGCTACAAAATATCTACAAATTTGTCAAGAATCATTTCCTGATAGAACTGGTAGTTTTTGTTTTATTCATGAAAAATAATAATGAATTTAAAAAAAATTAAATTTTTGGAAAAAGACAGAAGCTACAAAAAAAAATGTGTGAACAAAAATTGTGCACCTAAACAGATCTACAAATTTTTCATAAATCACTTTTTTACAGGGCGCGTAGTTTCTGTTTTATTCATAAAAAATAAAAATAAAAATGAATAATCTTTGGAAAAACAACAAAAGATACGAAAAAAAAATTGATAGGCAAAAGTTGTTCACCCAAAAAAGAGATACAAATTTGTTATAATTTATTACATTCTGATCATTTATGATTGAAAAAGTATTAGAATTTTCCGAAATTTGACACCATAACATTCAAATTTCGAACCAAACGACGCAAAATACGAAAAAAAAAGCTTTAAAGGGCAACTATAGCTTTTGAGAAGTCCTAAAAAATTTTTTGTACCCTTTTTTTAATAAGACTCTTCATTTTGGTTTTATTTATCGAAAATACTATGCAGAAAACCGAAAATTCAAATTTCGAACCAAATGGCGTGAGAAGAGAAAAAAATTTCAAGAAGGAATTGCAGCTTTCAAAAAGCCCTACAAAATTTATTTGAACACTTTTTTGATAGCACTTTTCATTTTGGTTTTATTCAGCGAAAATACTATTAAAAAACATAAAATTCAAATTTAAAGCTGATAATCTACGGAAAATATGGGAAATAGTTTTTAGAGGAATTTCAGCGTTTGAAAATTCGCACAACATTGTAGTTTTTTAAATTTATTTCAAGTGAATTCAGAAAATAAATATGCCTTTACAAATGTCTGTCAAAATGTGTATCTTAAAGCCTACAGAGCTTTGAGCAACATAATCTTTAACTATATTTAATTACTTAGAAAAATGAGAATATGGAGACGCATATAAATACTGGGATCTAAAAGAGATCTTTTTGATAAAGTTTAATTCAAGCATTCCAAGTGCAAAGAATAAATATCCGAGCGCGAAGCGCAAGATCCAACAAACGCGCGCCCTAGGCGCGCTCAAACTTGCCAGCGAAGCGTGCCGCACGCACATCGTAACATCGTAAATTAATACAGGGGAATTCGCAGGATACAAATCATTTACATAATGGTAAACTTTATTATTGCAAATAAATTTTGATATCCAACAAAATTGTTTTCTTGACTATAACTGCTGTCTATAACTTATCTCTGGTGCAATAGTAAACTTTAAAAAATGCATACAAAAATTATTATTTTTTGAGCAATTTTTATTTTGTAGAAAATTAAAATAAATTTAATTCTAGCCTTTTTTGAGTCCAATTAACCAAATTGGATAATTAAAAAGAAGGAGAAATATTTATTTAATATTATAGTCATATTTCATCTTAATAAATTATAGACGATCAAAATTTCACGACCTCTCTGTTCGTATCTACGGGAACAATTGAGGGCCCGGATGCAGTAAGGGGATGAGCCCTCGAAAACACGAAAAAGTATCGTACAACGCACGCAGCACAACCTAGTAATGCCTAACCAATATATAAAATAATTAAAACTACCTATTGTCTAAAAATAATTAATTGCAAATTGAAATCGGCCAGTGAGCACGTTTTTCTAGTGGCGGCAAAGAAAAGTATGGATTGAACTTCAGAGTTAAAACAACTTCCATTCAGATTTTTATTCCTTACTATGAAAGGAAGATTCCTGGAAATGTTTAGATCGATTCATTAAAAATTGGCCGAAGAATCCATTTTGTAAGAAAGCACGCGATGCCGTCCACGATTGCATCGTGAGCAGATTGAAGAGCTTCTCAATATTCGCCAATACTCGCCTATAAGGAAATAGTCTTTTCAATAATCAAACATTTAAAACCAGTCGAAAAACTACTGAGTTATTAAAGTACAAAATCTCGTTCTTTGATATTTTTTATTTAATTCGACTTGATCGAAAATGCAATGCTAAAGCAAGCTAAGAAAAAGAAAAAATGTGACAAATGTTAAAAACTTAAGATTATTTAGCTTTTTTATTCGTATAAGTGCACCAAAACATATAATTGTGTAAATTTTACAAAGAAGTAAAATCCGTGGTACATAATCTGTCAACAAAAAGTGATAATGTCCAATGTGATATAGAATACAAGACATTAAGCAATAATAAAAAGAAGCATATAATTTTATTGTTCTTGTGATAAAACGGTAGATAAAATATACGATACATTGTTCAACTTTTTCGTCCAAAAACTACTCCAAAAACTATAATTATCTATATTTTACAAATAAATTTACTCCCGGATAAGTAATCAGGAATTATAATAAACAATTGTAAGAATGTGTTTTGTAATTGGAGAATAAACAACTTACGGAGCAAAAATTTTCCGATTCTTATTTAAATGTTAATTCATAATCATTTATAGGAGAGTACAGGCGGACGTTGAGAAGCGCTCGAATCTGCTCATGATGCAATCGTAGACGTGCTTTCTTACAGAATAAATATTTCCGCCAATTTTTAATAAATCGATAGAAAAAATATATATACATAATTAAAAAAAAAAAGTTAAACAACCACCGCAGGGTACCACTAAGAGCAACTGCCATCTAAAAATAAAATGTCAATAGCCCCCAGTAGAACCGCGGTAAAATACACCTATAGCCACATCTCACATCCGTGAGATGGGTGGTCACAGGGAACGAAGAAATCAGAACGACAGGCCGGCGAAACCCTCGTGTGTCTTGAGGACACGAAGCGACCCAAGGATGACAGCTTTCTGCATCCATCTCGCAAGTGCCCTGGCATATTTTTGGCACGCGGGTATGGCTTTAAGGTTACGAACCAGTGATAATTTAGCACCTCCGAGAGCACCTATCACAAGGACAATTACTCGTACCGAATATTTTGGGTACAGTCGTTGCAGCTCTCTTTTAAGGTCTTGATACCTCTCTTCTTTTTCTTTCTCCTTTGCAGTGATGTTGTATTCGGACGGAGCCGAGAATACGATCACGAATATCGTTCGTTTCTCGAAGTCTTGGAGAACAATGTCAGGCCTCCAGTGCGCAACGGAGACTGCTGCCCGAAAATCGTAGTTCCAGAAAATCTGGCACTTCTCGTTTCGGACAATTGACTCTATATCCCTTGGAGCATTCGGCAGGGCAGGGTCGCGACCAACGCCGTAAGAGCGACAAAGGTGGTAATAAAGTACTCTTAGGGCCGCATTATGTCTATAGATATACGTTGTTCCTGCGTGGGTCAGACACCCCGATAGTATGTGTTGTGGGTACTCAGCGTGTGCATGACACGCTCTGCACCTACCACTGGGAACTTCTTGACATAAAATGCGGGCGCGGTATGCTAAGGTGGAGATTACACCGTCCTGGCATGCGAAAATAAAGCCCTCTGTACCTGAATTGAGCCCTGATGATTTGAGGAAAGCAAAAGTTTGCTCCTTTGACAAGGATTCTTTTTCTACATTTCTGTGAAAGTTTCCGTGCATATGCTTGTCGAGTAGCTCTTGGTGAAATTTTCTAACCTCTGCTTTCTTTACTTCGGCTTTTAGACGTGAAGCATCTACATGGAGTAATGCACTTTCCTCACTTTTGATGTTGAAATTCAGGCCAAGGGTCTCGGCAGCTTGCTCCGCGGCTTTGTGAAGGAACGCTCCTTCGCCAATCATCTGGTGATTTCTGACCATCTTTAGGAGAGGATCTCTGCCATTCGCAACGATGTGAGCTGTATATAAAACAATTCGGTTATGAAGACAGTGGAGATTCAGAAGTCCGCGTCCGCCTTGACGGCGTGAAATGTATAATCGCGGAACTGACGAATTGATATGCAAGCTTTTATGCATATGGATGCTCTTACGCGTGGTGACATCAAGGGCCTTAAGCTCGTTCTTCATCCATTGAACCACCCCAAACGAGTAGAGTAGAACCGGGACGGCAAGCATGTCAGTCGCAGATACCTTGTTCAACGCCGACAGATTAGAAGACCAAATCTGTCGAAGAAGATGCTTGTATCTGCTTCGAAGAGACTCCTTCACTGATGTTACGTCCTGAATGCGGCTTTGAGGCACGCCCAGGTATGTATAGGTCTCTCCAGTATTAAGATGTCTAATAACACTTATATCCACAAGCTCAGGGTCCTTGGGAACGCCAGTAATCTTTCCTTTCTTCAAATGAATTTTGGCACACTTGTTCAAACCAAAGTCCATCCCAATCTCTCCTGTGTAGTTCTTGACGATATTTACAGCAGTTTGAAGTTTGCTTCTACCAGCGGCATAGATCTTCAGGTCATCCATATAAAATACATGAGTGACCTCATGCTCACGCTGATTAGTGTCGCCACAGATGTATCCAGGAGAATTTCGTAGTGCGAGCGATAGAGGCAGAAGTTTGATGAAAAAAAGCTTTCCGGCAGTCAATCCAGGCCATTGACTGGACGCGCTGATGGGCGGCAGCGTCTTTACAGACACACCTGTCAATTAGCAGGTTCTCTCGACAGCCTGCTGCACCTTTTTTCGAGCCACGTTGTTCGTACATCTCTCGCCATACAGGCTCAATTCGTCGAACAATCCTGTTGTTAAAGACAGCTGTAAAGATCTTATACAGTGTGTTGTGACGTTGCAAAATTCTTGCAACTCACAAATTCTAATTGATAAATTTTTATGTGACATTTAAAGATTTTTCGTAAATTCAGAGATTTAATTTTGTAAGGTCAGAAATCACGGCTGCGGTACGGAAACTCCATGACTTGGGCTAGATTTAAGATTTATAATTTTAAGGACTTATTCTGTTCGTTTCTTTTATTTTTTTGTAACGAATCGGACTCATCGAGACATCGTGGCACATCGAGGGACTTCTTGCGACTTCGAGACTCAAATGGGACGCCACTTGAGACTTTTAGGACAGCGAGATTCCACCGACACACACTTCAGGCCGTTGGAATTCTCCTGCCTTTTCCATCTATCGTCTGCCAGACTCAAAGGAGCTGTGGATCCTCATCTGCAAGGATTCATGTTAGGATGCCGGCCAGTTTTAAAGCAACGCTACAAGTTGCGGAAAATCCAGAACGACTTATCTACCTGGCGTAGAACCTTTTTGGAAACTTCACGATGAGAAATTTCTTCATCAATTCCCAACATGACTAGGGAATCTCAATGCGCAATGCCCTCTTCACGTCGGCTGATACCAATTGGTACCGAACCAAATCCTGCGCTGATCAGCCAGGGTAATTTCGGGCTCCAAGAGGTGATCTAATGGGTGAATTGGAGAGCAAGGATGTCGAAATAACAACACTGGATCAATCCTGGCGATAATAGAGGGAAGGAAGGATGAAAACCGAAAATAACAGGGTACCGAGCTCCACTTATTCATACGGCCCTGGAATGTAAACCCTGCACCCCGTCACCGCAGCGGTCTTACCACCAATAGGAACGCCGGAAAGAAGGAGAAGGAACGCCGAGACCGAGTCCCGTACCGTTGCCGCTACGTTCGTTCTTCTCTGCTGACCGCAGCCGCGAAAAGTCGAGCTTTTGTTTTTCCCCGTGTCAAGTCACGCTATAATTTTCTCGTGCCAGTGAATCAGAATTTCAAAGCAGGAATATTAGAGACGCATCTCACATCTCATCCCCAAGGAATTTCGTCAACATCACTCCAGAATTCAGCGGGTAAGGCCAATTGAAATTATAAGCAAGGGAAACCACGCTCGACACGTTGCCACAGTGGATCAGTTGTGTTACTATGGATATATTAATTTATGTTGAGTAAATGGCGTCACACGTGGTCGAGGTGGAGTTTCTTTGACTGGGCCTTCTTATTCACTGTGCTATTGATATATTATATTTTATCATGTGTGATTATGTTGTTATTTTTCTGAAATGTGTCCCCCAATGGTGAATTCTTTTGTAACCTATGAACTGAGCCCCCAGTCGAGCGTTGCCACATAAAGTTTGTCCCCGTTGAGCATTTTGAATAACTTTCACATAATCACGTAACGGAACCCCCAGGTTGAGGTGTGCCCCGACACCCAATTTCGTTAATCATGAGTGACCCCCTTTTTTTGTGTTAACTTGGTATTGTGTCATTATTCGGAACTGTGCCCCAGTCGAGTTTTGCTATAGAGTGTTAACGTTAAAAACATGGATCCCGATTTTCTAATGTTGAGAAATATCATATCGAGTCCCGTTCAAGTGTCACTCAGTCTAGGTGTTGATAAATTTCGAATGTATTATTGATTTAAAGTAAGATGGTTTATTTTTCATGGACAATTTTGCAAAATTAATGTAAGAAATGCTTATTGAAGTGTTGTTTAGTAGATTTAAGAAATGTTTGTTGAACCCTCTTTATTTGCGAACCACGCCCAACTACAGAGTCTGAGCTGACCGTGCGAGAAGCCGGTACACTGCGTTCCTAGGATTGAGTTTAGTTTATCGTTCTTTTTGAGATTTTCGGATTTTTATCTAATGAATTTTGAGATTTGGGTTTTGTGAATTTAAGTGGCCTCGAACAGGCCTGGCGCTCAACGGAAAATTTAGATTTTTTATGAAACTCACGGGAAGCAGTGCCGAAGGTATGTAGTGATTTTAATGATTTAATCGTAATTAAATTGCAACATTTCAGTGTTTAAACATGTTATTGGCCTGTAATTCTCTGGTCTGGACAAGTTGCCTTTTTTCGGTAGGAGTATAGTGCGTCCTAACACCAGCCACTGCGAATAGGGCGTCTCCGATTTTAAATATGAGGTGAATATGCGGGCCAAATGTTGGTATATAGAAGTAAACTTCTTCCACCAAAAGTTATTAATACAATCTGGTCCAGTACCGGAAAAGTTCTTCGTGCTTCTAAGTGCTTTTTTCACCTCTTCGGCAGTGACTGATGAGCACTCTTCCTCAGATTTTATGAGGCTATCGCAAAACTCCTTGGGCTTGGGTGGATTTTTTACAAAAACCGGGGGATCACTGAAGAGGCGTGATGGGTCAGCAAGAAACTGTTGATTCTCCCTGTTCCATCTCTCCCTCTTCAGTATCCTACTCCATGCGTCAGATAACATCCTTATTTTGTCAACAATATGCTGCTTGATTGTCAGCAGCTTTGACTTGTTCAGTGTGTGATTCAAGGTCCTTAGTTCTTGGGCGAACTTTCGAACCCTTTCCGTGAACGGTCTACCAGATGTTGTGTAGTCAATCACACATTGAACACGGGACGAATTCTGTCTTGCCCATCCAATTTTCTTGTTCAGTTGATGCAAGCGTCGTCTGGTCTTCTGATCCATCGTCGGTTTCAGCCTTCGATTTGAATCAGCCAAAGCTCTCGCAGCACCATAAACTGAGCAATTGATGGTCCAGAGGTCGGACTCTTGCGAGATATCTCCACGAAGGGAGGCATCCATTTCAGCCAGATCTTGGAGCTTAAGAGGAACTTGCATGTTGATGTTCCTCCTTGTACTGAAATTGCGATCATCTTCCAGAAGGTACCTGCTTTCTGCGGTTGGTCTTAATGTCATTCCATCTTCGTCTGCACCTTGTTCAAGCAGCGATTGAGGAAGCGCTCTGCGTACATATCCATTTTTCCGGAGGTAGTCGGCTTGATTTCGCAAAGACTGATGCGAAACGTATTGAAGCTCTGGGTGTTTCTGGCACCACAGAGTATGCATACGCGCCATAAAGCCTCTGCGAACAGGGATAATACTGGCATCGTAGCAGTCTAGCACGTCATTCTTAAGTTGATCCGTCCACTGAATGTGGGCGTTTCGCCGGTTCGTCGTCGTGTTTCCATATAAATTATTTTCAGCACCCCGAACTCTAGGATGATCGGCATTGTTTGCCGATCCATTGTCGGGTGCTCTGCGCGTTCGATCGTTTTGAACCGCATCTACAACATTTTGGTGGTTTGTTGGTTTCATTGTTGTTCCCACGAGCAGCTAAGGAAAGGGTTTGTCAATCCTTGTAGAGCCCCGCGTGCAAGGATAAGGCTGATAATCTGAGACGTCGCCCGGTATCCCAGAGTCACCGTTAAAGACACCTCACCCACGTGCCATGCAGCTTTCGGCACAGTTGTCACACCTTCGCTTAGGGGTTATTCGTTCGGGACCATCCCTGAACAATTGTCCGCGACTGCTTATTAATTATTGTAACCATATTCAGCAGAAACCCTTGATACGGGGACCCTCTATCCGCAACCCGAGGACGCGTTCGGTGGCTTTGTCATAAGCCCTTCGGTTCTATTCCAAGGGAATCGAAACCGAAACAGAAATATATATATATATATATATACCATTAAGCCATTTCCCTTTCGGGGTAGGCGTGACACTACCCGATTCGGGTAGTCTTTCTAGGTGGATTATTTATTACCAGTACTACTAGTATGGCCTCACCACACCCACGAAGGGCCAACAGCACGCATTATTCCCGAACGGCCACCCATCCAAGTACTAACCACGCTCAACACTGCTTAACTTCAGTGATCTTACGAGAACTGGTGTTTTCAGCGTCCAATAATTTCCATAAATCTCCCTGTGATAGTGAGGAACAAATATCTCACTGGAAGTTGTTTTAACTCTGAAGTTCCCTCTATACTTTTCCACCGAAACTAATAGTTAACTCGCTTGTCTGCACTTTTTTTGCCCTTGCTTACCCAGGAGCAGAGCAGGTAACACGAATGCAATTATTACTCTTCCCTGGTGTAGTCTTGTCAAACCGAATACCTGAAACGAACCGCGCCGGAACAGTGTTGTCAAATCGAACACACGAATCTGCTTCGGAACAGCTCGTAGTGCCCTTGGAGTATAGCAGTGCAAATAACCTAATTTGCTATAAGAAAACGAGCTTACCGACCAGATTAAATTGGAAATGACTGACTATCAAACAATAGGCAGTTTTAATTATTTTCTTCATTTTGTAGAAATCGCTAGGGTACACTGCGTACGCACACCAAATTTAAAACAGTTACAATAATATCTGGCTGAGTTATAACGACTTATGTTTTGAAAAATAATTGAATTAGGCAAACAAATTTGTCCCTTATTCGATTTTATTATTGAAAATACTTACCAGAAAAGAAAAACACATAATAGAAAAAGCTCCTTCTTATCCTTCTCTACGAGCACATGTATTTTTTTATTCAATTTTTTTAACTTTAAAATGTGGATATCACGAGACGCTGGGACAGTAAATTTTCGCGTTTTGAAGCGCTCGCCCCGTTATTGCATCCGGACCCTCAATTTGTAAAATCACACGAAACAATCTTGTTTCCTATTAAAAGACGAACTACGCGGAAAAACGTTGCCTTATAAAAAATGTAGAATTCAGTCTAGAAATCTTAGACGGGCACCAAAATGTTTTAATTTTTGAAAGCCTCCTTCTTTGAATGATTGAAAAAGTTTTCAGAAAGAACAACAGAAAATCCTCGACTGTCAAGAAAATTTTAATAAATTAAAAAAAAATTGAATAAACTAAAATATTCAATACAGCCTGGGAAAGTGAGGTCGGTATATCGATCGAAATGGTCCTTATATACTAACCATGAAAATTTGCACCGTTGGTGAGAAACGACCAATTCCAGGCCAAAAATTTAGGGTAACCCGAGTGATATTTAATTTCTTATTTCAGCCACAAATATTTTTTTGACATTTTTAATTTGAATTTAAATTTTATATGATAACTGTCTCAACTGATTCTTTTTCATAATAGGCATATTTAATTTGATGTAAATAATACTTTAAATTTATTACTGCACATTAGCGTCGAAAATTCAGTACACGCATACTTTCCAGTTTGTTAATTATAAAAGAAACTATTACAGAAGAATAGGCAATAGATTTTTGAATTTTTTTATTTGTAATAACATTTGAAATAATAAACAATTTAGGATTTCAATAGGCTTCTCTCGAATAGAATAAAAGTTTCCCTGAACATTCCTGAAATATTCCGAAGGAACGTTCGGACAATTCCGAAAAATGTTCCAGGAAGATTCCGGAAAGTAGGTATATGTCCGCATATCAAGGAAGGTTTCTAAGGAAGTTTCGGGGAAAGTTGGTGAAGAATTTGATTATTCAAATTCAATGAATTAATATAATAGTAGATATATTGGAGAATTTCTGTCTAGATTGCTGCATCGTCATTTACTGACATTCTTGAAATTGATGTGACGTCAGAGTTTCTAGAAGATTCGATGTTGCATAATAGTTCCTAGAAGTTTCGATGGTGTGATGTTGATGTTGCATAATGTGGGGTAGGTTATGGTTAACATGCGTATGAAGAGTATGCGGGGTTGAGTGTGTACGTGTGGAACATAATAATTTTTCGCAAACGGGTAATGAAAGATAAATAATTAAGGTTTCCGTTGATATAAATATTATAATGACTTATACTGCTTATAAGGATGTATTGCTGGTATGAAAGTTCGTGCTTCATGCGAGTTGGCGAAAAAACTTGACCAGTTCAGGATTCAGGCTTTTCTTCGCCCCAAGGTTTAGGAAGAGCTGCGGTGACTTATCTGCCCTCCTCCTAGAACATTTTTGGGAGGGGTTGAGCTACGATATGTTAAGGGTAACCAAGGTTCTTCATAAGTTTGATTCCGTTTATCCTGTTGGTTTTTTCGCATATGAATGCTTCTATTTTTTTTCATTGGCTACACTTTACGCGAAGCCTTCAATATAGTTACTGTGGCGTTTTCTCTCTCTTCTGTTCGGTTACTTTGAGATGCAGTCACCGCATTCATAGCGTAATTGTATTTTTAAATTATTTTTGAATTATTGATTCAAATGCAACGTATATTATGTCCCATTTAATTTCACTTGTAACGCGGTGGCTAGTCACCCGTTATGGATCCTTCCCCAGCAGCCGAGAATTACAAAACTAAACATTTGACCGCGATTATTCCCATGACCAGCATGAGCTCTAATTTAGAGATAAGATCTTAGTATAGCTTAAGTTATGATGAATTGAAGCGAATTTATTCTTTTATTTATTTGAATGAGAGCGAATGTATTTTTTGTTAATTTTGGAGAACAATAGTACACAGATAGCCATTAGATTTGGACAGTTAACCCTGCGTAGGGCGCTGTCTAGGATTCTCAAGATCGGGGGGCGGTGAGCCTGACAGGCTCACTTTACAAAAAAATCCATAAAGTACATAAAACCCCGTATTAAATTAAACCAAAATTTACCAAGCTTCTTTAGGATATAGAAAATAAGGAAAAAATACAACAACAACAAATGTGTAAATTCAAAGCATTTATTATAGTACAAAAGCTAAAAGTATTAAATTAGGGAAATCATAAAACATAATTCTGAAAAAATCAAAAATAGATCTTTAAGGTTTTTAAAAAATTGAAAAAACTGCTTGGTGATGTAGTTTACGTCTTTGTTGAGTGAAATCACTCGGAGTCGTCTTCCATCAGTTCCGTCGCAGGTCCGCACGAACACGCTGAGAATAAGCATGCTGCACAGAGCGATTTCGCGTGACTAAGGCATATTCCTCTGTTGCATTTTTCACAGGAATAGTTCGTCAGTCGACGTTTACCCGTTTCTACCGTGCAGTCACAGCACCTAGACCTTTTTCTGGGCGGTAAGGGTGATTCTGGATGATCATCAACTGGAAGGAATCTCTTGAGACGAAGTTTCAATGTGGTGTGAAGACCAGATGACAGATCGCTCCTTCGCTGTAGTTCTTGAAGACACAGTTCATGTGAAAAAAAAATTTTCCGTAATACTACTGAACTATCTGAATTACCTGATCAGAACAGATCCTTTCTAAGGACTTATAATACAAAAATAAAACAGTTTCTGTTTTCTGAAAGAAAAAAATACTGACCTGGGTTTTGTAACGTTTTAGGGCGCGGTGAGCCTGTCAGATCAGATAGCGAATTGCTCGACCACTTGATGACCTATAACGTACTCACCGGGTTGGTCGGAATCATCTCACATAGTTAGGTGACTACTGGAAGGGAGAGGCCCCGCTCCGCCAACTGTCAAGAGGGACACAAAAAAAACCGCCACCTGAGCCTGCCAGATCGGCCGCGCCCTACGCAGGGTTAAAATGAAACTTATGTAAAGGACTATTACCTAGTAGGTTAGATTAGATACCTGGAGTTCTAAGGTAAAGGGGAATCGGACGTCCTACAGCCATCCTTGGAATCTCCGAATTTATTTAGGAAGGAAATCCGACAGGGAAAATCACTGCCACCAACTTCAATCACCGAAACCACGCAATATGCCACCCGCACCACCTCACTTGTCCAAGCTGACCACACTCATCCACGGTCGTGTCACACTACACACAATTATGGGGCCCATCAGGATATATACAGACTCCCGAGATAATCCCCACTAGAAGGATTATTGGTAAAATATCAGGCCATGCGGGACCTGATACCTGTCACAGCACATGGAAGCATCCATCTTGTGCCGGCCGGCATTCCACATACCGGAACGGTCCGTATTCCATCGACTTGAGTCCCGGAAATCGAGCTTGTGAGGGCAGCACTGGCTGGACGGAGAATTGGGCGCGAGCGGGAAGGAACCGGCAAGTGGAGAGGACGCAGGAGTTCAGTTTCGTGTCGGCAATCGACAAATCACGAGTAAAGGATTACAGATAATTTGCCTACGTGCTTGGACGAGTCCACTTCATCTTGCCGGACTGTCGTCAAGGAAACTAAGGAGAACTCAGTGATTCCAAGGTTTAAGGTAGGCGTCATGTCTTCTGTTTTCCTTTTTTTTTGTTCTGAGGTTACTTAGAGTATCGGGGTGTATGAGTTTTGCTTGGCATAGTTCAAAATTTTTGATTTTACTTTGATTAATTACACAGGCAGACACCATGTTTGGTGTAGTGATAATCATAAAAATAATAATAATAATAAATATAGGTGCGAATTTATCGCGAACCAGATGCAAAAGGCTGTTCTTCTGGGATCACTCCATCTGGTCCGTCCACACTGTTCCTCTTAACATTCTAAAAAGATTGGTAGCTCTAAAAAAGTATCCAGAGGTGAAACCTTCTTCTTCAACTGTCTTGTCTGCCGCGTAAGGTCATCCGCGGCTAGAGACCTGACTCCAAGGAACAGTGTTGCCCGATGTTATCACGCGTAAATTTCCCGTTCTTGCTTACCTTCTAGGACAGAGGGAGCAGAAGCGGATGACATACACGTTCCAGAAGCTTCGGGATTGGTTTCTTGAAGGAACCTTTATCGTAGCTTCCGGAGCCTACAACTTCTCTAAATAATAAATCTTTATTGAGTTCGTAACAGGAAGGATACTTACATGGCTGACAGAGTTAACATAAGAACCCAACCCAAAGGACGAGGTACAGCTTAAAGCTACTTTCAAACCTAACCCTCTAGTAGACCTGCCCCTTTTGAAAACTTTTTTTTACTACGTTATGATTAAGCATTTTAAAGTGAAATCTTTTTAATTAATGATAAGCAAAATTAGTGCGTCTTAACAAGCCCCAAATTTCCTTTGTTTAAATTTGAGTACATGGAATGGCAATCGTGGTTAGTGTCTAGACCTTTTGTATATTCACTTTTTCTTTATGTACCAATTCAAGTTCAAAGGTTATTAAACATTCCATAGATATTATTTTTTACAAAACTTCAAAGTTCGAAGTACTTTCCTCGCCCCCATGAATCCCTCTCCCTGAGCTATCTTAGTTTAATTTTATAAGTTCAAATTTCGTAAACATTTTGGAGTGACGCCGAGGAGGTGTCTGGCGCCTGAAAACACAATATAGCGTTGCAACACCATTATAAAAAAATATATATATACTTTAATTATATGGATAGTAAAAAGTTTCACATGCGAATGTTTTGAATTCAATAGGCATCGCCAAATATAGTATTCATAAATTAAAAAATCATATACCCTCACATTAAATAACAAATTTAAAAAAAAAAAAAAAAAAACCTAGTAGTACAAGATTCACCTGAAGTTAGACAATGAAATAAAAATTTCACAAAGGAATGTTGTGATATAATTAACATTCTTCGACTTCTATTAATGAATGAAACATTTTTATCATTACTATATTATAATGTTTAAATTGTTCGATTTGCTCTATAAAACAGTTAATTTTTCAATAAAGAAGTTCATTTTCAATCTAAACAGATTTTCTGTGAACAGAAGGAGGTAAATTTTCCAGAAAATTAATTCATTTTCAATAAAATAGTTACATTATTAACCAAACAAATGAGTTTTCTACACAAAAATACGAATTTTCAACACAGTACATGAATTTTCTACTAAAAATGACAAATATTTAAACGAAAAAATGAAATCGATAAGTAATTCTTAACCAACAAAATACTTTAACTTTCGACCAAATACTTGCGTTTTGCAATCCGATAGTTCAATTTTCATTTAAAAATAAGAATTTTGTGTAAAACAGTTGAATTTTCAACAAAAAATTTCATTTTCAATGCAAACAGATTCACTTTTTGGAAACCAGAAAATACGACTTTTCAAGGAACTAAATAAATTTTTAATAACATAGTTACATTTTCAACCGAAGTAATGAATTTTCTACACAAAAATACGAATCTTTAACAAAGTAGTCGAATTTGATAGTAAAAATAGTAATTTTTGTCACAAAAATGAAGTAATTAAATTTTTATTTGAATCAATTACTTCTCAACGGAAAAGAGAACTAATTTTCAACAAAATATTTGAATTTTAAACGAAATATATTAATTTTATACAAAGTACTGCAGCTGTCGACCAAATACTTGCATTTTGTATCTGATACTTCAATTTTCTATACAAAAATACGAAATTTCAACCAAGTGCATTAATCTTTTACTAAAAATGAGAATTTTTAAAAACAAAAATGAAATAGTTCAACTTTCATTCTAACAAATTCATTCTCTCCCAAAAAGAAAACGAATTTATAATCAATAAGAATTGTCTAGTAAAACAGTTTCATTTTGAACAAAAAAGTTCATTTTCCATCCAAACAGATTAAATTTTGTGAACAAAAGAAGACGAATTTTTAAGAAAATAATTTAATTTTCAATAACTTAGTTACATTTTCAACCGAAAGAATTAATTTTCTACACAAAAATAGGAGTTTTTATGGTATGCAAAAAAATTTACCATGACTTCAGAATGTGAACTATACACAAAAACTTATCGTACTGATATATTCATATATTCATGTTAAGAAACTTATATACTTGAAGAAGAAAATAATTTACATTACAATAAATAATTCACAAATGAAGAAGTGGCGAAATCTCTCAAAACGAACCCTCGAAAGAAACGAGGATGAAATTCGCCGCCAAATAATAGATTCTTACTAGCATATATATATATATAGTTAAAAGTTTGTCATAAGGACAACCGCAGCATTATGCCGGGAGCGGGTGCTAATCTCAAAAATTGCACCCTCCCAGCGAAATCGCGGGAAAATTTCAGCCGTGACCACGTCTCATGACCGCTAGATAGGCGGTTACAGTCTGCGATGAATTCAATACGATGATCCGGCGAAAGTCTCGTGCACCCTGAGGACACGGAGCGACCCAAGGACGACCGCCTTCTGCATTCTCCCCGCAAGTGTCTCAGCATTTTGTTGACACACAGGGATGCTTCTCAGGCTATTAACCAGTGAAACTGTGGCACCTCCAAGAGCGCCGATGATTAGGACGATTAGCTTAACAGAATATTCTGGGTATAACCGTCGCAACTCTCTTACAAGATAATTCTTAGGGTCAGCTAAGTTGCCCGTCTTTGGCAGGAGCACTGTGCGCCCTTCCACCAACCACTCCGGAATAGGCTCTTCCGACTTTGAACATAAGGTGAAGATTCGGGCCAGATGCTGGTGGGTTGAAGGAAACTTCTTCCACCGGAAGATCTTGATACCATCTGGACCGGGAACGGAATAGTTCTTCGTGCCTCTTAATACCTTTTTCACCTCCTCGGTAGTGATAGGTGGACATTCCTCCTCAGCTGTTATGAGGGCATTGCACAGCTCCTTGAAGCTATTTATGTTCTTTGAGTCTTCTTGAAGTGGATGTTGGACCTCGTAGACTTTTCTCCAAAATACTTCGACCTCCTCTGGTTTGGGCGGATGATCGACAGTAACTGGAGGGTCTTCGAAGAGTCGAGATGGGCAAGACAAAAACAGTTGATTTTCTCTGACCAACCTCTCCCTCCGCTGTAAACTTCTCTTAGCGTTAGATAGAACTCATATTCTGTCAACAATATGCTGACTGATGGTCAGTAGCTTTGACTTGTTGATTGTGTGATGACGGATCCGCAGTTCGCGCGCGAACTTTCGAACCTTGCCAGTGAAAGTCCTGCCAGATGTTATGTAGCCAATTACACACTGAATGCGGGACGCGTTATGATCAGCCGTTGATTTTGTTTTACGGTTCGCATCTTTTAAAGTCCTCGCTGCATTGTATACACCACAATTGATAGTCCAGGGGTCGGATTCTTCGGGAAAGTCTTCACGAAGCTCATCATACAGTTCAGTCAGATCTTTGGGCTTGGGAGAAACCTGAATGTTGATGTTTCTCCGAGTCCTAAAGCATCGTTCTTCGTCTATTGGATGCCTGTTCGCGGTTGCTCTCAGTGTTTTCGGGAGCCCTGTGCGTTCGATTGTTTTGAACCACACTTACTACAACTAAGTTTGGTGTTGTCATTGTCGTTCCCACGAGCAGCTAGGGAAACGGTTCGTCCATCCCTGCAGAGCCCCGCGTGCAAGGATAAGGCTGATACTCTGAGAGGTCGCCCGGTATCTCAGGTCACCGTTTGAGACCCCTTACCTAGGTGTCATTCAGCTTTGGCACGGTTCTTACGCCTTCCTTTAGGGGTTATTCCTTCGGGACCATCCCTGGACAATTTTCCGCGACTGCTTATTCATTATTGTAACCATATTCAGCAGAAACCCTTGGTACAGGGACCCTCTATCCGCAACCCGAAGACGCGTTCGGTAGCTTTGTCATAGGCCCTTCGGTTCGATTCCCAAGGAATTTCAAGTACATTTTCAACTACATTTTCAAGACAACCCATCACGCGGCTGTGAGACGTGGCCATAAGTGTGATTCACATCGGTTCTACTGGGGGCTCCTGACATTTTTTAGATGACTGTTGCTCTGATAGTCCAGTCAACGGGGAACAAATTTAACTCAAAAAACCGAATTCGGAAAAGTATAATTTTTTCACAGATACGTTGGGGATGACTTTATAAAGATACTGTTAAAAGTACAATACGTCTACAGTTGTAGACGTATTGTCAACGGTTACGCTATAAAATTGGATTAAGAGCACAATTTTGTGATTTCTGAACAAATACAGTAAAACTAAAAATATCCTGGAAAGAACTTGGGAAATAGATCAGGCGATTTGCACTGGAGCAAATGCATGTTCCTGTTTAAAAAAAAATCGACCGACTCATTTGCAATAAAAATTATCAGTATAAAATGAGCTGAACTTCAGTGTACAATTTGACATGCTTAAGGGAAGAATTGTGAGATGAAACTTCTTGTAGTTGCTCCTCCATATTCATTAGGGTGGTCCAAAATAATGTATTTTCGAGTTTTGACCATCTAATACTAGGAACTGAATCTTCATAGAGGAAAAACTCTCGTGTATTTTTTTCAGATTTTTAACAAAATGATTGAGCGAGCGCATGGCGTTCAAAATTTTGGATGATTAAGAAAATTCATCAGAGTTCATAAACTAGTCAACTGTCAATGGGCAAGCTGACTCTGCATTTGCACCTTTGTTACTCTCAGCGAATTATTGGTTAGTGGGCGGAGCAGTAAACCACTTGTTTTGGACTCACAAGGGGAAGGCCTGCTCTGCGACATTGACTTTGAGATGAGACTAGTATAAATCGATAGAACGTCGAAAAATATTAAACACGTATAGCGGCTTTCTTGTAATTGGGCCCTAGTTTTTTTTAATGAATTTTTGAAAATCACGATTTTCGTGCTATACAAGTATCTACCTTACCACTGTACCACTGACTTTGGTTGGGAAAATCTCGTGCGCCACGGTAGATACTCGTATAGCACGAAAATCGTGATTTTCAAAAATTCATTAAAAAAATAACTAGAGCCCAATTACAAGAAAGCCGCTATACGTATCTAATATTTTTCGACGTTCTATCGATTTATAATAGTCTCATCTCAAAGTCAATGTCGCAGAGCAGACCTTCCCCTTGTCAGGTAGTGAGACCCAGATTTCCACCTTTTACATTTTTCACCTGTTCTAGACTAATCCTTGGATTTCTTAGGAATTTAGATTTTATTGAGAATGTTTTCATTATTCAAATTTCTGAAATAATGAGTAATAAATTTATAAGAATAATGGAATAAATTGTATCAATGATAATAGTTTATAATCTTTTATATATCACCAGTTATAATAAGTTTAATTTATGTACATTCAATATAATTAACTAATTATTGATTGTTTAACTGAGCTCAATCATTTATTGTATAGTAATTCATAAAAAGTTTGGTAGAAATAACACAAGATTTTAAATTAGGAATTATTACTGAAAACTTTGACAAACTTTAGTAAATTACAGAGAAGTGAATGATTGAACTTATTTAAAGAATTGTAATAAGTTACTTTAATTAATTTCATTTATATAAATTTATTTTTTCATAGATTTTCTTTTTTGAACCATTTTATTTTTTCTTTCAATTATATTTCTTCAACAATTTTATTTTTTAATTAATTACTTTTTTTAGCAATTTTATAATTTATAAAAAATGTTATTATTCGTTTAAAATTTGTTTTTTAATCTTTCATTTCCTCTGCAATTTAATTTCTTAAACAATTTTTTTTTCAACAAACTTTATTTTTTAAACAATTTAAATTTTTTTAAATTTTTAAAAAAACAGTTTCATTTGGCAAACAATTGTTTTAATTTGTCGAACGGTTTATTTTAAAAAATTTTTTTAAAATAATTTTGTTTTTTAAACAATTTAATTTTTTTAACAATTTCTTCTTTTTCTAATATTTTTTTTTACCACTTTATTTTTTCAATACTTGGTAGATTACTATTCAGTTAATTTAATAATAATAATAATAAGGTGAGAAAATAATATTGCTGGATGATAAAGGTATTAAAATTAAAAATCACATAAATATATATTTAAAATTTTATTTTCAATGTTAGGGTCCAAATTTCTATTTCTTCTATTTTCCTTTGGGACATAATGGGATACACATATAACTTTGGGTATTAAAGTTTCATTGTATAGTTTAAAGTGTTTAAACGGATTTGGAAAGGATCCCCGCCCATCACCGTGAGGCTGTTTATGGACTCTCTCCGCCTTTTAGGGACGAATCTCTTCTAGTTTTTGTTAATTATCTTATTAATATTGAACTTCAAAATGATTCATTTCTGAATGAACAATTCTTGACTCTATGAAGAACAACTGTTGTAGTTCTTAACTAAAAGAACCAAAATTTATGGCCCAAAATGAGCTCCTGAAAATCATCATTTTCGGCCTTTTTAGTCAAAAACCATGATTTTTGTAGATAAAAAAAACACTTCTAATTAGTTTTTCAATAAACACATTTTTCGAGGTCTATTCTTATAGCCTGAGTATTGAATGTCCAAAATTTCATTATTTTATGACAAAAATGTATACGTGAAATTCAAAGTCGAAGATCAATAGAGGTTTTTCTATGTTAAAGTCCATAAGAAATTGATGAACTATGCGCTCGCTCAATTAATACATTCTCATTGTAATGAGAAGGTATTGGTTTTATGTAAAATTTGACTTGGTCGGTTTTCATCAAATCTCCACGTTTTGAGACCCCCTGAGACAGAAAAAACGATTTTCACGAAGGTGTCTGTCTGTTTGTCTGTCTGTCTGTAGTCTGTCTGTAGTCTGTAGGCATGATAACTTTCGAAAAAATAATCAGATTGGATTGTGCTTTGGCACACTTTTTTAGGGCCTAAAAAGAAGGAACAAGTTCGTTAACCAGCTAAATTGGATCAAAATTCAAAAAGTTAGAGCATTTTGAAAATTTTTGAGACCATTTTTTTCAAGATTCAAAAATTCAATATAGGGCTATTTATAGTACTTAAAAACTCGAACAATTTATCTCAATGCCTTTTTTGGATAAAAAAAAAATTACCGGAGTTATAGCATTTTAAAAATTCCATAAAACAAACGAAAATGAACAGTTTAACCCGAAAAACGCACGATATGAGAAATGTCAGCAGGAGAAAAACGTTTCTTTTTTAACACCCTACATCATTTTCTTAACAACTTTTTCCATTTTTCGAAAAATCAAAAATTCAAATTTTGATCGCACAGAAAAATAATTAAAAAATCAAAAATTCCATTTTGCTGTCAAACTATGTGAGATACGATAAAAGATGAATCAACCGAAATTGTGCACCTGAGAAAGATCTACAAATTTGTTGTTATTCACTGTTTGATCTGACGCGTAGTTTTTGTTTTATTCGTAAAAAACTGTATTGAAAACAGAAAAATTAAATTTTTTTGACGAATAACATAAGCTACGAAAAAAACGAGAAACATCAAATTTTTTATCCAAAGGAGGGCTACAAATTTGTTATGAATCATGTTTCGATAGGATGCGTAGTTTTTGTTTTATTCGTGAAAATAACGTTGACAGTAAAAAAATCAAATTTTTGGAAAAACAATGCAAGGCACGAAAACAGATGAATGGACAAAAATTGTGCATTCAAAAAAGATTTACAAACTTGTAATCAATTTTTGTCGTAAGAATATATTCAAAATGAAAAAAATTAACTTTTTTGGGAAACGGCACAAGCTAAAATAACATTTTAACTAATGAAATTTGTCGCCTAAATTATATCATTATTCTTCATTTGAAATTAAATACAAATTTAGTAATTTGTATATGACGAACATATAACACAAAGCACAAAGTGCGCGATCAGTGTATTTCGGATCGCGAAGCGCGACGACCAAACCGCGCGCTGTAAGTGCACTCAAACTTTTTTGTTTCTATCATACGGTGCACAGAACCGAGCGTGGAACGCAAGGTTCAAATGATTTTCAAATCAAAAATCGAGCGCGAAGCGCAAGTGTCTGGATGAGAATGTGTTCCTTAAGGTCGATAGAACCTTAAGTAAAGAAAGTTCATTTTCAGTCGAATAAAAACAAATTTAGCAATCACTTCATATGTAGAGGCTTTGATAATTTTATAATGTTTGCAAATAAACTTTTTCTTTTCATCGAAATCGAACACGAAGTTCAAAACTCTAGAGGAACCGGGCGTAAAGCGTGATGTAAATACTTCCGAGCGCGCAGCGCGAGGTGAATACATAATCGAGCGCGAGATAAATATATGATCGAGCGCGAACCTTGGCGCGCTCAAACTTGCGAGCGAAGCGAGCCGCGCGCAAAGCGCGCGTTGAGAATGTGCACGAGAGTTTTTCCTCTATGAAGATTCAGTTTCTAGTATTAGATGGTAAAAATTGTAAAATACGTTATTTTGGACCACCCTAATATTCATACATTATATTTCTCAATTTTCAGGTCAGAATAATAATATTTAAGTCCTCTTTCAATACATTAAATAAGTAAATTTCAAAATTGAAGCTATGAGGTAGGCAGCAACGGTGATTATGAGTCCTAATGGCAACAAAGGAAGCGGGGGCGAGAACGGCTACCTCGGTCTATTATATTGAACCCTTAGAAATTTGTTTTTGCTTACTTTTCCCAACAATATAACAGACCGAGGTAGCCGTTCTTGTCACCGCTCCCATTGTTGCCATTAGGACTCATAATGACCATTGCTTTCTGCGTAACCGTTGACAATACGTCTATAAGTGTTAGAACCTTTTTTATGCACTATGAAATTGTGAATATTTTTTAACATAACCATTTTCGACCTAAAATCAACCGTGCTCGAGTTATTTAAAAAAACATGTTATTGTTTAGCACTTTCCATCATGGCGGCCGTTGCCGCACACATATGGTTGGGGACTTTTAACAGTATCTTTATAAAGTCATATCCAACGTATCTGTGAGAAAAATTCTACTTTTCCGAATTCGGTTTTACAATCCTTCAATCATTGACTGGACTATGAGTGGGGCTAGTAAGAATGTATTATTTGGGAGCGTTTTTTTACTCTCATTTCTTTCGAGGGGTTATTTTTGAGATAAAAACTCAAATTTAAAGACAAAAATTATCATTCTATCAAGAAAATATAGGTCTGAATACGGATGATACTATACTTTCTTGATTTTCTTGAAAAAAAATGTCTTGGGTCAAGAAAACATTGTATTGTTCGTATTCATGCGAATATGCATTACATATAAATTAGATTTTTGTAAAGTTTCCCAGAAATATTATGTTTATTTAAAAAAAATCTAATTAGTGTTGTTGAAAAAATGTTTGAAACTATAAGGAAATTATGTACTTGAAATATGTATTCAGATTTAATGTTTGTATTTATAGATTATTTTACATGTCTAAATTCAATTTGAGTTGGTTCGTTTGTTGGTGGCACTTTGGCGTTTGGTAGTCGTGTCTCAACATTAGAGAGCGGATGATTGTTCAAATAACTAAAAAACAAAGTTTTACGCTATGACGATAAAGTTTTGAATTTTCAAACAATTGAGTTATTTTCAGAAGCAAAATCGTTTGGTAGCCCCATTTCTATGTTTGGTAGTGCGGTGGCCCAAAAACTTTTTGATTTACAGCAATTTTTCTAAAAGTTGTGGATGATGGATCAAAAATGATATATCATCCATTTTTCTTCTTCAGATTGTTTAATGGTCGCATTTTGGTGTTGAGTAATCGTAGCTAGACGTTAGAGAGTAGCTAATTGTTTAAATAATCAAAAACGAAGTTTTAGGTTATGACCAAAACATTTTAAAATTTCAAAAAATTGAGTTATTTTAAGAAGCAGAATCGTATTGTTTGGTAGTTCAGTGGCCCAAAAACTTTTCGATTTACAGCAGTTTTTCTGAAAGTGGTGGATGATGACTCAAAAATGAAAAATCATCCATTTTTCTGTTTCAAATCGTTGAATGGTTGCATTCTGATATTTGGTATTCATTTGTCGACGTTAGAGAGCAGATAATTGTTTAAATTATTTTAATAACCAACTTTTTACGGTATGACCAAAACATTTTAAAATTTCAACAAATTGAGTTATTTTTAGAAGCAGAATCGTAGGTTAGTCCCATTTCTACGTTTGGCAGTTTTTTGACCCAAAAACTATTCGATTTACAGCAGTTTTTCTAAAAGTTGTGGGGCATGATTCAAAAATGAAAAATCATCCATTTTTCTTCTTCGAGTCGTTTAATGGTAGTATGTATAATAATTCTGATCAAAGATATTTCAGTACGAACACTTTATCACAAAAGGAAAAATTTTCTTAGGCCATGTATAAATCTAGTAAATAAATACTGTTCTTATACGAGGGAATAGTACACTGTCTATATCGACGGCGTGAAGATGGCCCTTTAGATACACACGGTACCTTTTGCCTTACCCTCCTTGAAAACAAGCATGTGAAGCAGATAGAGGATGTTTGGTGTACTTGACAATTTTAGATTATAAGTGAAGAAAAGAAAAAGCGTACTTTGCAGAAGGGAGACTGTGGGGTCTAACGATACCATTTTTTTCAAGATAAAGATAATTTCGTACATATTCTCACTTCCGTGGTGCAGTGTATGTATGGCGGGCGTAAAGTCTCACGTACCTGGCGTAAAGTTTATTGTTTGCCCGGTGGCGGAGTGCGCATATGCGAACGTCACTGGGCTGGAAACGGCCACATTACGCCACGAGCGGATCATTACAGCTATGACCAAATTGGCTTTTCGATCCCTTCACCATGCGCGCGCATGAGCGGTAAAATTTGTATTAAGTTATTATGCACGTTAAATGGTTACAATTACAGAGGGTCCAGAGACAGTGTGGCAACCTAGCCGGAAGCCGCCATTTTACGGTCTGGTTTGCTGAGGTCGGCGCGATTTTTAAAATTACACAAACGCAGATCCTGTAAAATGAAATCAATAAAACTATACATTTATTGAAGTAAATAAATTTACAAGCTATTAACCCATACATCCAGGGGACAGTTAATTTATTGAAATAAATAAATAGGACAAGAAGCTATTAACCCACGCACCCGGGGAAAGCTGATTCATTTAAATTAATGAATAAAACATAACCCTCAACTCTTACATACCTGGCGGCATTTTAATTTATTTTGAAAAATTAAAATAATAAACCCACACACCCACGTAGATCTTTGCTTTATTTTAATAAATTTGAAAATAAAAGAAACAAATCTACATCATTTTTTATTTTATAAAATAAATAAAAAACCAAAAACTTTAATCCCGATACCCGAGAGTATCTTCACTTCAATATATTAGAAAATTAAAATAAGAAACCCACGCACTTTGTGCATCATATTTTATTTTATGAAATTATTAAAAAAGAAATAAATTTTTAAAGAAATATGATTTTTTTTTAAATATAAATCTGCCAATTGAAATGGATGATTTGCTCAGTGAAGATACAGTTTTTATTATTTTACAAATATTTTTTGTAGTGGGTAAACAATTAAGAACAAAGCTGGAATATGTTTAATCAATATTTCACAGTATAAAATTGTATAAAAACGTTTTATAAAAAATGATTACTTATAAAAATATCTTTTTCAGTTATGTATGGTAAGTTAACAAAAATCGTTAAATAGTTGATGACAATGATTCACAACTCACACACCAACTTGAGAATGTTTTCTTCAACTACTTGTATATATAACCATAAAAAAATTATTAATAACTATTTACCTGGCGATTCTGTACATCTTAACTGCATAAAATGCTTAAAAAACAATCATGATGTATGCTGTTTACATCAATGTATACTGCACACTACGCGCCTCCGCTACCAAGGTATATTAAGTATATCTATAGATGTGGCGGAAGTTGACGTAAAATGGCGGAGCCAATCAGTAAAACTGACACTAGGTAGCCACACTATCTCTGGACCCTCTGTAGTTACAATCATGTGTTGCAGATTAGGTCAAGATGGATAAATATGAAACGAAATTCAAAGTTTAGACTTTCATTAATGATGTTTCAAATATTTAAAAACCTTTTGCTTTTAATTCTCATATTCTTTCAGTTGTAAAGATGTGTGTACAAATATATTTTTTATTTTATTTGTTGAAAGTTCGGGGGAAATTAAAAAAGTATTTCGAAGAGTGACTTTTCAAAATTGGTTATATTATGAATGTCTCAGGCTTAAGATGGTTGCAGCGCAATATGTCGGAGGCATTTTTGGTTAGAGTTGGATTTTATTGAGTAGTATGCACGGGGTTGTCCCGGTATATATTATCAGTCACGGACGCATTATTATAATGCAATCAAGTGATCTGATAAGAGCGTGTGCCTTGACATATTGGGGAAAGCCTGGTTTTTACCCCATCATTCACGGACTGGGTTGCAGTCAAGTGCATGATGGGGGGTTATTGTCATTATTATTAGTATTATTCCTCCCACCGCCATGCGCGCGCAATAACGCAGAGTGAGACGGAGGACAAGTACGAATAGGAATAGGATACGGATTCGAAATTGTTTAGATTCTGGTCGTCTTTTCTGAGGTCTAAAATTGTTGTAAATGGATGAAATGGAAGCAATAGAAGTGTGCGAAGAGGAAACGGAACAAGTCCCACATATATTGTGCATTATTTGAAAATTAGAATTCTCCACGCAAAAAAATTTAAGCAGGCATTACAGAAAAGTGCACTGGTTGGAAAAAAACGCGGTGAATTTTTGTGCCCTTCCTGCAATAAAGACTTTGCTGAGTACGCAAGTTTGTCGAAACATATTGACAATGTACATACAGCAGAGGCTGGAACATACTCTGTGTAAGTAGAGTTGTAATATTAAACATATACATAAATTATGTGCAACTTCATAACATTGGTTTTCCCAAAATAGGTGAAGTTTGTACTGCTTCGTCAGGTGTTTTGACAAAAAGCAAAAAAAATGCATACAAATATGCCTCGTAAGTATTGGGAGGCTAAAATATAATGTGATTTTGTTTTTTTGCATATTCAATTTCAAAGAAATATAAATATTAAAACTATCACAAACCATTTGCTTTTACAAAAACTTTTTGTCGCTTAGAAATTGCTATTTTTTGCCCGCATATAATTATTTTTTCTTATTTCAGATTCTGGTGTTAGAATTAGGGTTCATTGTGCACTTTTTAGATTATGAAATTGCCATTTTCTACATCTTATTTTGCACGCTTATAATTTTTTTAACAAATCTCTAATGTGAATTTTCATTTTCCAGGTGTGATGAAAAGTTCCCAAACCTAAAGTCTCTCTACAAGCACAATGAAGAGGTCCATGGAAGAATTTCACACGGCGCGGCGAGACGGAGAGTTACACCAAAAGCGAGGAATGTGAAATTTGTGATTATAAGTTCAACAACATAAGAAATCTAAGCAGATATATGCGAGCCGCTCATAATTCTGAAGATAACAAACATCCTTTGATACAGTGTCCTTTATGACCTTTATGTGATGCGACATTTCAAAAAATTTCAAACCTAGATGAGCACATACCGGAAACACGGCGTTCTACTAATCGAAGAATCCAAAGTTTTCAATTCCATTATTTTTATTATTTTTTTTATTATTTTTATTATTATTCAATAATTTTATTGACTCACGTTGTTTATTTTTAGGTGATATTTTTTGTACGGAAAAAATGATAGATTAGAATTATTTTTTCATTAAAACTGAAATTGAATAAGTGCATTTATAGTTTATATAAAAACCTTCAATTAAAAAGAAGTACTTTGTTTGAACGAGCACCTAAACTAAAAACATGTTTAATTAAAAAATAATGCTTGAATAAAAAAATGTATCACAGTTTTTGAATTATACGTCTTAGAACTAAAATAAAAAACAATTCAAAAATATTAGAATTAAAAGATAATCTGTTTTAGTAGATATTTCGTTTTTTTCATAAAAATGCAACTGCGTTTTGTTCAAAATTAATCTTCATTGCTTGAGAATACAACTCATTTGTTTGAAAGATTTCGTTGAATCAGTTCGTTAAGAAATCATCTCTGGTTAAAAGCTTAACTATTTTGTTGAACATTAATCTTTTTTAATTGAAAATTGAAATAAAATTTTTTGATTGAAATATCAACTATTACACTTTCTTGTTGGGAATTTATCTTATTAAGTTGAACATTAAACTATTACGATGAACATTTGATTATTTTGTTGAAAATTCAATTATTTTATCAAAAAGTAATCTTTTGTGACAGAAAAGATATTTCTTTGCTTAAGGCCATGTTACGAGTGGGTTACGTCATCGGATTCCTACCTTACCGACACTTTTTTTATTTGTAAAATCATGTTCACACGAAGAGCCACATTGAATTGAAAATTTGGGATAATAAATAAGAAGCACTAAGAAATGCGGCTCTGGTCCTAAATTTTTATAATTATGAAAAAAGTTTTTTTTGTAAATAATTTTTTTTTTGCTTTTTTCATAATTATAAAAATGTAGGACCAGAGCCGCATTTCTTAGTGCTTCTTATTTATTATCCCAAATTTTCAACTCGATGTGGCTATTCGTGTGAACATAAGTTTACAAATAAAAAAAGTGTCGGTAAGGTAGGAATCCGGTGACGTGACCCACTCGTCACATGGCCTTAACATAAATTAATAAATTTGAAATTTTCAAAGAAAAACGTATTTCACAAAAACTAGTTAGTGTTAGTGTTAGAATATATTGTTTTTTAGCCTTTTCTTGAAATTTGTTCACTTTCTTTTTTGTTTGTGGACTTAAGTTGTAAGGTAAAGGTTCCTATAATGAGACAAATTTTGAGGGGGTTTGGAGATTTTCATTAATTTTGGAACAATAGTAGAATATATTTTCAAAACGTTTATATCAATGAATGGGCTGATATTTTCTGAATGCGAGACGCCTATCAATAGTTAAATTTAGTCTAAGCAAAGTTATTATATTTATGAAAAAGCCGAACGACCTTTATGTACCTATTATGAAACAACTTCAAGGCTCTTGTACCTGAGTTCCATAATGCATGTACCTCTTATGGAACAGCAAAAAAATGTGTTTAGTTATATTAATATGACTTATTTTATATTATCTCTATATTCAATCGAACTAAATAGTAAAAAATTAATCTTCTTGGTTAAAAATTCATATTCTCCTTGAAAATTCAACAGTTTGTTTTAAATATGTTTCCTCTGTTGACTGAAAAGTATTGTTTTTAATTGAAAACTCAACTATTCTTGGAAAATTGTCCCTTTTGGTTGAATTTAACTGTTTTTCACTCAAAATAAAAATCTTTTCCGGTTTATATTTCAATTACATTACATAGTTAGTTGAAAATTCAAGTACTTCGTTAAAAGTGTAACTCTTTTGTTAAAAATTAATTTTTTTCGTTGAAGATTCATCATTTTAATTGAAAATTCATCTCTGATTGAAAATTTAACTACCTTGTTGAAAATCAATTTCTCTAACGGAAAATTGAACTATTCCAGTTGGAAATTCAACTATTTTGTTGAAAATTCGTTTTTTTTTCGCAAAAAAGGGCTTAGGCGAACCCTAAATATTTTATTTGACTTTTAAAAAAAGTCAGGGGTGATTTTGATACCAAAAGATAAACTTCGTAGGGGAACTGTTTCAGAAAAAATGAAGCTTTTTTGGAACACCTTAATGTGATATATTACTGTTTATTAATATTTTTAATGTATATATTTTTATGTGTATTTTGTGATTTTATGTGCTTACTGCTTACTGCTTACTGTTTATTAATATTTTTAATGTATATATTTTTATGTGTATTTTGTGATTTTATGTGCTTACTGCAAATTATTGTCGAATAAACTGCTTCTTGTGAGAAATTAATTTGTTTAGTTTTAATGTTTGGAGAGTTTCACTATTACATTTATTCTTGTAGTTATCTGAAAAATATTTAATTCTAGTATTTATTTAGTAGAATGAGGTGATTGAATTTTTAGGATAAAGCTTGAGACCAACAGCTTTGAGTCAATTTTTATGTAAAAACAATATACAGGGTGTTTTTTTTAACTTGAGACAACGAAATATCTCAAAAAATACGCATCCAACGGAAAAAATGTCTGGAATAAAAACTTTTTATTTTCGAGGGGGAAAAAAGATTTGTTAAAATTTACCCCACCCCCACCCCCACAGGAGGCAGGGGTGGGGGTAACTTTGTAATTTCAAATGACAACCCCAATTTTTTATCACAGATTCAGATTCTTCTTTACCCCAAAGGAAAGAGAATTTACTAGGTCCACGTTGTTGTTTCTAGAAAATGCTAAAATTAAATCAAACTTTTGTCAAATAAACAACAACTTTTTTATTTAAAAAAGTGACATTGACCTTCATAAACCTGGAAAATACACTTGAAGGTCAATTTAGTCAAGGTCGTCGAAATTTGTGCAACTTATCTTGTACTTGTGGAAGGCACCTTCAACGTTGAGATTGCCCAGAAAACCAGTAAATTGAAGAAAAAAAACTTCCAAGCGCTTTTCAAATAATTGACCTTGATGTGACCTTCTGTAGGTTAAAATGAAAGATTTCACAATGCCAATTTTCACGTACAATTCCCCGTTCTTTACGAGCCCGCAGTCTAAAATAGGGATTTCTATTTTAACAAATCGTCTTGACCTTTAAATGACCTTGAAAATGGACCTGAAGGTCGTGGCTGACAAGGTGGTGAAGGTGGTTCACATGTCCACATTTTATCGACTGTTTTAAAGCATCTTAAATGTTTGCTTCACCCAGAAAATCACGTAAATTCAGAAAAAGGGCATCTGATCGTTTTTGTACATTTGAGCTTGTTTTTTGACCTGTGCAAGGTCACGAAAACAAAATTTCCATAGTACATTTTTGACGTAAAATTTTCCGCTCTATTCAAATCTGCAGTCAAAAATAGGGGTATCCATTTAAAGAAATCATCTTGACCTTCGAATGACCTTGAAAATTGATCTCAAGGTCAACATAAATGGTACAGTTAAATGGCCCCCTATGTCCTGGTCAACTTTTGTATCAACCGTTTTTCATGTTGATGGGGTAGTTTAGAAAATATTTGAGATTATAGATTAAAATGGGTCACCCTGTATATATATAATGTGTGATAACAATATTAATGTGATAAATAGAAAATTTGGAATTGAGAGTAAAAGAATTTTTGTATTTTGTTAGTAATTAATTAAAAAGAAACTGAGATGCTTTTAGAATAATCAATTTGATTCCCAAAATTATGAAACTGATTATTTGTAAATCCTGAATCTGGAAAATACCCGACATTATAAAATATTCGACACTTCACAATATTTTCGAATTATAAACTTTCCAAGTGTGAACAATTAAAAAATGGTTCCGATGATGAATAAGGAATAAAATAAGAAATATGTGCGAAAAATTATAAATCATTTTCTTTTATGTATTTTTTATTAAAACAACTTTTTAATTTTTTAGATTAGGGAATTTTATAATTTGGGAATTACCCTGCGTCGGAAATTTTACAGTAACAGATATTATATAATGACGGCAACTTTATTTCCCTAATTTTCTATTATCGGAAATTAAAAATTTGGTGATATCATATTACATTTGAGATAATATAATTTTGCTTAATTTTTAAAGTCCCGGATGTGGAAAAATAGCGTAAAAATAAGTACCGAAACAGAAAGTTTCTGAAAAATGAAAAATACCGAAATTTCAAATTTCCGATAGAAGATAACACTACCGAAAATGTTTATTTCCGAAATTTTCAAACACGAATTTTCAAATTTCATAAAGCTTTTAGAAAATTGCGGTTCCAAATCAGAATTAGAGTAATAAAATGTACACAGCGCAAAAAGAGCTAAAGAAGAAGAAATAATGTAATTTTACTCGAAAAGGGGAAAGATTCAACATTAAATTTAAATTTTGAAATGTCACTCTTCGAAATACTTTTTTAATTTCCCCCGAACTTTCAACAAATAAAGTAAAAAATATTTTAGTACACACATCTTTACAAGTGAAAGAATATGAGAATGAAAAGCAAAATGTTTTCAAATATTTGAAACACCATTAATGAAAGTCTAAACTTCGAATTCCGTTTCATATTTACCCATCTTGACCTAACCTGCAACACATGATTGTAACCATTTAATGTACATAATAATTTAATTCAAATTTTACCGCTCATGCGCGCGCATGGTGAAGGGATCGAAAAGCCAATTTGGTCGTTGCTGTCATGATCCGCTCGTAATTACGCCTGCTTCAGGTGCATGCAATGGCGTGTTTGTAAGGGCATGTGACACAGTCAAATACCTACATTACCGACCTCACTTTTTCAATTTTCCGAATTTTTTTTTAATCTAAGAACTTTTTTGTAAATAACATATCGGGCTGAAACTTTGGAAAATGTATGAGAAGACAATAAAACGTACTTTATTCGATGAGGCGTGTCGCGAAAAATTATTTTCGAAGAAATGAAAACTGGGTGCATTTTTTGAACCTAAGAACTTTTTTTGTAAGTGAAATATCGGCTTCAAACTTTGAGAAATGCAAGAGCCGACAGTGAAGTACGTTTATGTACATCATTTGAGTATAAAACATGCCAATAGAAAAATTCCAACTAAATGTCAACAACGGTTGCCAGTTCGGTCGGTATTCGCGATGAGTACGAAAATGCGAAGTCTGGCGGCCACTAAACGAAACTTGTAAAAAGAAATATCAACATAAGACCACTTTAAGACCAGTTTCAAACGACGTTTGGTCTTTTTCGGGTCTGTACCCTCCAGCCTATACATGCATCATTTGTAGGGCATTGAAATAGACAACACACTCTCTCTCTCTCTGAAATAAGGATAGCTGTCTGTATCAACAGGACTGTGGTCTTCTGGGGACCAGAAAATATCAGCGTAAGATCACTTTAGGACAGGTCTATACACCTGCCTATACCATAATTCAACATTGAAACAACATATTTCACTCAACTTTTATGCTGGACACAACTTTTAAAAAATATTATTGTAAGAACACCGCATCATCAATCTTTGACAGCGTGGACCCCATATTTCAGATGTAGACGAGCCAGCTGATAGAGCCTCGATTATTGGCCGCCATACTTCGCATTGTCGTGCCCATCGCAAATAAATACCGAACTGGCAACCGGAACCGAAGTTGACATATAGATGGAATTTTTATTTTTGCATATTTTATACTCAAATAATATACATAGACGTACTTTACTGTCGGCTCTTGCATTTCTCAAAGTTTGAAGCCGATATTTTACTTATAAGAAAAGTTCTTAGGTTCAAAAAATGCACCCAGTTTTAATTTCTTCGAAAATAATTTTTTGCAAAGTTCCTCCTCGAATAAATGACGTAAACGTAGCTTATTGCCTTCTCCAGGGTGTCTAGCGAAATTCCGTTTACAAATTCCCGGATTTTCCGGATCAGAAATAACGTTTTCCCCGGTTTGTTCTTGTGATGTGTTTAGCTATTTGAGGATTGGGACTCTGACAATAGGTTAGCGCCCGGAAAGAGCATAATTTGAAATAAACAGTCACTTGTATTACAAAAATGAGGTTTTTATTAATTCAAAAATAAAATTTTAAATCAGATAAGACTAACGTTTAGCTGGGCATCCACTGTTGTGCTTTTACGATATTCATGGGTCGAACTCGACCCATGGTATGGAGAATTGACACAGAAGACGAAACTCCTATACAGGGTGTCCCAGACTCAAGTGTCCGGACTTATATAGAAAAAAAAAAATTGATTAGCATTTCGAACTCGAAAGTTCATTGCCTCACTACCCGATTCGGGTAGTGTTTCTAGGTGGATAAATACTACCAGTGTGGGTCCACCACACCCACGACGGGTCAACAACACGCAGTATTCCCGAACGGTCACCCATCCAAGTACTAACCGCGACCAACACTGCTTAACTTCAGTGATCTAACGGGAACTGGTGTTTCCAGCATGGTATCGCCGTTGGTATGTGCGTGAACGGGATTCCAACGTAGTGTTCTCCCGTCGCTAACCTCACCTCTGCGCTCACTTCCATAACACTGCGTTCAAATCTGGTTCAGGGACTTTTGGACTTTTTGGAAAAGGAATTTTCTATTTATTTTTTTCATTTTTATATGGCTATATAAGTCCGGACGCTTGAGTCTGGGACACCCTGTACATTACCTACGCCAAAAACAAGAAAGTTTCTTTTGGAAGTTAATAGTTCCAATCTTTCCGAGCGCGGCGCTAATATTTCATGTGCAGCCTTTCCCAAGCCGGTTAACCATGCAATTTTCGACACATACGACACAAGCGCCATATACGTGAAGTAAATTAAACATCCCGTGGTCTCGACTCGATTTTCGAAGTTGAAGACTTGAGTTTCTGCGCATGCCCAAAAAAACTATGTTCATTAGCTGTGATTTGCGCCTTATTATCAAATAAGACAAATTACGTTTTTCAAAGTTTTTATTATATAAGAATAATTTTACACAGAAAATAAAGATTTGGAATTTATGGCAATAGAATTCCCGGATCGTTCAAAGATACACCCTGTATATATATATATATCCTCTGGGACTCTGGGACTCTGGGATATCGGGCGATGTCTCAGAGTAATAGCCTTATCCTTGCACGCGGGGCTCTACAAGGATGGACGAACCCTTTCCCTAGCTGCTCGTGGGAACAACACTGAAACCAACAAACCACCAAAATGATGTAGATGCGGTTCAAAACGATCGAACGCGCAGAGCACCCGACAATGGATCGGCAAACAATGCCGATCATCCTAGAGTTCGGGGTGCTGAAAATAATTTAGATGAAAACACAACGACGAACCGGCGAAACGCCCACATTGAGTGGACGGATCAACTTAAGAATGATGTGCTAGACTGCTACGATGCCAGTATTATCCCTGTTCGTGGAGGCTTTATGGCGCGTATGCATACTCTGTGGTGCCAGAAACACCCAGAGCTTCAACACGTTTCGCATCAGTCTTTGCGAAATCAAGCCGACTACCTCCGCAAAAATGGATATGTACGCGGAGCGCTTCCTCAACCGCTGCTTGAACAAGCTGCAGAAGAAGATGAAACGACATTAAGACCAACCGCAGAAAGCAGGCACCTACTTGAAGATGATGGCAATTTCAGTACAAGGAGGAACATCAACATGCAAGTTCCTCTTAAGCCCCAAGATCTGGCTGAAATGGATGCCTCCCTTCGTGGAGATATCTCGCAAGAGTCCGACCTCTGGACTATCAATTGCTCAGTTTATGGTGCTGCGAGAGCTTTGGCTGATTCAAATCGAAGGCTCAAACCGACGATGGATCAAAAGACAAGAAGACGCTTGCATCAACTGAACAAGAAAATTGGATGGGCAAGACAGAATGCGTCCCGTGTTCAATGTGTGATTGACTACATAACATCTGGTAGACCGTTCACGGAAAGGGTTCAAAAGTTCGCCCAAGAACTAAGGACCTTGAATCACACACTAAACAAGTCAAAGCTGCTGACAATCGAGCAGCATATTGTTGACAAAATAAGGCTGTTATCTGACGCAAGGAGGAGGATACAGAAGAGGGAGAGATGGATCAGGGAGAGATGGATCAGGGAGAATCAACAGTTTCTCGCTGACCCATCGCGCCTCTTCAGTGATCCCCCTGTTTTTGTAAAAAATCCACCCAAGCCCAAGGAGGTAGAGACTTTTTGGAGAGAGGTGTACAAGATCCCGAAAACACTAGAGTTGAAGGAAGATACTGACAATATCATCCGCTTCAAGGAGTTTTGCGACAGCCTCATAAAATCTGAGGAGGAGTGCCCATCAGTCACTGCCGAAGAGGTGAAAAAAGCACTTAGAGGCACGAAGAACTTTTCCGGTGCTGGACCAGATTGTATCAAGAACTTTTGTTGGAAGAAGTTTACTTCTACACACCAACATTTGGCCCGCATATTCACCTCATATTTAAAGTCGGAGATGCCCATTCCGCAGTGGCTAGTGTTTGGACGCACTATACTCCTACCGAAAAAAGGCGACTTGTCCAAGCCAGAGAATTACAGGCCAATAACTTGTTTGAACACACTGTATAAGATCTTTACAGCTGTCCTAAACAACAGGATTGTTCGACGAATTGAGCCTGTATGGCGAGAGATGTACGAACAACGTGGCTCGAAAAAAGGTGTAGCAGGCTGTCGAGAGAACCTGCTGATTGACAGGTGTGTCTGTAAAGACGCTACAGTCCATCAGCGCGTTCTGTCAATGGCCTGGATTGACTACCGGAAAGCTTTTGATTCAACCTCTCATAGACTTATCATCTGTCTGTTGGAAAGCTTGAAGGTACATCCACACATAGTGAGATGCATAGAGAGATTGATGCCTCTTTGGAAAACTAGATTTACCATCTCATCTAGGAATTATCGTCTGACGACGAACAATGTCACCTTCCAGAGGGGCGTCTTTCAAGGGGATAGTATGAGCCCTTTGCTTTTTTGCATCACACTTTTGCCTCTATCTCTCGCACTACGAAATTCTCCTGGATACCTCTGTGGCGACACTAATCAGCGTGAGCATAAGGTCACTCATGTATTCTATATGGATGACCTGAAGATCTATGCCGCTGGTAAAAGCAAACTTCAAACTGCTTTAAATATCGTCAAGAACTACACAGGAGAGATTGGGATGGACTTTGGTTTGGACGAGTGTGCCAAAATTCATTTGAAGAAAGGAAAGATTACTGGCGTTCCCAAGGACCCTGAGCTTGTGGATATAAGTGTTATTAGACACCTTAACACTGGAGAGACCTATACATACCTGGGCGTGCCTCAAAGTCGCATTCAGGACGTAACATCAGTGAAGGAGTCTCTCCGAAGCAGATACAAGCATCTTCTTCGACAGATTTGGTCTTCCAATCTGTCGGCGTTGAACAAGGTATCTGCGACTAACATGCTTGCCGTCCCGGTTCTACTCTACTCGTTTGGGGTGGTTCAATGGACGAAGAACGAGCTTAAGGCCCTTGATGTCACCACGCGTAAGATCATGCATATGCATAAAAGCTTGCATATCAATTCGTCAGTTCGACGATTATACATTTCACGCCAGCAAGGCGGACGCGGACTTCTGAATCTCCAGTGTCTTCATAACCGAATTGTTTTAAGTACAGCTTACATCGTTGCGAATGGCAGAGATCCTCTCCTAAAGATGGTCAGAAACCACGAGATGATTGGCGAAGGGGCGTTCCTTTACAAAGCCGCGGAGCAAGCTGCCGAGACCCTTGGCCTGAATTTTAACATCAGAAGTGAGGAAAGTGCATTACTCCATCTAGATGCTTCACGTCTAAAAGCCGAAGTAAAGAAAGCAGAGGTTGGAAAATTTCACCAAGAGCTACTCGACAAGCAAATGCACGGAAACTTTCACAGAAATGTAGAAAAACAGTCCTTGTCGAAGGAGCAAACTTTTGCTTTCCTCAAATCATCAGGGCTCAATGCAGGTACAGAGGGCTTTATTTTCGCATGCCAGGACGGTGTAATCTCCACCTTAGCATACCGCGCCCGCATTTTATGTCAAGAAGTTCCCAGTGATAGGTGCAGAGCGTGTCATGCACACGCTGAGTACCTAGAACACATACTATCGGGGTGTCCGACCCACGCAGGAACAACGTATATCTATAGACGTAATGCGGCCCTAAGAGTACTTTATTACCACCTTTGTCGCTCTTACGGTGTTGGTCGCGACCCTGCCCTGCCGAACGCTCCAAGGGAAATAGAGTCAATTGTCCGAAACGAGAAGTGCCAGATTTTCTGGAACTACGATTTTCGGGCAGCAGTCTCCGTTGCGCACTCGAGGCCTGACATTGTTCTCCAAGACTTCGAGAAACGAACTATATTCGTGATCGAATTCTCGGCTCCATCCGAATACAACATCACTGCAAAGGAGAAAGAAAAAGAGGAGAGATATCAAGACCTTAAAAGAGAGCTGCGTCGACTGTACCCAAAATATTCGGTACGAGTAATTGTCCTTGTGATAGGTGCTCTCGGACGTGTGAAATTATCGCTGGTTCGTAACCTTAAAGCCATACCCGCGTGCCAAAAATATGCCAAGGTACTTGCGAGATGGATGCAGAAAGCTGTCATCCTTGGGTCGCTTCGTGTCCTCAAGACACACGAGGGTTTCGCCGGTCTGTCGTTGTGATTTCGTCGTGCCCTGTGACCACCCATCTCACGGATGTGAGACGTGGCCATAGGTGTATTTTACCGCGGTTCTACTGGGGGCCATTGACATTTTTTCCAGATGACAGTTGCTCTTAGTGGTA
>CAKNXH010060938.1:514117-537491 GCA_932178445.1 Andricus quercusramuli
CTGAAATGTTTTTACATGTAATTTTCCTGACATCTCCCGGTACTTTAATATAATCATTATTGACAACTAAGGTATAAAATAAGACTTACGTATGTAACAATTATTAGTTCATAAGCATTTGATTGAAAAAATAGTACATTATGATACAAGTGCGGGAAGTTGGTGATTCTTACGAGTTTGACGTTCACCGCCCGAGCGAAGCGAAGGTGGCAAACGTCAAACCAGTAGGAATCACCAACCCGCACGCGTCTCATATACTATTTTTTGTAACCCCTGTATAGGGAAGTTCGTGACATAAGAAATATTGATTGGTAATAAGATTGTTGGGGGAGTGCGGGGTCCGGGACAGAGCCCCGGCGAGGCCGAGGGGCGGATCCCCCGTGGGGGGTGTGGGGGCCCCCCCCCCCCCCCCCCCCCCCGAGAGGAAAAATAAACGAACTAAAATTATTTACACTCGACTCTCTCAAACGTAAGCTTCCCAAAGATACACGAAATTGCACCAGCCAAACTAACCTAAACGGTCAACTTTTCAGCTGACGAAATTCTGACAAAAAAAAAAAGAAAAGAAAAGCTGACAAATTCTGCAATTGGCTGTAATCTGGCGCGCGATTCAAAATCGAATTAAATTAATTTGGTTTTGAATCGCGCGCGTAAAATTTTGACCAATGGCAGCTTATAATGTTGGATCTCGCATCCGGTGGCTTCAGATTGGTTGTGATAATTCTTGCGACCAATCAGAAACTAGCGGTTCCCTTAATAACATTCCCGCATGAAACTTTGTGCGGGAATGTTATGATTCCCGCACACTTTGACTTCATCAAGAATCGGCCATGTTCTGCTCATTTTTTGGTGCATATACTGAGAACTTCCCGTACAGTGTTGCAAAAAAAATAATCTCGTCGGACCCTATTAGGATCCTACGTGGGTTCCGACGCTGGCTACGACGTAGGAAACTAGTAGGATCCGACGTAGAATCTGACTTTGGGGTTTTTTAGTAGGGTAACGGTTTATTTAACAAACCTGAATGTGCAGAAAATTGATCTTCACTGTTTAAAAAATAATATAGATAATCAGCGAATATGAAAGACAAGGCCGTTCAATTAGGTATTTTGACTTAACCATCAGCTAACTTCACTTCGTTGAGTGCTCGGGGGAAAACAATGGACCAAATACATGGGGTTTTTAATTTGTAAGAACTATTCAATGAAATAATGAAATGATAATAATTATTTTGAATTAATATTTACTGCAAAGATATTACAAAAATAAAGTTTCGTCCCATGCATTTGGCGCCATTGTTTTCCCCTCAGCACTCGATGAAGTGAAGTTCGCTCGCAATGAAGTGAAAATGCCTAATTATTGATATATCAATGAATGGATCGTAAATCGCGAGTAATACAAGACCACGACCGGTACGCTTAGGAGCACGTGGTCATATTGTGTCTGCTTTCAAGTTCAATCGGCGCGTGGTGTATCAGATAGCTTAATTAATATCAATTTTGATTCGGAGTTACAGCGGAATATGTCACTTTATTAATTAAAGGTAGTTGAAAAGAGCCCATAAATTGATTAACGATATGTAAAAATGTACCTCTTTGCTTTGGCGCCTGCCTGTCTGTTTCTTCCAGGCCAGTTTGATCCCACACAAGCACGTGCCCATTTCTTTCTCGATTTTCGCCGTTAATCCTGACACTGCTCATTTCACAATTGCCGCCGTTGAAATTCGCGAAATCACTATGTCTTAACACAATAATCACCCTTCTGCGAATTCAAACACTTTCTCGATACTGGTCTCAATTCTCAAAACCTATTTAAAGAAGTATTAATATTGTGATTTCAAGTTTTAAAATTTGTTTCCGCGCACGGCAGTTCTTAAGCTTTCTTATCAGGACAAAGTGATTGGCACTATGAGTCAATTCTAGTACGCAAACCAGAAAAAAATATGTGCAAAGTAAAGACGAACTAAGGAGACGATATTCATATAACGCAAAGCCATGAGTACAGCACCAACGAACTCGGCTACTACATCAAAATGTTGAACGCTTAAAACGCGTGCCAATAATACCCGTCTGCGTGCGCAAAAGTTGGTCAGATGTGGACGGCATTGGTGTATAGCAACAGGAAAACAATCTTAATCATTAATGTCGCTTTAACATGAACAATGTAGACGTGAGAGAGCACGCGGTCCAAGCATAAAAGTAGACAAAATAGTAGCTCAACATATTTTCACAATAAATTGCTTCATTTAATGCCACTGCCATCTCTCGGATTCCTATGTAAACCAAATAACATGACACCGCTAATGAGAAAAGAGGTCCTTTAAAATGTTAAAAATATAATTATAATGAGCAATAATGAGAAGAAATAATATGATTAAAATATTAAAATTAATTAAAAATTTATTAAATAAAAAAAAAAATTCAGTCACTCATTAAGGAAACAGGCACTTATTTTTCTTCAAATATTAATATGAGATATTAATGTAACATCTAACTAAAAAAAATTTCTTAAAATTTGAAATCGTGTGTCTCCACAAAAAAAAGTTGTTTTAATTCTTTAATTAAACACTAATTTTTATCTGATACTCTATTTTTTTGCGGCGTTCCAAATTAGTCAGAATTATATATTCACTAGAGAATACAGGTATGAGCGAATTGATTGCAAGTATCTTAAAGTGATCAAAGAAAAACGATAGTAGCAGCGGTAGACCTAAATTTGGTTCAACTTGTTGAGAATGCGCATAAAATTTGGTATATGTGATTATTGTAGCCTAAAAATTTTGATGTGTAAACATCTCAGACCTCGATATGAGGAGTAGCGCCTGATTCAAATTAATCCATGGCTGGAAAGTTTAACGCAACCCTCACAACAAAATGATATCCTTGGCATATCCCTAGGATATCTCGGCAGGATATGTGATATCCTGAAAAATGTCCCAAAAATCTCCCGGGATATCCGTGGCATATTCCAGGGATATCGAGATTTCCGCTCCTGAGGATATCGTGACAGGATATCCTGACGATATCCCGCACGGCATGTCCACAGGACATCCCAATACTATAGTTAAATGTCCCAAGAATATCCTGATAGTATAATAAAAAATTCTGCTGATATTCTAATATATTACTACTGGATTCAAAATTCAAGAAATAAAAAGGAATATATAAGAACAACAAATTTATTGCTTTTAAGAAATTTTTTATTTATATTTTACATGTATTAGGTATAATATGTATCTGGAGGTTATAGATATGTATATCCGAGGATATCTGTGGCAATGGATGAAACTCATGAAAAATTTGATTCCATTTTTGATGTCTTAATTAATTTATTTTTTCATGTTTTATATCAACTTTTTGTTATTATCTATTTCAATTTTCTTTATATTACTATTTGAAAAGTAAGCTAACATTAATTAAAGTATACATTTATAAATTTTGTGCACTTTTGAGGTTAAGTTGACTGTAATAAAGAAAAAGCCGAAACTTCTGATATCTTTTTGAACCTGGAGCTTGCGCGGCTCGCATGCATAAATTCATTGAAATTGATATACTACTAATGTAAAATTTGTTTACCTATTTTCATGATTTTGCCAAATTTTGATTTAGTTATACGCGGTCAACAACATCTCACAAGTGTTGAAGAAGACAGAACTGCGAAACGTTATGAAGACGTACGGCTCTACATACTATCTTCGATTCTTATTTGTAGCTCCGGAAAAAGATTTTTTTGAAAATAATGATGAGTTTGTTTATTTAAAGCACAATGAGTATGAATTATTTGCAAAGGGTACATATATGAATTTTTTATAATATTACAAAAAATTATATTATTATTATTAGGATATCTTGGGACATCTTGGGGACATCCTTGGCATATCCTGCATTTTAAATATGGGACATCTTAAGAATATGAATATGCCTGCGATATCATGGGAGATAAATGGGATATTCTACCGATATCCCTTGCTGTGAGGGAAGCCTCGTATACACGCGTTGTATCTTCTGTCACAGACCGGAGGGTTGCTTCTCTTCACAATATTTTTCTTATAATTCTCAAAAATTTTCAAAATGGTCTCACTTTTTGAATTTTCATCAAAAATAGCTGGCTAACGAACTTGACCTTCATTTTAGGATACTTGAAGAGTATACCAAAGCCCAATCCAATCTGTCAATTCTTTCGAAAGTTATCGTGCTAACAGACTAAAAATCTACATACATCACCACCCACATACACATACACACAGACAGACAGACACATTCGTAAAAACCTGTTTTTTGGATTCAGGGGGTCTCAAAACGTGGACATTTGACAAAAACCGGTGGGGTCAAATTTTACACAAATCTAATACCTTCTCTAGATGAGAATGTAAAAATTCATTATATTAAATCCTTTACCTCGAGAAGAGGTCAACATTAATGATAAATATTCAATACTAGAAGAATTTTAAATTGAATAGAAGATGTTGATTATTAATTAATTTATCATTATCATCATTATTATTATTATTAATTATTTCAATTCTTAGTTTAGAACATTAAAATGTCATAAAAATAAATTGTTCCAATTTTCAAGTACCGTAAGCATTATTGATACTTATTTTATTGTTTTAATCGTTAGAGATAGTATTGAGAACATAAAAACAATTGAATATTTTGAAAACCCAAACACGAGATGGAAAAGAAATTAAATAAGCAAAGTTTTGATGAGAATTTGCCCACTTATCAGGCAGATTTTCGCACTGTTAATGTTATTTTTTACGAATAAAACAAAAACTGCACATCCTATTAAAAAGTGACTGAAACAAATTTGCAGATCTTTTTTGAGTGCACGAATTTTGTTGAATACTCAGTTGTCGTATCTTGCATAGTTTGACCGTAAAATTAAGTTTTTGTTCTCTTCATCTTTTTTGTGCAATGAAAATGTGAATTTTCGATTTTTCAAGAAAATTCAAGAAGTCGTTATGATAATCTTGTAGGGCTCGCAAAAAGAAACATTTTTATTAGTTCGACTTGTTTTCGTATCGTGCGTTGTTTGGCTGAAAATGTTAATTTTCATTTCTTCTTTTGAATGTTGAAAATGCTATAACTCTGAAAATTTCCATTTCATCAACAAATGTCATGAAAATGAGTTGTTTAATTTCCGAGTACTATGAATAGCCGCGCAATCGAAGACAAAATATATTACCGTCGTCAGATCCGAACAAAGTAATCAAGACGGGGATCTAATGGCCGGAAATATGAAATTCGAAAGGGTTATCGAGTTTAAATACCTCGGGTCTATTATAACTAGCGAAAATAAGATTAAAACGGAAATTAACGCGCGGCTGCACGCTGGCAATGGGTGCTATTATGCAGAAAACACAATATTAAAATCGCGATTGCTATCTAGAAACATCAAAGTAAGAATCTACAAAACAATAATAATGCCGGTCGTCAAGTACGGGTGCGAAACGTGGGCGCTGACGAAAGAAGAGGAGAATAGGTTTAGAGTTTTTGAGAATAAAGTACTTAGAAAAATCTATGGTCCAAAAAGGAACGAAGAGCCCAACGCATGGAGAAAACTGCATAATGATGAGCTGCATGCTCTCTACGGATCAGCAAATATTAATAGAGTAATGAAAGCGCGTAAACTAAGATGGGCGGGGCATGTAGCAAGAATGGGAAATGAAAGAACAGTGGCGCAAGTTTTAAGAGGGAGACCGATTGGTAAGAGACCCTTAGGCAGACCGCTAAACAGATGGGAGAAAAATGTAAGGGATGATTTAAAAGAACTAGGACATGATTACTTAAACTGGATGGAGGATGCACAGGATAGAGATGTGTGGCGGTCTCGGGTTAGTGAGGCAATGAACTTTCGAGTTCGAACTGCTAATCTATAATAATAGTAATAATAATAATGAATAGCCGCGCAAATAATCTTCAAATTTTGAAAAAAAAATGGTATCAAAAATTTTCAAACTGCGCTCAATTTTTGAATTTAAAAAAAACACTCATAAAACATTTTTGTATTTTTGAATGCTAACAAACAAATGGCGTCGAAAATAATTATAACAAAATTTTGCTAAAATTAATAATTACCGTGCAGTTAACAACTAAGATTAACCAATCAGAAAGACGTGTTAGAAGGTCGAGAGTCCATGTGGTATAATATGTGGTATTATAATATTTGTTTAAATTTTTGTATCTCGTTGACGTGTGAAGTTATACACCAGAGAGTCACAACCTACTGGAAAAGCGAACGAAGGAGAAATTATACGAACTGAACTTGTCTTTGTACACACTCTTGTCGATAGCACATGCACTGTCCAAATTTGTAGATATAATTTAGATGAAAAATGTTGTTAAAATAAATGTTATTGTAGCTTGTGTAGTTTATTTAGAGTATTGTAATGAAAATGGATTATTATAATGGATTTTTCAATATTTTTCTTATAATTCTTGAGTACTAGATGTGTCATAATAATGATAATTGCCATAATAATGAAATTACAATTTTTCTTTTTCTTTTTCATGAAATATAATTAGCCTTATTCTAAATGTAAATGCGTAACGTAAGTGCGACACAATGTATTCTTTCAGAGAACTCATATCGGTCCACATCGGTATTTTTTAAACAAAGCTTGACTATTGGGAAATAAAATAGGTAGTTTGAAGAATGAATCAATACATTTTTGAAGTGTTCAAAATTATATAATTTTTAAACAAGTTTTGGTTGAAACACTACAATTGAAGGATTTTACATTGTCGTTAAATTAAATAATAGACTAGAACGCGCGACTGTTGGATCTCGCGCTTCGCGTTCGATTATGTATTCACCTCGCGCTACGCGCTCGGTTCCTCTGGATTTTTGAACTTCGTGTTCGACTTCGATGAAAAGAAAAAGTTTATTTACAAATATTATCAAATTATCAAAACCTCTACATTTGAAGTGATTGTTAAATTTGTTTGGAACAATCACTTCATATGTAGAGGTTTCGATAATTTCATAATATTTGCCAATAACCTTTTTCTCTTCATCTGAGTCGAACACGAAGTGCAAAAACCTAGAGAAACCGAGCGTAAAGCGTGAGGTGAATACATCATCGAGCGCGAAGCGCGAGATCCAACAGCTGCGCGCCCTAGGCGCGCTCAAACGTGGACGTTTGACGTTTGAAAAAAACGGGGCAAGGGCCCCCCCTTCCCCCGTTTTTGCCCCCCCCCCCCAGTCGAATTTAACACAAATCTAATGAGAATCTGATGAAAATGTAATAATATAGGGAATAACATAGGGATATTGGTATGAAATGCTACAGTCAAAGCTATCAATAAGGCCCCACTCTCACGCTGACTTCCAAATTCCAGTCAGCCGCTACCAATTGTGCCACCGTAGAAATCGCAATTTTTACGGTTTTTAGAAGTTTTTTTATATTATCCAAATATATAGAATAATAATTGTGATATTTTCATATTTTATAATATTTTTCGATATTATAAGATTCCTAATATAAAAAAACCTTCTAAAACCCATAAAAATTGCGATTTTTACGCCGCACAGTGGAAAAAAAAATTATTTTTTTGGTTCAAAATAACGTCCAGCCCACAAATATTGACCGATTTAGACGAAAAAAAAATTTCGAAAAAAGCTGATAGGATTTCTAAAAAAGTTGTCGAGCCTGATTTTTGAATTAGGCATTCAATTTTGTTATAAATAAACAAATACGACGAAAAAAATGGTAATTTTTTCTATTTGAGGTTCTTGGTGCTCCTCAATAACAGGAAAATTGTTGTAATCGCCTAAATTTCATAGAGCAACATTAGTTGAAGATGTTCCAATATTACAACAGAGCACCGATAGATGAACAATCTAGGGGGTTGCCAGAAAATAGCCTTGTTCATACACCGCGTACAGCGAACCGTAAACAGTAAGGGCCGCCTGAACCGTTTCCATAATATTCCGGACTTTACTTGACTGAGTAGTAGTGAACTGCGTCCCTTCAAAGGCGGAGTCGCAACCGTCTCTCGCCCTGCCCCCTGAGGAACTGTGGGGACCAGCAGTTCTAGGAATTCATGTAACGCGTGCGATCGCGCGTTCAGATAGTGAGGCTCTGGTGTATATGATGTACAAAGAAAATAGTTATAAACAAATATTGAAGGAACTTTGGATAAAAACAATATAAAGATGAAGAAATTTCTTCTTCAGATTATTATTGTTAATATTATAAACAAATTTAATAAACAAATGCATTAATCAGGCATTTATCGGCAGGAAAATTCGTTTTTTTATGTCAGTCTTTTTAATTGGGAACTTTATGATAATTTCAGCAAAATTCATAATTTATTGATAAATTGTATATTTTGTTATTAACAAATTTAATAATCAAATGGATTATTCGGGCATCTGTCGATAGAAAAATTGTTTTTTTGATTGCTTTGAAGTCAGTCTTTTTGATTGGGAATTTAATGATAATTTCATTAACACTCATACTTAGTTAATTAGTTCTACGATTTTTCAAACAAATATAATAAACTTATGCATTATTCGGGTATTTGTCGAGGAACAATTTTTTTTCTTCATTCTCAGTCCTTTCAGTATACGTTTCTCATTACATACATTCTTTTGATAAGTCTGCAGCTTCAGGATCGAATAGAGTGCCTGATTAATGTACTTGTTTATTAAATTTGTTTGAAAAATCATAAAATTTATCAACTAATTATGAATGTTGCTGAAACAGTCATGAAGTTCCCAACTGAAAGGGCTGGTATTAAAAAAAACGAATTTTTCTGCCGACAAATGCCCAAATAATGCATTTGCTTATTAAATTTGTTTCAAAAAATCATGACATCAATCAACAAATTATGAATTTTGCTGAAATGATCATAAAGTTCCTAATTTTAAAAAAACGAAATAGAAAAAAAATAATTTTTCTGTCGAAAAATGCCTGATTAATGCATTTGCTTATTAAATTTGTTTATAATATTAACAATAATGATATCAAGAAGAAATGTCTTCATCTTTATATTGTTTTTATCCAAAGTTCTTTCAATATAACTTGAAAAACACTCTTTCAACCAATAATTTGTAAATAAAAATTTTGATTATTTATTACCACGAAGGAATAGTAAGGACTAGTATCCCTGTAAGAGGGGAGTGGGACGAGCGACGTCTAAGAATTCGTTAATGCTTGCCACGAATGAAAACTCGTATGCTGGCCCGTGCACATGCGCACTGGCGGTTGCCATGCCAACGATGTGAACACGCGTTTGAAGTTTCGAACTTGTGTATGGAACGAACATAAACAAACGAACATACCCTACATGTGCATCGAGATGTCAAAATGTAACATAGGGGAGTGGGTATAACACGTGACTGCGAAGACAGCTCTGCGCATGTGCACGCGCCAGCATACGAGTTTTTATTCGTGGCTAGCATTAATGAATTCTTGGACGTCGCTTGTCCCATCTATGCTCACCAAACACATAGGGTGATACCACTCCTTACTATACCTTCGTGTTTATTACATAATATGGAAACACCTTCAAATAATGTTACTCTATAAATTTTAGGCGATTTTAACAATTTTCCTATTATTGAGGAGCACCAGAAACCTCAAATGGAAACACTGGCCATTTTTTTCGTCATATTTGTTTATTTATAATAAAAGAAAAGCCTAATTCAAAAATCAGGCTCGACAACTCTCTTAAAAATCTTATCAGCTTTTTTTAAAAAAGTTTTTGTCCAAATCGGTCGATATTTGTGGGATGTACGTTAGAAATACGATAGAATAGAGATACGATACGATACGATACGATAGAAATCGCAATTTTCACGGTTTTTAGAACGTTTTTTTATATTAGGAATTTTATAATATCGTAAAATATTATAAAATATGAAAATATCACAATTATTATTCGATATATTTGGATAATATAAAAAAAACTCTCCTAAAAACCGTAAAAATTGCGATTTCTACGGTAGCACTATTGGTAGCGGCTGACTGGAATTTGGAAGTCAGCGTGAGAGTGGGGCCGTATTGATAGCTTTGACTGTAAACATTACATACCAATATCCCTATATTATTCCCTATATTATTACATTTTCATCAGATTCTCATTAGATTTGTGTCAAATTTGACCCCCCCCCCCCCGTTTTTGTCAAACGTCAAACGTCCACGCTCGAGCGGCGCCCTAGGCGCGCGGATGTTGGCTCTCGCGCTTCGCGCTCGATGATGTATTCACATCACGCTTTACGCTTGGTTTCTCTAGGTTTTTGCACTTCGTGTTCGACTTAGATAAAGAGATAAAATTTATTTGCAAATATTATAAAATTATCAAAACCTCTACATATGAAGTAATTGTTAAATTTGATTTTATTGTAGGCTGAAAAGGAACTTTATTTACTCAAGGTGCTATCGACCTTAAGGAACACATTCTCATCCAGACACTCGCGCTTCGCGCTGGATATTTGATTTCAAATTCATTTGAACCTTATGTTCCACACTCGGCTCAATGCACCGCATTATAGAAACAAAAAAGTATGAGAGCACTTACGGCGCGTGATTTGGTCGTCGCCCTTCGAAATACACTGATCGGGCACTTTGTGCTTCGTGTTATATGTTCTCCATATACAAATTACTAAGTTTGTATTTGATTCCCAATGAAGAATAATGATATAACTTAGGCGACAAATTTTATTACTCAAAATGTTATTTTAGCTTGTCCGTTTTTCAACAAAGTTAATTTTTTTCATTTTGAATATATTCTTACAACAAAAATTAAGTACAAGTTTTTGAATGCCCAATTTTTGTCGATTCATCTGTTTTCGTACCTTGCATTGTTTTTCCACAAATTTGATTTTTTTACTGTCAATGTTATTTTCACGAATAAAACAAAAATTACGCATCCTATCGAAACATGATTCATAACGAATTTGTACCTCTTCATTAAATGAACAAATTTTGTCTCTGTCATGTTTTTCGTAGTTTGTATTATTCGTCTAGGAATTAAAATGTTCTATTTTCAATGCGGTTTTTTACGAATAAAGCAAAAACTACGCTTCATATCAAAAAGTAAATAACAAATTTGTAGATCCTTTTTAGGTGCATAATTTTGGTTGAATGATCTTCTGTCGTATCTTGCATATCCAATCACCTACGCTATTTTTTGCAACATCCGTCCGAAAAAGTTGTTAGGAGGAGGTAAAGAAAAATACCAATTTTATATTGCATAGAGTGGAGTAAAGAAACTTTTTTAAAAAGAGAAATAAAAAAATGTTTGTTGAAAAAATATATTTTTTTGAATGTTTGAAAACAAAATTTTTTGCAAAAAAATTTGTGAAAAAAAATTGTTGAAGAAAAATGTTAGTGAAAAAAAGTTGTTTGAAAAAAATTTAATGGAAAAAAATTTTTTAATACAAATTTTGTTGGGAAAGATTGTTTCAAAAAAATTTTGAAAAAAATTTTGTAAACAAACATTTTTGAACAAAAAAATTTGAACAAAAATTTTAGTGAACAAATTTTTTGAAAAAAATGTTAGTGTTTATGTTCTTTTTCCCGGGGGGTCGGGGGGGCGAGCTACGAAACTCCAAAAACAAAACTTCAATCATTAAAAGATTTTTTCAAGTTAAATCTAAATTTATTTCAAGAAGATACCAACACCAGTGTTTAAAGTTACCTATGCCAGTGTCTGAAGTAACTATCTCGAAAGTGCGCATGCGCTTAGAGTTTTTGAATTCTCGGTAATTTGAAATCGGGTAATATTACCGGTAACATACCGGTATGTTACGGACGCTTCGAGAATTTATCGAGAATTTATGAGAATATTCAATTAGAATGATTTTTTGTTATTTTTAAAAGTAAGTAGATAATTTTCACGATGTTATAGTTAACTTTAGATCATTTGATATATTTTTTTAATATTTGTTGATCCAAAAAATATACCAAATGATCGAAAATTAACTATAACATGTTGAATATTCATTCACAGTACTCGACAACCTTTAACATCTAAGAAATTCAGTAATTAGATGTTGGCACTTATAGAATAAATTATAAACAGCGCCCATTTAGATACATTTAAAATATGGAAAACTTTGTGAGCATTAAAAGAATAAAAAATGTAAAACATGTTGCAGTAATTGCACTTAAAGCCATCCTTTCCTCCTTGACTTGCAGCCACAAAAAATTTCCAGACATCACCTTTTTGTTTAGGCATTATTCACATTTTCACTACAATGATTCACATGAATTCACAATCGGAAATGATTGGGAAAGCAAATTGATAATGAACGCAAAGCTGTCGACTTGTCGTTGCCAGAAATGCGCTTCACGGAAGTTTGGAAGGAGATAAAAATAAATTCTCATAAATTCTCATAAATTCTCGCCGAGAACGAGCGTCGGGTAAGTTACACGGTAACTTACCAATATTACCTTACGTTACCAGGGTAATTTACCCGACTCAAAACTCTACATGCGCTGCTCTTTCACCAGTGCCTCAAGTAAGCCATCTTCAAACTTTGCAGGCGCGAAAATTATTTCGCACACAGTCTGCTCAATAAGCTCCTTTAGGCACTATTTAGAAGGATGAAAATGTCAACTTTTGAGATGGGTGTTGCAAAGATGGAATTTTGTATTTCTCATTATTTTTTGTGTGATGAAAATTTGAATTTTTCATTTTTTCAAAAATTCAAAAAGTTGTTATGAAAATATTGTAAGGCGTTCAAAAAGCAACGTTTTTCTCCTTTGGACTTTTTTTCATATCGTGCGTTTTGCGGCTTAAAATGTTCATTTTCGTTTCTTTTTGGAATTTTAAAAATGCTATAACTGCGGTAAGTTTTTTTTATCAGAAAAATCCATGAGGATATTTTGTTCCTCTTTTTGTGTACTACTAATAACCGTACATAGAATTTTCAAATCTTAAAAAAAAGTGGTCTCAAAAATTTCCAAAATGTGCTCACATTTTGAATTTTCATCCGAAATATCTGGTTAACGAACTCTTTCTTTCTTTTTAGGCCATAAAAAAGTGTGCCAAAGTACAATCCAATCTGATCAATCTTTCGAAAGTTATCGTGCCTACACGATACTACAGACAGACAGAAGGACAGACAGACAGACACACATCCAGACAAACACCTTCGTAAAAATAATTTTTCCTGACTCAGGAGGTCTCAAAACATGGAGATTTGATGAAAACCGACAATGTCAAATTTTACATAAAACTAATACCTTCTCATTAGAATGAGAATGTAAAAACGTTACAAAAAAATTAGGCAGCTCATTTTTATCTCTGGTTCAAGATGGTTACAGTCCAATATGTCAAAGGCATTTCCCGTTGTATACTTATTATAGTGGTATAGAAAACATCCTTATTTTTTACATTCTCATTTAGAGAAGGTATTAGATTTGTGTGAAATTTGACCCCCCCGGTTTTTGTCAAACGTCCACGTTTTGAGACTCGCTGAACCCAAAAAGTAGGTTTTCGCGAATGTGTCTGTCTGTCTGTATGTATGTGGGTGTGTATGTATGTAGATTTTTAGTCTGCTAGCACGATAACTTTCGAAAGAATTGACAGATTGGATTGGGCTTTGGCATACTCTACAAGTGTCCTAATATGAAGGTCAACTGAGTAATCCAGCCATTTTGGATACAAATTCAAATATTAAGAGCATTTTGAAAATTTTTGATACCACTTTTTTCAAAATTTGAAAATTATATGTGCGGCGGTTCATAGTACTCGTAAATTCCAACAATCTATTCCCATAACATTTTTCGATAAAATGAAAATTTTCAGAGTTACAGCATTTTCAAAATCCAAATGAAGAAACGAAAATTAACATTTTCAGCCAAACAACGCACGATTCGAAAAAAAGTCCGGGCGAGAAAAATGTTTCTTTTTGCACGCACTACAAGATCGTTATAACGACTTTTTGAATTTTCTTGGAAAATCAAAAATTCACATTTTCATTGCATAAAAAATAATGAAAAATCAAAAAATTCAATTTTACGATCAAACTATGCAAGATACGACAAATGATGATTAGACAAAATTTGTGCGTAAAAAAAAAGATCTACAAATTTGTTATTGGTCACTTTTTGATGGGATGTGTAGTTTTTGTTTTGGGCGTAAAAAAGAACATTAACAGTGAAAAAATCAGCCCGATAAGTGGGCACATTCTCATCAAAACTTTGCTTATTTGATTTCTTTTTCATCTCGTGATTTTTTTTCACAATACTTATTGTTTTTATGTTCCCAATACCATTTCTAACGATTAAAACAATAAAATAATCATTATTGCTCATGGTACTTTAAAATTTGTATTCTTACATTCTCATCAGAGAAGGTATTAGATTTGTGTTAAATGTGCCCCCCCCCCCCCCCCGCTTATGTCAAATGTCCACATTTTGAGACCTTCTGAACCCAAAAAACAGGGTTTCGTGAATGTGTCTGTCTGCATGTATGTATGTATGTAGATTTTTAGTCTGTTAGCACGATAACTTTCGAAAGAATTGACATATTGGATTGGGCTTTGGTATACTCTTCAAGTGTCCTAAAATGAAGGTTATGTTCGTTAGCCACCCATTTTGGATGAAAATTCATAAAGTGAGCGCTTTTTCGATAAGAACAAAATTCAGGAGAAGAAAAATCTTTCTTTTTGAACACCCTACAATACTGTTATAAGACTTTTTTCAATTTTTTTGAAAAATCGAAAATTCAAATTTTTATCGTAAAAAAAATAATAAAAATTCCATTTTGCGGTCAAAATATACAAGATATAAAAAAAAATAAAGAATGAAAAATTATGTATGTAAAAAAGATCTACAAATTTGTTATCGATCACCTTTCGATAGGATGCGTAATTTTTGTTTTATTCGTAAAAAAGAGCACTAAAAATAGAAAAATTAAATCTTTGGAAAATCAACGCAAGGTGCGTAAAAAGACGGATAGGCAAAAATTGTGCTTTCAAAAAAGATCTACAAATTTATTGGCAATCACTTTTTGATAGAATCCATAGTTTTTGTTTTAATCTTAGAAACTAAAATTAAAAATGAAAGAATTAAATTTTTGGACAAACGATACAAGCTATGGAAAAAATTAATAGGCAAAAGTTGCTCACACAAAAAAGAGCTATAAAAATTTGTCATAAATATTTTTTTTTAAATCGTACACGGAAAAAATAAGTTGTCGAAACTTCACTTGATTAGTCAACCATTCTAGGATAGGCCACTTTTTGTTTACAATCTCGTATCATTTTGATTAAAGAACCGCAGACTTCATCGAAAAAGTTAAAAAGTCATCGAATTATTGGAAGACAATCTAGGAACATCAGTTTTCGAATTTGTATTCAGCAGATTTTGACGAAGTTCTAGACAAGCATTCAATTTTTCATAAAAAGTCCTCCAGATTCCACAAGATTTGGAATACAATAACTCTAGCACAGAAACGAATAACTGATTTACAAGTTGTCGAAGAATTCGTTGACTGTCTTCTACATATCTATATATTCACAATGTACAGTCACATTGGATGCTTGTATAAACACGCAGTGACGCTCAGGTGAAGTGGCATATGTATAAGTAGTAAGGGGCAACTATGGGCCGCCAGTCAGATACCCCCACTCCTCGGTGTTTGCTCAGACGTCTGGCGCCTACCCCCACTCTTCGGGTGTCTGGGTCTTATCTCGCTAGACGCATGTGTTTGTTTAAAGTCTATTAATAGAAGATAAGAAGGGGCGGAAGCGAGAATTTCTAGGAAAAGTGTGTTGATATAAAGATTAATGCATTTTTAAAGGTCTGTATCACGCAATATTCTAAAGTTGGAGTTATGGCTTCGCAGTTCTAAGCTAATACTGAAAAGAATGATAAATTATATGATTTTACTTTAGGGCAACTATGGGCCTCCTGTCCGCCCCCCCCCACACTCCTCGGCTGTCTGGGTCTTATCTCGCTAGACGCTAGACGCTAGACGCATGTGTTTGATTAAAGTCTAATCACAGAAGATAAGCAGGTGTTAAAAAATGAATTTCTAGGAATTGTATGATAGTACATATAAGGATACATTTTTTAAAGGGCTGTATGACGCATTATCCAAAAGTTGCAGTTATGGCTTCGCAGTTCTAACATTATGTTTAAATGAATAATGAAATGATATGATTTTACTTGATTGGCTTCCATTATGAATTAAAAAAGCAAAAGAATATGACTGCATTTGAGAAATGAGATAAGAGTTAATCAAAGTTTAAATGCAATCTTCAAGATGAAAAAGATATGTATTAATTTAATACGCTATGGGTTGTCAATAATTGGGACACATGCACAAACCTATGAAGTATGAAATTGTCTGCATTGAAAAGTGCTTAAAATTTGCATGTCAATTTGAATAATTTAAATATCATTGTTCATAGTTTCAAGGCAAAAAACGTTGAAATCTTCCACGCGAGAAAAATCTTATCCAATTATAATATTTATATACATATTAAAATATACAATTTTATAAATATTTAAAATAAATTAAGGTGAAGGGAAGCATATGAAGGTGGAAGTGAGTAAAGGGATGCATGTGAAGAAGGAGGTCGCTCTTGGATGGGTACGGACGTGGGCCTTGCCTCGCTAGACGCTCGTGTTTGTTTTAAGTCTAGGAAAGAAAGATAAGGAATAGATAGATAATAGATGGAATTTCCGGGAAGTCTATACTTGTGCAGGGTTGATATTTCAAAGCTATACTTATGGCTTCTTAAATTCTAGACTACAGCTGAAAGGAATAATTAACTTATATGATTCTACTTTAATGACTTTTAATTGAGAATTTAATTTCAAAATCGAATAACAAAACTTATTTTCTGAATCAAGAGGAAGATAAATAGCTCAAATCTAAAGAATACATATACTTAAAACAAGCGACTATTATAATGATTATGATGACGATTATTATTACTATTATTATAATTGTTACAATCAACTATTATATGATTACTGTTACATGATATGGTAAGTATTAAAATTGTAAACTATAATATAGTCGCTTAATTGGTCCAAGTGCATATATTGCTATGATTTCTAAAAAATTAAAAAACAACAAATTACAAATGAAAATAAAAACAGACGAATTTCGGTGACAAGTTTTGAGCATCTAGTCAAGATTTTGTGTACACTTGAACTTTGAATAGTTAAATCGCTTTCGATTAGTCAGTATATTTGTATATCTTATGAGTGAATAATATTTTATAATTGGATTTAAAATAATGTTATGAATTGATGTTCTATATCAAACGTAGGAGTTGATTGGGAACAATTATTTAATAATTGAATTTTTGGAATTCTAAGTATTCTACGTTTTAACTGTTAACATAAACACATTATGAAATCATTTTTCCAGGCCAAAATATTACTTTTCTCAACAATATATACAATAGTCCTTTAACATTACTTTTTCATTAGAACAAAGAAGCAATTTTTACGAACTTTTAACATAAATATGCGCCCTCATGCTCGATTTTCTTTACTTGGCCTTCTATGCACTGATTAATTTTTAATAAATTTCTCAAAATGTAATAAGTGAGGTCTGATGGTGAGACCAGACTAGACTCTGAACGTAACACTATTTTTTATTCAATATTGTATTCAATAAAACTTTTTAGTGGTCTGGAAGTCGTTGGTGTATATGTTTTGATTTTCAGCATTCGTTGGTTTCTTTCACATGTAAAACCAAAAAAAACCCTACCATCTCACATACTCTTTTCATAATTATAGGTGAGAATTTCATCTGTTCTCTAGTTAAAAGTAAATTATATTTTGTTTCCAATTAGTAATGTCGCTAGAACTAAATAACATATTTGTGTACATTCGTTTATTTAAAATTCGAAATTATACACTTTTCTTCAAAAACTTTCAAGGATCCGAATGCTGAAACATAGTTTGAGTAACTGGAGATAAATGTAAATAAAAATAAAAAATCTTTAGAAAATATCGTGAAAGTTCAAAAGTTTTCGAGGGGTATTTAGGAAACTTTTGTTTCGCTTAGTTTAATTTGATATCAAACAAGAATAAATTGTTTATAATGCCGTTTGTGATTCAGACAAATATATCATTAACAAAGTAGAAGTTTCTGAACAGTTTTCAGCAACAATAATAAGAAAGTTAGTGAAAGGTAATGAAAATTTCTGGCAATAGGTAATATCTCGTATAATAAGAAATATATGAAATTTTACATCATACATAATATGAATAATATAGAATATTGGTATACAAAGCAAAACAAGAAAAGACTCTATTTTAATTACGTCTTAATTTTAGAAGCAAAACAATAAAAGAACGTGGTTACATGTTTCAAAATTTTGGTACGAACAGCTTCGAACAGTTTCGTAGACGACACAATCTGACTCAAAAATGTGACATAGCATATATGGAGAAAGAAAGAATATCTTTGTCAATAATTTATAGTAATGCAATACTTGGAAGAATATGTTTTTCTTGAATTGTACTGCGCGTATAATATTGTTGTACCTAGATCTGGTAACCTACATATAGTGAGTTCTTTGTTAGTGTATTTTGATGTTGTATTCTACCCCAACTGTAATCAATACTTCGAGTTTCCACCAAGTTTCTCAAAATTGTACATCGAATCATAGACTTTGTACACTTTTCACCTAAATATTTATATATATATATATATATATAATTAAAAACAAAGTTAAACACCATTAGATACATTTTCAGAAATAAAACTACTACGATGAAATAGAAACCTGAACACGTTTAGCGAATTGGTGAAAACTTAGGATAAAAAGTACAAGAATTTTCCACTGTGTTAAGTTCTTTATCGTTTCGTTCTGTTTTTATAAACAAGGCTCAAGACTTATAAAATTTTTCGTATCAAGAACAACAAAAATGATTTCTCTAATTTTGTCATGAAAAATAAAATATAGAAATAAAATAATAACAATATCCTTCAAGTTCATAAAAACGAAACTTTTTCATGCATCTGAATTTCAGTGAGCTTTTCTTCACATTTTTTCTCATTTTTATTAATACAGACAAACTCAGTTTTACCATTTTTTTTGTATCAAAACAAAGTGAGAATTTCTTTTGTCGTGTCTTATTTTCCAAGGAAAAATTAAATATCTTCCTATTTTGTTTTCAAAAGAGAACCAAAGTTTTGCCTTTTCATCTCGTCTTTCAAATCCCGTTAAATGTTTTTCCGAAATTCGCTCAATTTTTAAAGCAAAAATGAAAATATTTGCATTCATTATTATTTTTCGGAGAAAAATTTCGTTCAGTTTTTCATTTTGTTTTTAGAAACAAATATAACGAAAAGCAAGTAGAAGGCAGATGTCCAATACAGATAATCTGCGTGTCCAGAGAATCCAAGGGGGCATCTAATAAATTATGCAATGAAATGTCTCATAATCACTGAATACCTGTGACTACTCTGTCACATATTGAGACCACGTAGAAAAGTTATATTCGTGTGCTTCTTCTATTTAAGTTTCATTCAAAATGAAATGTATTTGATATATTATACACTGATTCTCCATCCCGCTTTCAACTGATATTTAGGAAGAACAGGACCATAAAAAATGTTTTCAGAAGACATTTTTCTCGTGCTGTTTGCGGAAAAAAGTTGTTCTACCTATATTGTAAAATATAAACTCAGATTTGATAGAAGATGTACAGTGTCTCACAAAGGATCGATGAGACTAATTAAAGCAAAAAGATTGAGACTAATGTTGTCAAAATGCACTAGAGAATTTCCTGTTCTTACATTTAGACAGTTGGCAGATTGGCAAGTATGCATCGTCTGTACTTTACGTATAGGTAATACCTAAACATTTTATAGAGTTGTTAACACTGGCCATCATTATGTTGATACAGAAGCAACGTTTAGAACGATAATGAAAAATTGCATAAAAGATAAACCATGTGAATGAATATATGAACTTTAAGAAAGATATTTAGAAACTTAATCTTTAACAAAGTTATCTTGACTATCTTGTGAAAAAGGAAAGAATCAGTGTAACCACTGATGGTTGGGAACATGTTTTTCGTTTAGTCTTTCTGTATAATTCGTTACGCAAGATGACTTCGTAAGAGATTATGTTTCTGAATATTGGTCTTAGAAGTAGTTAAAAAGCTCCATTTATTGGATTTGAAGGGTGACAATGTGTTTTTTTTTTGCACTCGAGGATACACAGGAACTCAAATAGCATGGTCTTATAAATTTGTTATTTTGAATGTTTAAATAAAAACGTTTTATATTTAAAGACTCAATTCCGCGAAAGATTTGATCATACTCAGATGAATCTAAGTTTCCAGGTTAGTTTCAGAAAGAACGTCGATTGAAGTTTAAAAATTCCGGACTACGGTCAGATTGGCTATCTCAGTTTGAATAATATGTCTTCTTGAATAAAAGTCAAATAAAAATTATAATATTCCCAGTGCAGTAGCGATGAACCCGTAATCTCAAGCCATTTCTGCGCTCAGATCAATGGTTATCCAAGCATCAACATAAGAGTTTTTCCGTCGAAATCTATGACATTTTTAAGAAGAACAAAAAAGTTTCTCCGAATACGTTAAATTTTTGAGAGTCAAGTTCAAATATCTTTCAGAAATAAATTAAAAGTTTTTCAATTACTATTTAGACATCTGACATACAGGAAATTTTTTCCAAATTTGATTCATTATTAGATGGAAAACTGCTACAATCAAAATATAAGGCTGTAAATTGTTCCACCTAAAAATCAGTCTACAATATATCAATGCATAGGCCTGACCACCTCTAGCGAGGCATCTATTGGTTCAGCTTCAGGATGGAAAGTACAAGAATTTTGTACTATGTAAATTCCTTTACTATTATATGTTTCTTTTTATAAATAAGGCTCGTAACATTTTTCGCATCAAAAAGAAACAGAAAACTTTTTCTAATAGTTTTATTAAAAAAAAGAAGAGAAATACAAGATAACAATAGTAATATCCTTCCAGTTCAGAAACGAACGAAACTTGTTCAGTGATCTGAATTGCAGTGGTCTTTTTTTCAAATTCTTCTTAATTTTTTTCAAATACAGCCAAAAACTCCAGTTTTACAAATTTTTATTATTAAAAAATTGTTTTCTACTATGTCTCATTTCCAGAGGAAAAATTGAATGTCTTCCTATTTAAATCCCAAAGAGAGAACGAAAGTTTTGCATTTTTATCTCGTTTCTCGATACATATTGATTATTACTTCGAAATATGCTCAATTCTTAGACTAGAAATGAAACTATCTGCATTTACTATTATTTTCCTTAAAAGAAAAATTTTGTTCAATTTTCCTTTAGTTTTACAAACAAACATAACGAAAATCAAGTAGAGTGAAGGACTTCAATCTTGATGATCCGCGTGGTCAAACAATCGAAAGAGGTATCTAACAAATCATGCAATGAAATTTGTCATAATCACTGAATATGTACGACTTCTCTGTTGTACATTGACTTCTCGTAGAAAGTTATATTCGCGTGCTTTTTCTATCTAAGTTTTGTGTTAATGAAATGTGTTTTGACATTTCAGAAGAACTCTACCCTTTAAAATATTTTCACGCTTATACTCAGGATACTTATGCTTACATACTTATAATTATGCTCTTATATTCGGAAAACAGTTTTGTGCTACTTGCGGCAAAAATGCTTTCTACCTTGATTGAGAATGATAAACCCGTATTTGGTAGACGATGTACTATGCATCAGAAGAAGTTGATAAGACTAATTTAAAAGCAATATTAAGGTAAATATTGTCAAAATGCATAAGCGAATTTTCTATTCTGACATTCTGAATATTGGCAGGTCAGCACGTGTGTATTGCATATCCTTCAACGTAGATAATACCTAAACATTTTATAGAGTTGTTAACACTGGCATTCATTATGTTTATACAAAAGCATTTTCAGCACAAGAACGAAGTATACTGCATTCTATGTCTCAGTTTAACAATTTTAAGAAAGATATTTAAAAACTTGACCTCTGACAAAGTTATCTTGTGTAATGAATTATGCGAAAAATGGTTCAAGCAAAGTAAAGTATGCTTCCAGTCATCGTTATGTTTGTCTCATTAGAGTCAAATATATTGTAGATATAACAAAGAAAGAAAAGTGAGAAAAAGGAAAGAATCAGTGAGAACACTGATGGTTGGGAACATATTTTTCGTTAAGTCTTTCTGTATAATTCGTTACACAAGAGGACTTTGTAAGAGAATATGTTCATAAATATGGGTGTTAAAAGTACTTAAAAAGTTTCATTTATTCAATTCAAACGGTGCCAATGTATGTGTTTGCAGTCGAGGATACACAGGGACTCAAATAGCATGGTCTTATAAATGTTTCATTTTTTAAATGTTTAGGTATAAAAATTTTGTCTCTCAGGTCTTAATTACGTAAAGGATTCATTCTCATAAGATGTTTCTAACCTTCTAGTTTAGTTTTAGAAAGAACATCGTTATAAGTTCAAATCGTTCTGACACCCTGTAAGCACCTTTCTTCATATATACAATTTTCATTTTTGTATCAAAAACTAACTTAAAACCTTGCTTACTTTCCGCAAAGGCATCGAAAATATTATATTGAACTGTATAAGTGTGGAACAAAATGCCCAATTCAATCCAGTTCTTGTATCTTGTACAACTTTTCCCAGAAAAATTTTCCTAATTTTGCCCATAAATACTCCAAATTTCTTCATTTCTTCATACCTATTATTAGAAAGTTTTTTTCGAAATTCGCCCAAAAAATTCTTAGAATGTCAACAAATAAATCATATGGATGTGAATGATGGCTTGAATCCCTCACGAAAATATTCACTAAATATATAATTGCCTGTGTGAAAACGCATTTTGTGGAAGAAAAATAAACTTTTACGACTTTTGATACAACATCTCGAAAACACGAACTTTAAAATTTGTATTAGGTTGAATTCATGTAGCTAAAGTTACACAAACATCAACCTAAACTAAGAGAAATTTGCATTTTGGAGATAGCAGCTGCTATAAATTGGTATTATAGAATGTTAGGGAATCATTTTGTCGATGTATATTTGGCCGGGACGAGATGGGGGTCTTCTCTTTTTGCGCTAATCTACAAGGTACTTATATGTACATATATATACTATTGTAGTTCAATCAGGTATTTCAGTGTATACAAAAATACTTACTGCCTGGACTTTTCTCTAATATTTCAAAATTTCCCCATTTAAAATAGCTGAAATATCAGATACTCTATTGGATACTTTTTTAAAGAAGTTGCGAATATGAATATACTGCACTTAATTTAAAATTACGTATGAATATAGAGTAGGGTTGGAAAACAGAAATAAAATTGCAAACAATTTTTCTTTTGAACAGAAGCTTTTGCAAAAGTTTCCTTTAGTTTCAGAAACAACAACG
>CAKNXH010060941.1:0-15136 GCA_932178445.1 Andricus quercusramuli
CAGGAAAAGAATATTTTCAATGCATTTCTGGACGAGCTTACTTCGTACGCTTTTTGGACCTTCAGATTATTTTTGATAAAAAAAGTACAGGTGAATTTCATGATTTCTTTTAGAGTATGAAGAGTAAGGTGAAATAGATTGCATGAATAATTCTTGTTTTTCACTTTTGAAGCAATGACTTGCAAATGCGCGAGGTTGGTCGCAAATACGTATCTTATTTACCTATTCCACATTATTGCCTTCTTATTATTTCGATAAAGGTGAAAATATTCCAAACTCGCGTTTTTTTATCCAACTTTTCTGTGACGTTTTCCATTTCTATAGCCTTTTCAAATTAATATATGGAACACTAAATAAATGCGTATATTGTCACAAAGCAATTAGGGACCGTACCTAAATTACGCAATAGCAATTTTATAAAATGTTTGGCGAATTTTTTTGATCAGGTATGATTCAGGGATTTAGAAAAAATCTTGAAAAAATCAGGGAATTTTCATCATTTTAAATAACTGTCAAGAAGAATCAATTTGAAATTTTCCAATTTTTATTTGAAATTGTTTCATTCCGTTCATAACAGATTCTAGGTTGAAAATGCTACACGTTTAAGATTCTCGTCTTTAAATGTTAAGGGTCAGGGAAAATGAAAAATCATCTTTTTGGGTTGAAAATTCAACTTCTTTCGTAGAAAATTTACTTTTTGATTAAAATTCATATTTCAATGTTGAAAAGTCAACTGAATACTTCTTTGGTTAAAAATTCAACTGTTTTGTTAAGAATTCGTCTTTTTTCATTAAAAATTCAAGTATCTGCACAAAAAATTTAATTTTTGAATGTAACTCATATTTTGATGTTAAAAAGGCAACCGAAATTTTTTTCGGATAAAAATTCAACAATTTTTTTTTTAATTTATATTTTTGATTTAAAAATTCATCTATTGTAGTAGATATTTGGTCTCTCTTGGATAAAATGCAATTGTTGGGTTGAGAATTAATGTTCAATGATTCACATTTTTAGTTTCAAATTCATCTCTTTGGTTGAAATTTTTAACTATTTTGTTGAAAACTCATCTTTTTCAATTAAATATTCAAGAAAATTTGAGAGAAAAAATTTTTAATGCATTCTGAGACCAATTCAGGCTACAATGAGGAGTTGAGGACCTTCAAATTTATGATCCGCTTACGAATTTCTACCTATGAGGAATTTCTAGCTATACTTATAATTGCATTTTTGGTGTGCTAAAATCTTGTTTTAGGGCGTTGGCCTCTGGCTTTACTCAATTTTGAATGTGGAAATCTACAGTTTACTGCCTTCATTTTCGCAGGTAACATGAAGAATAGACGCACCAGTTTATTATGGTGTCTATACTCTATATAATCCCTCTTTATCATTAAAATTTATGGCAAATAACATATCTGTAAGAACAATACACAAGCTGTTGTGAATAGAATGAAGTTTTCCAGAGCATAACAGATGTGATTACGAAATTTCGTGGGAGGAGCCCCCTTAGCCCCCCCCCCCCCCCCCTCTGGCTACGCCCTTGTTCATATGTATGTACACTACCGTCGGAAATCGTGCGCACGACTCGCGTGAGCGCTATTAAAAATCACTGCTGACTTCGAACCACGATATTTCGGCGAAAAAAAGAAATAGAGCATTTTTTAAAAACAGTTGGAAAGCTCATGAAATTCCACGTCTATTGGTGCCCAACAAATATTTTTTGACCTTCTGAAAATAGTACAGCACTTGAGAAGTTCAAAAAAAATTCAAGATTTTCTCAAATTTTCTACCTCAAATTCAACTTTTTGCACGACCTAGGAAAATGTTTTCAAAAATCTGAAAATTATGCGACATCGAGCCTGAAATCTTATCTTTAATTTAAGCCAAGAACACTTAAAAAATCTACATGGGTGCCCGAGATATGATTAAAAATGTTCAATCGTATCTGAGCTCAATTTTAATCGACGATCACGGTTCTCGGCTGGTCTTCTACTCGCCTCCTTCGTTGAGGCAGGACCGAATAGGCCACGCACAGATGTGGCGCCTAAGTGGACATTGTCCTATTCTTTAATATGGAGATAATATTAGATTCAAATGATTGTCAACAATCACAAATAACAATAAATATTTTTTTCATTCACCATAATTTGAAATAAAAATTACTAATGAAGAGAACCAAAAGTATAAGAGGCGCCACCTTAGTGCGTGGCCTATTCGGTCCTGCCTCAACGAAGGAAACGAGCAGCAGACCGGCCGAGAACCGTGATCGTCGATTAAAATTAAGCTCAGATACGATTGAACATTTTTAATCATATCTCGGCACCCAGGAAGATTTTTTAAGTGTTCTTGGCTTAAATTAAAGATAAGATTTCAGGCTCGATGTCCTATAATTTTCAGATTTTTGAAAAAATTTCCTAGGTCGTGAAAAAAGTTGAATTTGAGGTAGAAAATTTGAGAAAATGGTGAATTTTTTTTTTGAACTTCTCAAGTGCTGTACTATTTTCAGAAGGTCAAAAAAATATTTGTTGGGTACCAATAGACGTGGAATTTCATGAGCTTTCCAACTGTTTTTTGAAAAATGTCCTATCTCTTTTTTTCGCCGAAATATCGTGGTTCGAAGTCAGCAGTGATTTTTAATAGCGCTCACGCGAGTCGTGCGCACAATTTCCGACGGTAGTGTATATTTAATATTACAGAGTTTATCAATTTTATAATATGTATAAATTGTTCTTGCGTTAAGTCATTAGTTATACTAAAATAATCAGTAATTTATTGCTACCATCAGGATTTATCATTTTCGAATGACATTCCTACGTATCTCCATGACTTGCAGTTTTCTTACACCATCAAAAAAGAATATAACCGAGATGCAAGGAAATGAGAACACAGTTTGAACGAGACAAATAAGTTCCTTGCTGTCTTCAAACTATAAGCTTACGCTGATAAGAGTATAGTTTTTTATTTGGCTATTGACAGGTAGTCTTCCACTTAGAATAAAGGAAAGTGTTCAAAATGAACTGGAAAATTTTTGCTCTCTACTGGATTTTCTGCATCTACTTAATCTGGCAAAGTTCAGGATCTGAAACGAAAGAACCCGAGAAAAAACCCGAGAAAAAGCCCGAGAAAAAACCCGAGAAGAAACCCGAGAAAAAACCCGATAAAAGGAATGGTGAGTTCTACGGAATGTTTTAATTAAAAATTTGGGCATACACTCTTATTTTACATCAAAAAATTGTTTTTTCTGTATCTTTTTGAATATTTTTCCTGAATATAAATTGGATTTTTGATTACCTTTAATAATTGAGAAAACGCCAGCTGTCTTCTTCTGCGTTTTTAGATTGAAAATTCGATTTTAGGCCACGTTTTTTGTCTCTCCTAATAAATAGTAAAAATTGAACTTATATGATTTTGGAACGCGGCCCTTTCAATGGTTCTATACATTCCTATTTATAGCGCGAATATTGAAATTTTTCTATCATAGTAAACTTTGATCCCCCGACGTAGTATTAGCATAAACTGTATTTACAGATAATTTTTAAACCGGTCATCGAATTCATTATCAATTATTTATAAAATATAAAATATACATATCCACACTGTTAAAAATTCCCGCATAAAACTTCCACTAAATGTATTGGAAGTTTATTTCCAAAATGTAGGATAACGCTACAATACATAATGTTGTAGTTTTCAAATGCAACGGATCATGCAGCGATACATGGGTCAGATGAGGAGCATGCGCACAATTTTCGACTTATATTAACGCTACAATACATCTATTGCAATTTCGGCATTCCAATACCGCGTTTACAATTTTGCCTTACGCTTGTATTGTAAAAGTGTTGGAGAATTCCAAACATTTTTAACAGTGTAGTGTAAATTTGTTTTAAAAATTCTTTCAATTTACTTATCGATAGATTGTCTGGCGAAGCCACACAACAAATGGATCTGTTGGGAATCGAAGCGTCGATGGACTTATTCTAACAAAACCAACAATTGTATAAAATGGGATTATTGTGGACATGATGAAAGAAACAATTGGTTGAGTTTTAGAGACTGTGAAAACGAGTGCTGTATTGCTCGCAATTGCGACAATCGGTAATAAGGCACACATTATGGTAATATTTCAAGTAAACATAATTTACATACTGTGTGATATAATTTTTTTGGCAGTATAAATTATTATAAATATTAATAATGATGATCAATTTCGTGTAATTCTAGTGGCATAGAAGACACCAAGAACTTCAATATGGAGACGTTTATACAAATTAGAGGGTTGCGCCGATAGGCTTTTGATCGGCGGCGGCGATTTGAGAAATTTTGATCGTATACATAATGTTCCAGTTTCAATATTAATTTCTTATAAAAACTATAGTACTTACTATATTATACTTGTAATATACATAATATTTTAATGTTATTCTAGAATACATAATATGTAATATACAATGTACAATAATATATAATAGCTGAATAATAATTTTATTATAATTAAACGTGCCTACTGTTATATTCACGGACAGCTTTAAGTAAACGTTCTGCGTAGTTAGAATTTGACTTTTTCTCTTTATATTTTTTCCATATTTTTTCAAAGTCTGCATGAGAAGATTCTACGGCTTGTTCCGAGTAAAATCTTAAGCCTTTATTGTTTTTTTTACAAAAATCTTTGATGTAAAAAAATACTGTTGACGTGCTTCGTGAAATTCGCTCATCCGTGAGTAATTTTGTTTGTATGAAATATGTGAAATGTTTTGAAGCATTTAAAAATGTTGTCGATTCCTGTTTTTCAATTGAGTTAAAACCAGGATATCTTGAAATGATAATGATATTCAGATATTTTTCACATCGAAGATTTTTGTAAACAAAACAATAAAGGCTTAGGATTTTACTTGAAACAAGCCGTAGAATCTTCTCATGCAGACTTAAAAAAAATATGGAAGTAATATAAAGTTAAAAAGTCAAATTCTAACTAAGCAGAATGTTTACTTAAAGCTGTACGTGAATATAACAGTAGGCACGTTGAATTATAATACAATTATTATATAGATATCATATATTATTGTACATTGTATATTACATATTATTTATTCTACAATAACATATATATACTTATACTTACTATCGTTTTTATGAGAAATTAATATTGACACCTGAACATTATGTATACGAATTTTTTACGAAATATTCATAAATATATTAATTAAAATTTTTTTTAAATTGTTTCTTTTGTTTATTTATTGATTAACTTCTCGTTAGTAACTCTAATTTACATATAACTCCTTTATATAAACGTTATTATATGGTCTTATTAACTTGAAAATAGTATTTTACTGATTTTTAGTATTTCAAATAGGTTTTTCCAGGCAAAAGAACCGTTCAGGGAAATATTTTAATTTCATCAAAAATGGTTTCCCAGAAGCATTCAAAACAATCTCCTATTCATAACTTTGCGGTACCTGAAAATATCATTTAACTTCTTTAAAGGCCGCCGTGTAATATAAATGATACTGGAAAATATATCAATAAATATATTTTGTTATTGAATATTCGTTGGTTAATACATGAGTTAAACTATTTGTACTGTACATTATTCTGAAAATAAAGGAACATGATTAAATTTCGAATGTGGTGAACTTTACTTAACATAGTATATCATAAGTATGTGTTATTGAATCATTACATATAGAAACAATAACTATTATTGTTATTGGAGACTTAAAGCCTAGGTGGAGATAACATAGATTCTAAAGGTCACAAATCACAAAAACAGATTTTCGATGATTCAGCGTTATCTCTGCTGACGCTTCACTTATTCTTTCAAGCCTTCAGTTTTCTTTTTGCATAATTTTGTCATCAGAAATTAATTAGAACATTTAAATTCTTAGGTAAATCCGATTAGAAGTTAGAAATACATTTAGGTCATGTAAATATACTAGTCGTTTACCTTTAGCATCACTTTCCGTTTTCATGATGATTCAAAAAGATAAATGTTTCCGCAAATTTCTCGGGGCCCGCTATCAATGACGCTTAATTATTTTAATACATTTATTTCAAAATAAAATTTACATGTGAGAATACATTTTTTATTCATAAATTTTATAGTAATAATTACATAAACATTGTCGTATAGAAGTTCTTGAGACGGTGGTGTTTTCTATACACCTAAAATCATACAAAATTGGTAATTATTTGTAACAATTATACAGAGTTATACTATTTAAAATATTAGATAACACAACATACAATTGCATATAACATATATATATATATATATATATATATATATATATATATATATAATAAAATTGATTAAAAATTAAACAATGATTGTAAAATTAGGAACTTCTATAGTCTTAAATTAATTAAGTTTCCCTTTACCTTTGCAAACTTTTTCGCAATCCTCCTTGGTCCAAAAAATATTTTTCTCTTTATCTCCACCATATATTATTTCCCCGCATTCTTTTGCAGTATGATCATATGTAAAGCGGGTAGAGTATATCATACTGTTTTTAGGGTTTTCTATTGTTATCAGACAATCTATTTAAAAAATTAAAAGACTTCAGTAACTAAATTCACACAAAATAGGTATATTTTTATGTTTTATACTTATTTGGTAATGAATTTGATTTCATTTATAAAACATATCTGAAATTAAAGTTTACCTTGGTACTTACGAATCCAAAGAATGAGTGTGAGAGAGGTGAAAGAATGAAACATATTATTTTTGGCTTACGTAATGGATGCGCTCACTTAATTACACATACAAATGAATAATTACTATAATGGTTCATATGGATAATACATGTAGATGGTAAAAAGAAACTAAACATACTTCAGACCAGAAGATTATTATTTCATATTTATAGAGATGTGAGGAGGAAGATGATTTTTATAATTAATTGACGAATATTTGACGAATTTTGAAATTTAACGTCCTGAAGAGGAAAACGACAAAGTTTTCGAAACGTTTCCTTTAAATCTTCTGGTATGAAGTATGTAATTTTCTTTTTAACCATCTACATGTACTATTTATATAAACTTATTTTACTCAGACAAACAACATCGCTTTAACACCATTTCTAATCTAACTAATATAATGGTTCAATTAAAAAATTTGATGCAAATTATTACCAGATTTTTCAGGTTTAGGCTTTGGTGGGGTTGTTTCGATGCCAGTTGCGCCTCTAATAATTTTTAGCCAATCATCTAAATGTTTAAAACATTGAATAATAAATAAAACCAATAATGATATATAGTTTGTTTAAATACATAAAAATGTTTACAACTTTACCACTAATTCCTCCGTGCCCGATGTTAATTGCTTCCGTTTTCGTAATGATGTAGAAAAACACAAATAGGGCAAGAATCTTGATATTCATTTTAAAAAACTTTCTGCTTAGACTGAATTACTCAAAAATTCCTCAATCCGTTACCTTCTTCGTGACGCCTAAAGTACTCTGCACTTCAGATGGCCTTCTTGCGTACTAAAGAATCACAAGCTTATACATCAGCAATAAATCTTCTTCTTGATCGGTACCATATTTCTTGAAAATTTTCGTTCCTTGTAGATACCTATCAAATATAAACAAGGTTATCTGAATATTAATTAGTCTTTACAGTTAGCATTGCGTTTCTACAAATTGAGACAAATTACGAATCCAGATAGCTTGAGTAATCCAGCGTAATCAAGAGTAATCCACTTGTAATCCAGATAATTGGAAGTAATTTAATCAATCCAAGCAATTAACTTGTGATTTATATATTTTTTAGTGGAAATTCATGTATTTTGATAAAAAATTCGCGTTTTCCAGTAGAAAATAAACTTCCTCGTTGCAAATTTATGGTTTTGGTTGAAAATTAAACTCTATGGTTAAGAATTAATCTAATTTTTAGGAAATTTCACAATTTTATTAAAAATCATTTTTGTTTGAAAATTCAATTGTTCTGTTGAAAATTCGTCTTTTTGAATTCATTCCCTGACTACAAACCTGACTATTCTGTTGAATATTCTATTTTTTGTAATAGATTTATTTTTTTAATGAAATTGTAAGTATTTCATTTTTGGTTGAAAATTGAACTACTTGGTTGAAAGTTGAACTACATCGTTAAAAATTCATTTTTCTGGTTGAAGATTCTTGATTTCAGTTGAAAATAATTTGGTTGAAAATGAACTTTTTCAACTGAAATTTTAACTTATACATTTTTTATTGTAAGTTTATCTTTTTCAGTCGAAAATTCAACTAGTGCATTGAAAATTCATCTATTTCGTTAAAAATTTGTCGCTTTTGGTAGAAAATTAACCTTTTTGGTTGAAAATTCAACTACTTGGTTAATATTCGAACTACTTGTTAAAAATTTATTGTTTAGTTTTTTTGGGTTTAGTTAACAATTCCTCTTTTTGGTTGAAAATTTAATTATTTTGTTAAAAATTCATTGTTTTTTTATTGATAATTTATTTTTTAAATGTAGATTTAACTATTCCAGGCGAAGATTCTTCATTTTAGTTGTAAATTCATCTCCTTCATTAAAAATTGGACTATTTTGCTGAATATTCGATATTTTCGTAAAAAAATTTTTTTTTAAATGAAAAGTTATTTTTTTAGTTGAAAATTCAACTGCTTGGTTAAAAATTCATGTATTATCTTTAAATTCGTCATTTTTGGTAGAAAATTAATCTTCTTGTTTGAAAATTTGTACTTATGTTTAAAAATTCTTTTATTTGGTTAAAGAATAATCTACTTTGTAGAAAACTAATCTTCTCGAATAAAATTATATATTTTTGGCAGCAAATTCAATTCTTTGGTTAAAAAATATTCTACATACTTTGAAGAAAATTCCACAATTTTGTGAAAGTCTTTTTTTTTGTTAAAAGGTCAACGGTTTTGCTAAAAATATGTCTTTTTGGATTAAAAATTCAACTAGTTTGTTAGAAAATTCAAGGATTTGGTTGACAATTACCATTGTTTTCAAAAAAGAAACAATTTTGTTGAAAAGTATCCTTTTTGATTGAAAATTCAAAAGTCTTTGTTGAAAATTCGTCTTTTTGGTTGACTTCAACTGAGTTTTTTTTTAATAAAATTTTTTTTTGGCTTAAATATCAATTATACATTACACTTTTTTTAAGAATTCGTCTCTTTTGGTTAAAAATTGATCGACTTTGTAGAAAATTCGACAGTATTGTTAAAAAGTCCATATTTTGTTTGAAAATTCTTCATTTTCGTTAAAAATCCATCACTTTCTTTGAAAATGTAACTATTTAATTGAAAAAATCATTGTTTCTTAGGTAAATATTCATTTTTGAACTGAAAATTTAAATATTTCATTTTTGGTCAAATATTTATATTTTTTATTAGAAGATTCAAGTATTTGGCTGAAAAAGTATCTTTTTTTATGTAATCCAGAGTAATCCAGTGTAATCCGAAGTAATCCACCTCCGCTGGTCCGCATTTTTGGGACTTGTTTCTCTGAATTTTCAACCAAGAAGATAATTTTTTACCAAAAACAGACGAACTTTAAATGAAATACATAATTTATTTTAAGTGAAAAAATGATTTTCAACGAAAAAAGATCACTTCTTAACAAAAAATGTAATAGTTGGCATTTAAACCTAATAATATTTTTATATTACATCAAAAACAGTTACATTCAACCAAAAACAAATTTTCAACAAAGTAGTTGAATTGGCAGTCAAGGCAGAAGAAAATCAACCAGATTGTTCCAAAAAATACGAATTCTCAATGAAAAATGCAATAAACGAAATTTCAACCAAAGAGGACAAGCTTTCAACAATATTGTTTAATTTGGAACCAAAAAGATGAATTCTTACCAAAATACATGAATTTTCAGCTACAAAAGATCAATTTTCAACAAAATAGTGCAATTTGAAACCAAAGAGATGAATTTTCAACCAAGAAGAAATAATTTTGTAACAAAAAAGAAGAATTTTAAACAAAATATATGAATTATTAATTCAGAAAAACCAATTTACAACCAAAAATGTCAAAGTCGAATTTTCAATTGAAAAAATTAATTTGCAACGAAAAAAATGAATCCAACTCAACCAAAAAATTAATTTTCAACAACAGTTGAATTTCCAACCGAATAAAATGATTTTCTTTAAAAATAGATCAATTTCGAACAAAATAATTAAATTTTCAACCAAGTAATAAAATATTTTACCAAAAAAGACGAATTTTCAATTAAAACAATAAGTAGAATAACTGGAATTGTTAAATTTCCGGTTAAAAAAATTAATTATCAACCAAAGAGAAATTAATATTCAACTCCGAAATTATTTTTAAATTTCTTTCTAAGTGTTTTCAAAGATTTTAGAAATTTTTTAATCCCAGGGTGGGAAAATTTTCAATTTTCGTAAAATTAATTTTCCACAAAAAATGGATATAATTGAAGTGAATTTTCAACTGAAGTGATGAATCTTCAACTAAACAAAATTTAAATTTTAACCAAATATATTAATTTCAAACTGAAAAGATGAATTTTCTACCAAAAATAAAGTAGAACAGTTTTCAGTTAGTAAAATAAATTTCCAAACAAAAAACAAGTGAATTTTCAACAAATGAATTTTTAACCATAGAAATTAATTTTTAACCAACAAGATGAAATTTCAACCAATGAGAGTACTCTTTTATCAAAAAAAGGACGGATTTTCAACAAACAGTTAAATCTTAACCAAAAACAGATAAATTTTCAACTTAAAATAGCATAGTTAAATTTTCAGTAAAAAAAGTAATATTCAATAAAATTAAAGTAAATTTTCAACGAAACAGTATAATTTTAAACCAAGAAGATTAAATTTCTTTCAACAATGGTAAATTTTCAACCAAAAATTGAAGTTATATTTCCAGTTAAAAAAATTAATTCTAAATAAGAAAAATCTCATTTTCAACCAAAAAGATCATTTTTCAACTAATAAAATGAATTTTTAACAAAGTTATTTTTAACCAGATAATTAAAATTTGAACAAAAGAAAGGAGTTTCAACTACAATGATGCAACATCAACCAAATGAATGAATTTTTAACAAAGTAGTTTCACTTCCAACTAAGTAGTTGAATTTTCTACAAAAATAGGAATTCTCAAAGAAAAACGTGATTTTATTATATGTTATATTATATATTATATTATTATTATATTATAATATATTATAATATTATATTATTATATTATATATATTATTATATTTTATTATATTTTTTTATATAACAATCACAAAACGGATTTTAATTTTATACCAAAAATACTTGAATTCAATAAAAAAAGATGAATCTTCAACAAAGTAGTTTAAATCCCCAACCAAAACTGTAGAATGTTTTGGTAAAAATATATTTAATAATTATGATATATATTTGTTTAAACAATAAATACTTTAAATTCTCTTTATTGCTTTATAAATGCTCTGTTCGAGCTTAAATGCTGAGTATATTCTCGAGAGCAATCGCTCAACATAAATTCATGAGCATTTAAGAACTCTAGGGGTGCCCTGCCGCCCTCACGAGACGCTGGAAAGGCGTCAGGGGTTTAAAAATATTATTTTTGTGGATTATAATTCTTCTGAAAAATTTCCTCTCGTAAGTCAGAATCATCATTCTTTCCAAAAATTCCCCGCTCCAAGTCGAAAGTATAATTCTTCTGGAATGTTCCAAGACAGAATTAAACTGTATTATACTTCTTTTAAAAATTCAGCCACAACTGGTCAAAATAATGCATATATATTTTCAGTTAGTTGGCTTTCTCGGGAATTGTTGGTATATATATATATATATATATATATATATATAGGCTTCCGTTTTCGGTACCGATCGTGAGAGAACTCTTCTGTGTCAAGTGTTGCGTTTTTTGGCTTTGGTGAAGGGAATCAGCGTGTGTGGGTGCAGAAAGGGCAGTGAGTGTGGAGAGGAGGGGTAAAGGAAGAAGGGTGAGTGAAGGCAAGTGTGTAAAGGGTGAAAATAAGTTGTGAGAAAGGAAAGTTGAAACGTGCAAATTTTGTTTTGAGGTTAGGTGTAGAAAGTGGTCGTCGGGCAAGGGGGAAAAAGGTAGGCAAGCTAAGAGCGGGAAACATCGAGGACTCTTTGGTAAGGTAGGAATGGCGACCATACGAAGTCCACAAACGGGCGACAGAGGGCAGGGAGATGAAGCAAGAGCGGACGAGGTTGTGAGCGCGGTTACTGGGGAGAAGGGAGAATATGACAGTAGCGAGGAGGAGGCGTTCGAGACACCGGCCAGGGGCGGATCGACAGAGAGAAGGGGATCAGGCACGAGCCAGAAACGAGGGAGACCGTCGAATTTACAGCGCCTCAACAGGCTAGGTAGCGCAGGCTCTAATAGGAGTCTGGACGAATGGCAAAAAAAGGTGAGCGCGACTAGCAGTGAAGGGGAAGATAAAAGGAAGAGAGAGGAAGGGGAAGATGATCCGGAAAGGGACAAGGATAACAAGAAAGTGAAGATGAAACGAAAAACTCCAGACAGAGATAGGGGGGATGGGGGGATGTTTGAGAAGCTAGCAGCCCTCATAAAAGGGTTTAGAGAGGAAACAAGGAAGAGTCTGGAAGATATGAATAGGCAGGGGAAAGAAGTTAGGGGGGAAGTGAGAAAAGTAAGAGAAAAGTGGGAAGAGTGGGATAAACTCTGGAAAGAGGAGAAAGACAAGGTATGGGGTAAACTAGAGGCCATAGAGAATAGACAGAGAGAGATTGACGAACAGACAAATAGGGAGATAAAACAACTGGAAGAACGGGTAAGCAAATTAGAAGTTAGGAATGAGCATATGGGGAAGGGAACAGAAAGTGCGGAAAAAGTAGAAGGGAGTGATAACGTGCAAAATGACAATGAAAGAATGAAGAAGAGACTGAGTGAGATCGAAAGAAGATTGGAAGGGGAAGAAAGGGCGAAGAGAAAGAATAACATAGTAGTCAAGGGATTGAAAATAGAGAGTGAAACAGGGGAAATTGAAATCAAAAATCTGCTGAGAGATATTGGAATTCGGGTAAGGGTAGAAGGAGTTAAGAGATTAGGAATGACGAAGGGAGGAAAAGAAGGAATGTTTGTAGTAAAAGTAGGGAGTGAGGAGGAGAAAAAGAAAATTATGGAGAACAAAAAATTATTGAAAGGAAGAAGGGAGAGAATTGAAGAGGATTTGACTTGGAGGGAGAGGAAAAGGAGATGGCAAATAGAACAGAGAGCATGGATAGAGAGGAAAAAGGGATGCATGGTATGGATAGGGCGAGACAGACTATGGATAAATGGGGAGGAGTGGGTCTGGGACGAGGAGGTAGAAGAAATAAGGAAAAAGGGAAAAAGAGTTGAGAAAGGTAGAAGAAAGGAAGATACAAAAGAGGCTAGAGAGCAAACGGAGGGGTTTCCAAAAAGCAAGGCGGAAGAGAAGTAAGGAGTACAGGGGAGGGAAGGGAGGAGAAAAAAGTGAAAATAGCTTTCTGGAATGTGTCAGGCTTGAAGAACAAGAATGAAGGTTTCTGGCGGGAGTTAGAAAAGTGGGATGTGATTATGATGAGTGAAACCTGGGCGGATGAGAAAGATTGGAAGGGGATGAAAAGGTTGTTACCTAAAGGGTATGTGTGGACAATGCAAGAAGCAAGAAAGGAACACGTTAAAGGTAGAGGAATGGGCGGCATGGTAGCAGGGGTGAGAAAAGAATTGGCAGTAAAAGGTAAAACAGAGCAGGATAGGGAAGAAAAGGAGGGAACAATGGTAAGAAGGATTATAATAGGGAAAGTCAAAATAGCGGTGGTTTGTGTATATAGAAGAAGAGGGGAAGAGGAAGGTTGGAGAGTAATAAGGAGGTGGATGGAGGAAAAGAAGGAAGAATTGGTTTTGATAGGAGGCGACTTAAATGCCTGGACTGGCGAGCAAGGGGGAGGGACTTGGGATGAAGAAAAGGAGGCATATGTAAGGAGCTCCAAACATAGGGAGATAGACCGGGAGGGGAGGAGGTTACTAGACATAATAGGAGAAACCGGATGGTTTATATGTAATGGCAACATGAAAGGAGATGAGAAAGGAGAGATTACATTTATAGGTAAGGGAGAAACAATAATAGACTACATCTTGGCGGAAGAAAGAATGAGTAATATGATATGCAGTATGAATGTAGGGAATGAGATAGGGTCAGAACACTTCCCAGTAATAGCTACACTGAAATGTGGCGTCCATAAGCGTGGCAGAGGGAGAAAGGAAAGAGGGGGGGAAAGGAATACGAAAATGGGAGTCTGGGGGGTAGATAAATTAAAAGTGTTTGAACAGAAGATGGAAAAGGAGAATGTTAGATATGAAAAGGAGGAGGGAGTAGACTCGTTAATTAAAAGACTGAAAGGGTCGATTGAGAAGGTGAAGGATGAGATAGGTACAAAAGAAGGAAGAGAAGAGGGAAAGAGAGGCTGGTGGGACGAGGAATGCAGGGAGAGTAAGGAGAGAATGAAAGAATCTGTAAGAAAATGGAGGAAAGGAGAAATAGAGAAGGCGGAGTACAATAGGAGAAAAAGAGAACATGAGAAGATGCTGGAAGGGAAAAAGCAAAGGGGAAAGGAGAAATACAAGGAAGAAGTAGAAAAAGCAATCAAAGAAGGTAGGGTCTGGGATGTGATAAACAGGGAAAGAGGAGGAAGGAAGGGCGTGAATGAAGAAATAGAAATGGATGAATGGACGGATTATTTTAAGGGTCTGCTAGGGGGAGAACAAAATAGGATTAAAGGGGAAAATAGAAAGACAGTCCAGGGAGAAATGGAGGAAGCGAACGAAATAACAAGAGAAGAAGTGAATGAGGCGATAGATAGACTGAAAAGAAACAAGGCCACAGGAGAGGATGGAGTGGAGAACGAAGCGATAAAGTATGGAGGAGAAGGGATTAGGGAAGTGATGTGGAGGATATGCAACAAGGTCTGGAAAGGAGAAGGGTGGCCGGAGGAGTGGATGACAGGGCTGGTAGTACCGCTTGTTAAGAAAGGGGAGGGTAAGAAGGTAGAAGAGTACAGAGGGATCACTCTCATGCAAGGGGGCTATAAAATATACACAGAAATTCTAAGAAAAAGGTTAGAGAACCAGATAGAAGAGAAGCAAAGTATCCCACACAACCAGACGGGATTTAGAAAAGGGATGGGGACAAT
>CAKNXH010060941.1:15536-29334 GCA_932178445.1 Andricus quercusramuli
AGGTTATTCTTGGAGTAACTTTTAACGAGGAATCCAGTCGAGACCTTGAGTTTGACCTACAGATTAACCTTCAAGGTTATTTCAAGGTCAACTCTGTTTTTTTAATTTGGAACCCCTATTTTCGACAACGGCAATCGAAAGAGCGGGAAATTTTGCGTCCAAACATGTACTCAGATTATGGGTCAAGGATGACCTTGAACTTCAGCTGAAGGTTTTTAGGCTTGAACCAGGTATGGGTCGGGTCCAATCTGTACTGCTTCGACTCAGGTGTTTACGAAAAAGGTCGAGGTCATTTTTGAAGTAACTTTTAACGAGGAATCCTTAAATTTAACCTTCAAGGTCAAAAAAATTTTAATTACAAAAATGTTGAAAATAAAATAATAAAAATGTGCGTATTGAATATTCGTCATGCATGAAGAAAGATTTTTAAATATTTCAGATGTGTCGAAAAGGAATCTAGAAGAATTTAAAGATATTTTGTTTATTTTTATAGGATTTTAAAAAATATGAGGAAAAATTTGACTTTTTTTAAAAGATATTTAGGACTAGTCCTAAACAAATCAAGAAATATTCGATAAATTTTCGGAAATGTTTCCAAATTTTCAAATATCGCTAATCTACTTAAAACATCTTAAATTCCTGAAAATATTTTTAACTGGCTTGAATTTTTCTCAAAATGTAAAAAGATGCCTAATAATCTTTCAGATTTTCCCAGGAATTTTAAGAAAATTTGTTTATTCTCTTTAAACCTTTCGAAATTCTTTTAAAGCTTCTAACATTTATTTTTGAAATCTTTAATAATCTACATTTCTAAAAATCTTTCGAGTTTGGAATTCTTTCTGAATCTCTTCAATTCTTCTAAATATTTCTTGAATTTACTCGATTTATTTATTTTTTTTTTATTTTCTCTTAAAGTTAATTTTTCAAAATAAAAAATCATTTAAAATTTTCACACGAATATTAAAGAAATCATTTTTTTTTAATCTTGTCAGACCTTCTAAACCTCGTAATCTTCAAAAGTTATTCAATTCTTTCCTGATTTTTTTTAATTCCGCAAGATTAAAAAAATTGCCATGAAATCGTTTAAATTCTTTAAAAATATTTAAAATCTTCGGAAATGTTTTGAAATCTTCTTAAGTAATCTCTCAAAATTAATTTTTCGAAATAAAATTGTTTTTTTTTTAATAGGAACCTACAAATTTTTTTTTCATTTCCGTGAAACTTTAATTCTTAGAAAATCTTTACAACTTTTAATTAGCAGCGAATTATTTCAAAATTTCTGAATATCTCTTAAACTTACTCAAATTTTTTTTTAATTATATAATATGGCAAAATTGCAAAAATTAACTCTGCAATCTTTTACACTATTTTTAAAAATGTTAGGAAATAATTAAAACTGTATTGTACTTTTTTTCAATTTTCTCTTACAATTCATTGCAAAATGATCATTTAAACTTTCCCCATGAATCTTAAGAACATTTTTTCATTTTCTTGACACCCTGAAAAATTCAGTTTACCTAAAAAAAATTTTAAATCCTACAAAACTAAAAAAGTCCCAAAGTTGTTTCAATTTTGAAAAAAGCATAATTTTAATCCTTTTGATTACAATTTTGTTTAGTGTGAAATTTCCTATATTTTGTAACATGTGTTGTAATTTCTAAAAATGAATCAAAAATCCATTTATTTCCCACTCAAAAGCGAACTGAATTATTATAAAAACCAAATAAGAAAATTCAACAATTTTTAGTTAAAAAGTTTACTATTACATTTTTCGTTGAAAATATTTTTCAATTAACAATTTTTAGAAATTCATAATTTCGGGTTGAAATTCAACTATTTTGTAGAACATTCGTCTTTTTGTGCTGAAAATTCATACTTTCGCGTAGACAGTTTTTTTCGGCTTGAAAATTCAATAATTTGATTGAAAAATAAACTATTTGCGGGAACTCATCTTTCCAGATTGAAAATTCCTTTACTTGGTTAAAAGTTGAACTACTTTCTTAAAACTTAATTTTTTGTTTGATGAATAATGAAATTCGTTGAAAATTCATCACTTTGGATGAAAATGTACCCCTTTAGTTGAAAATTCGTATTTTTGACTTGAAAATTCAACAATTTGGTTAAAACTTTTTTTCTCTTCTTGATTGAAAAATCTTTTTTGGTAGAAAATTTAACTACTTTTGTAGTCAAAGTTTATCGTTTTGGGACGAAAATGCACCCATTTTGTTGAAAATTTGGTCTTTTTGTGTTAAAAATTTAATGATATTTAAATATTTCTTTCTAAAAATCACCTTTTTTTATTTAAAATTAAAATCTTTTTTTTGTTGAATTATCAACTATTTCATTTTTTGTCGAGAGCTCGTTTTTTATCTTGAAAATTCAACTACTATGTTCAAAATTAATTTTTTTGTGAAGATTCACCAATTTCTTTATTTGAAAATTTAACTATTTTGTTGAAAATCTGTTGTTCTTTTTTTTTTGTCGAAAATTCAACTATTTAAACATTAATGTATTTTGTTAAAAATGTGATCTTTTTACTTAAAATATCAGCAATTTAATGAGTTTTAATTTGAATTTAATATTGCTAGTTACATTGATTTTATTTTAAGGATTTAAGGATTTAAGGATATTCCCCTATTTTCGTGAACTTCTTTTAATGAATCTTAAAAAATTTATCGAATTCTTTTTAAAAAATTGGAAAAGGGAATAGGGGATTAGGTAAAAAGCGGAACGGACTTCCATTTCTAAGTGATTGTGATGAAAATCCATCAATTTATAAGCGATGCACATTATTTATAATCGAATTTTCATTCGGTCTGCCTCTCGGTAAAACCAATCAATGTCCTCGGATTAAGCTTTACACGGTTTGAAAACCGCAAGTGCTATCACGGTGTGTAGGGTGAACTAATCCTCGTTCAGAATCTATACGACCAACCACTTTACGAACACCATAAATGTAAACCAACTTTCTTATTCGAAGAGAAAATTTACTTACGATGGCATCAAGTTTCCACTTCTTAGTAATTTGTGTAATAGTTTTTTATTACGCGATTAAGTCGAAACTCTGAGCAGGATTACAAGGTAGATAAAAAATACTTTTATAATCCAACCAGCAGTAAATTCCAGTCTTTTTATAACAGACTTAGGATAAAGTTCCGAATAGTTGAACCCTGCGTTTTCGTTCAAACCACGTATACTCACGTATTTTGATGTGCTGATTACGAAAATCATAGTGAAAATTTGCGACAATGACTTCTTCATAGTAAGAACCATAAAGAAAAACCCATAAAAATTATGATTGTTTTTATCTCAGTGAATACGAATAATATAGAAAAATGTTCCAAACAAAAGTTCTAGCTAGTATAAAAATACATCTTTTTTGTAAGACACACTTTTTGCCTAAAACCATTATTTTCCGTTAAAAAGAGGACTTAAACTTGGAAAAGGAGGCGAGCGTAACTGAACGCATTTTCGTCCCCCCAGCCCCCTGAAACCTGGAAAAGGGGAAAAGCGTGACCGAACGCATATCTGTAGGTAAATCTTTTCTTTTTTTTATTGTTTTTCCAACGCAATCCTCTTTTTCTCGAAAAATAATAGTTTTAGGAAAAAAGTGTATGATATAATAAGATTAATTTTTATACTAGCTGGAACTTTTGTTTGAAACATTTTTCAAAATTCTCTGTATTTACTGAGATAAAGAAAAAAATCATAATTTTTATGGAGTTTTTTTATGATTTTTACCATCAAGACGTCTTTGTCGCCAATTTTCACTATGATTTTCGTAATCAGCGCATCAAAATACGTAAGTACACGTAGATTCAACAAAATCAGAGGAACTGCACCCAGGCTCACTTTAAATTAAAGAAGAAAATCACACAATAGGGACACTAGGGTGGTCCAAATTTATACCTGTAAAAATCCGACTTGCGATTTTTGGTGATAAAACCCCCCATTTTGTTCGTTTTCCGGAAAAAGAAATTCCGTAATTTTTTTTTTAACGTTGACCCGTGCCCCCGGGCTTTTGAAATTAACATGGGGTTTTAAATGGGAAAAGCTCGATTTTCAAAAAAATGGAAAAAAGAAAAATTAAATGATCAATTAAAGTATTTCCACCTCTTGAGAAGTATTTAAGGAATAATTTCCACCCAAAAGCTTTTAATTTTGAGACACCTGAACCCCTTTAATTGTGCCCGGAAAATGCCCCAAAAAATGCAAAATAGCAGTTTTCTATCAAATTCATGCTAAAGACGGTATTTTTTAAAAAAATTTCAACATGAATTATTTTCAATCGATAAGTGACGAGTTTTAAATTATATTTTAAATAATTGTAAATTGTTTAAACAATTAGTATTTGTTTAAACAATTTTTTTCCCCTGTAAATCGTGAAAAGTTATTATCTTTCGGAATGAATCGTACAAACTTGATGAATCTCAAGAGTAGTAGTTCTTGTTTAACTTATTTGGTAATTATTTTAAAAAATTTCATTTGTTTAAACAATTTTTTCTCCCTAAAATCGTACAAAGTTATTATTTTCTTAAAATAATGACACAATTGAAGAATGTTGAAAACAATACATTTATTAAGGATTTTTGGTAATTATTTAAACAATTTTGATTTGTTTAAACAATTTTTCCCCCTGCAGAGCGTGAAAAATTATTACTTTCTGAAATTCATGTCACAATTAAAGGAATTTAAGAGTAATATTTTTTTCTATAGAATATTTAGCAATTTTTTAAATGATTTTTATTTGTTTAAACAATTTTTGTTTGTTTAAAAATTTTTGTTGATGCTTATCACTCGAAATTCATTTGAAAAATTATTCATTTTAACGAATATGATCTGAAAAAATAACTACTCATAACAGACTGCAAAAATGGTTTATATTAATGATTATAAATGATTATTAATTGTTTAAATAATTTCAAAGTATCTTGAGCAAAAAAATATTATTCCTAAAATTCGTTAACTGTGTCATTAATTGCTGAAAAGACTAAATTTTTTCGATTTGCAGAGAAAAAAATTTTTAAACAAACAAAAATTGTTTAAACAAATCAAAATTATTTTAAAAATTGCTAAGTATTCTGTAGAAAAAAAATATTACTCTTCAATTCCTTTGATTGTGTCATTAATTCCAGAAAGTCATAATTTTTCACGCTTTACAAGGGAAAAAATTGTTTAAACAAATCAAAATTGTTTAAATAATTACCAAACATCCTTAAAAAATGTATTGCTTTCAACATTCTTCAATTGTGTCATTATTTTTAGAAAATAATAACCTTTCACGATTTTAGGGAGAAAAAATTGTTTAAGCAAATGAAAATTGTTTAAATAATTACCAAATAAGTTGAACAAGAACTACAACTCTTGACATTCATCAACTTTGTACGATTTATTCCGAAAGATAATAACTTTTCACGATTTACAGGGGAAAAAAAATTGTTTAAACAAATACTAATTGTTTAAACAATTTCAAATTATTAAAAATATAATTTAAAACTCGTCACTTATCGATTAAAAATAATTCATGTTAAACATTTTTTTTTAAATACCGTCTTTAGCATGAATTTGATAGAAAACTGCGATTTTGCATTTTTTGGGGCATTTTCCGGGCACAATTAAAGGGGTTCAGGTGTGTCAAAATTAAAAGCTTTTGGGTGGAAATTATTCCTTAAATACTCCTCAAGAGGTGACAATACTTTAATTCACAAAAAATGTATAACAAGTACTTCTTTTTCAATTTTTTTTAAATCGAGCTTTTCCCATTTAAAACCTCATGTTAATTTCAAAAGCCCGGGGCCGGGGGTTAACGTTGGGAAAGAAAATTACAAAAATTTTTTTTCCGGAAAACAAACAAAATGGGGGGGTTTTATCACCAAAAATCGAAAGTCGAATTTTTGAACCACCCTAAGGGACACCCTACAGTAGATAATGATCCAGTGTTGGGTAAGTTATTATTTTTTAATTAAATAGTTACAGTTACCTCAAAAGTTAGTGTCTTACACTTCCTTAATGTTTAATTTAAAAATCAAAATAACTAAGATGATAAATTCAACAAAGTGTTAGAATTTTCAACCAAAAAAATAAATTTTTATCGGAAAAGTTGAATTGCCAACTAAAAAAGGTTCGCCGTCACTTTTTTCAATCAAACAGTTGTATTTTCAAACAAGAAATATTAAATTTTTTACCGTAAGAAATTAATTTTCAAATAAAAAAGAACGCTTCTGAACAAAAAAGTTGAATTTTCGAGCCAAAGAATGAATTTTCAACAATAAAATCATTTTTAACCACATAGTTGTACTTTCTCTCGATATAGTAAAATTTAAAAAAAAATGCATGAATTTTCAAGTAAATGGTTGAATTTTCATTCAGTCACCAAGGTCCCTGTAAGGTCTCGCCCACGTCAGTGACTGACCAATTAAAAAGAGGCCCGAAGAAAGGGAAGCCCTCTCTGTTTTAAATTGACTATTCTAGCATGACGTCATGGAAATGCATACGACTTTTTTGAGAAAATATTCTAAACGTAAAAGTCTTAAATGTCCGAATAGTAACATTTGTCAAGTGTAAAATGTATTTTTTAAGTCATGCGAATTTATTTTCATTTGTTCTTTCGATCATGACATATTTTCCTATTTTCTTTAGAAAAAATTAGAAATACGTAGAATGAACAATTTAGGAAGAGCGTCTTTCCTATTGTGTTTTGTAAACTTCACAATTTTGTCTAGGGATTATAGAGACTTTCTTTCAGTATACTTACAGTTGTTTAAGCATTTATTTTCCATTCCAATAAACTTAGTATCTTCACAGTTTAATATTCACAGCAGTGATTCTTGAAATAGTGGAGCTAAAGCCTGCCTTGCTTTTGTAATATTGTAAAAAAATATATTACATTATCAAATTTTACAACCAAAAATTTCTCCATTGGGGTCGGCTCTTCTAAACACAGGGTAATAAAGTCCAATTTTCGAGGACTAGAACATAGATGTTTGAACTGCAGTCAGAGTAGAAGAGTAGCTTTTATCGTTTATTACATTACATGCATACGCAGTTAGTTGCAAGCAGAAAATCAAATGATGTTTTCGTGAACGTGGAGTTTCAGCTCTAAAATGCATAATACGCAAATAAAGCAAGGGAAAATGGATTACGGTCGCCCTTTCCCATAACCGCATTACCAATAGAAATTCATTCTGATGAAATTGTGGTCATGGATACATGGACTAAAAATAGTGCACTGATGTAGAAGTTTTTGACGTTATTTATCTAACCTTTTTCTTCGCTTCAAATTTTTGTTATAATTTCAGTTCTCATTTAGATCTCAAATTTTAATTTTGAAATAAAAATCTTCAAAGAAAATAATATTGTAGAGAAATAGGATCACATTCAATTATTATGCTGCACTGAATTCCTTGCAAATAAGTTTTGAATGCATATGGATTTCTATCGGTTAGCTCGAGGTCTCACAAAGGTCTACAAAAGAATTCAAATAAATCTGCCCACTTCTAATCGACATGTAATCTAGAGCAATCCGAGTAATTCAGTATAATACCAGGCAATCCACCTGTAATCCTGTGTAATCCATTTGTAATCCTAGGTAATTCACTTTTAATATGGAATAATCCACTTGAAATACTAGGCAATCCACTTGTTATCCTGGATAATCCACTTTTAATCGCAGGTAATCCACTTGTAATCTGGATTAATCCAAGTAATTCAATTTAATACTAGGCAATCCACGTTTAATCCTTCTTAATCCGCTTGTAACCTGAAATAATCCTAGGTAATCCAATTTTAATCATAGGTAATCCACTTATAGTCCCAGTTAAGTCACATATAATCCTAGGCAACTAACTTGTAGTCCTGGGTAATTTTCTTGTGATCTAAAGTAATACAGTGTAATCCTAGATAAACTACTTGTAATCCTAGGCAATACACTTGTAATCTGATGAAAAAACACTTGTAATCTAAGTTAATCCAAGCAATCCAAATGTAACCCTAGGACAATACACTTGTAATCCTACAAAATCCACTTTCAAAATTGAATAGTCCCAGGTAATCACTTGTAATCCTAGGAGTTATCCATTTGTAATATAGGGTAATCCATGTAATCCACTAGTAATCCAAGGTAACCCATTTGTGGTCATAGAGATTCAAGTGTACGCAGGCATAATCCACTTGTAATCCATTTGTAATCCTAGGCAATCCACTTGCAATCATAGACAATCTACTTTTAACCATTCCACTTCTCATCTGAAGTAATGCACTGTAAACCACTTACAAACTGAAGTAATCAAGGTAACCCAAGAAATCTACTTTTCCTCCCAGACAAACTACTTGTAATCCTAGGCAAACCACTTTTAATCCTAGGTAATATAGTTGACACTTAAAATAATCTAGGCAATCCACTTGTAATCCTAGGTGTACTCCATTTGTAATCTAGAATAACCCTAATGTATGTATGTATGTATACCATTAAGCCATTTCCCTTTCGGGGTAGGCGTGACACTACCCGATTCGGGTAGTGTTTCTAGGTGGATAGTTTCTTGTAGTAAATAACGACAAGTGTGGGCTCACCACACCCACGACGGGCCAACAGCACGCAGTATCCAGAACGGTCACCCATCCAAGTACTAACCGCGCCCAACACTGCTTAACTTCAGTGATCTAACGAGAACTGGTGTTTTTAGCGTGCCCTCACAACAAAATGATATCCTTGGCATATCCCTAGGATATCTCGGCAGGATATGTGATATCCTGAAAAATGTCCCAAAAATCTCCCGGGATATCCGTGGCATATTCCAGGGATATCGAGATTTCCGCTCCTGAGGATATCGTGACAGAATATCCTAACGATATCCCGCAAGAATGTCCACAGGATATCTCAACACCATACCCTCACAGCAAGGGATATCGACAGAATATCCAATTTATCTCCCACGATATCGCAGGCATATCCCAGGAGATCCCAGGGACATCGCGAATGATCTCCTACGGGGCGGAAATCTCGATATCCCTGGAATGTCCCAAAGATATCCCAGAATATGCTGAGGATATCCCATTAATGTCCCAATTTTCGTAGAATGGGATATCTTAATTTCCATAATTCGGGACATCCTAGGATATTCTTACGATGTCCCATACTTAAAATGCAGGATATGCCAAGGATGTCCCCAAGATGTCCCAAGATGTCCTAATAATATAATTTTTTATAATATTTACAAAAAATTCATATATGTACCCTTTACAAATAATTCATGCTCATTGTGCTTTAAATTACGTTATTATTTATAAACTCATCGTTATTTTAAAAAATATATATATTTTCCCGGAGCTACAAAAAAAAAAGAATCGAAGAAAGTATGTATATAGAGCCGTCTATTCATAACTTTTCAGTCTTGTCTTTTTCAACACTTGTGACATGTTGTTGGCCGTACAACTGAATCAAAATTTGGCAAAATCATGAAAAAAGGTAACAAAATTTTACATTAGTAGGTATACCAAATTCAATGAATCATGCATGCAAGAAGTGCAAGCTGCACGTTTCAAAAGATCAGAAGTTTCGAAAAACCGACCGGCTTTTTCTTCATTACAGTTAACTTAACCTCAAAAGTGCACAAAATGTATAAATGTATATACTTTAATTTACAATGGAAATCAAATCATTAGTCACAAAAGTAACGAACAAAAATTTTTATTCAGTTAAATGCAAAATAAAAGTAATTAGTTAAAACATTACATTTTTCATGAGCTTTATCCATTGCCACGCAGATATATCTATAACCTCCAGCGAGCCTCCATATACCTAATACATAAAAAATGTAATAAAAGCAATAAAATTGTTATTCTTATATGTATATTGTTTATTTCTTGAATTTTTAATCCCCTAGTAATTAATTAGAATATTAGCAGAATTTTTTATTATAATATCGGGATATTCGTGGGACATTTTACTATGGTATTGGGATATCCTGTGGACATTCTTGCGGGATATCGTTAGGATATTCTGTCACGATATCCTCAGGAGCGGAAATCTCGATATCCCTGGAATATGCCACGGATATCCCGGGAGATTTTTGGGAAATTTTTCAGGATATCACATATCCTGCCGAGATATCCTAGGGACATGCCAAGGATATCATTTTGTTGTGAGGGTAGTAAAACGTCCCACGAATATCCCGATATTATAATAAAAAATTCTGCTGATATTCTAATTAATTACTAGGGGATTAAAAATTCAAGAAATAAAAAGGAATATACATATGAGAACAACAATTTTATTGCTTTTAATACATTTTTTATGTATATTTTACATGCATTAGGTATATGGAGGCTCGCTGGAGGTTATAGATATATCTGCGTGTCAATGGATAAAACTCATGAAAAATTTGATGTTTTAACTAATTACTTTTATTTTTCATTCTACTGAATAACAATTTTTGTTCATTACTTTTGTGACTAATGATTTGATTTCCATTTTCAACTAATTAAATGCATTAAAGTTTTATTTACATTTATACATTTTGTGCACTTTTGAGGTTAAGTTAACTGTAATGAAGAAAAAGCCGGTCGGCTTTTCGAAACTTCCGATGTTTTTAACTCTGCAGCTTGCACTGCTTGCATGCATGATTCGTTGAATTTGGTATACCTACTAATGTAAAATTTATTTACCTTTTTTCATGATTTTGCCAAGTTACGCGGTCAACAACATGTCACAAGTGTTGAAAAAGACAAAAGACTGAAACGTTATTATTAGGATATCTTGGAACATCTTGGGGACATCCTTGGCATATCCTGCATTTTAAATATGGGACATCTTAATAATATCCTAGGACGTCCCGAATTATAGAATTAGAAATATCCCGGACTTAAAAAATTGGGACATTAATGGGATATCCTCAGCATATTCTGAGATATCTTTGGGACATTCCAAGGATATCGAGATTTCCGCCCCGTAGGATATCATTCGTGATGTCCCTGGAATCTCCTGGGATATGCCTGCGATATCGTGGGAGATAAATGGGATATTCCACCGATATCCCTTGCTGTGAGGGTGGTATCGCCGTTGGCGATAATCTGATAATCTGGAGTAACCCTTGTAATCTACTTAAGATCCTAAGTAACCCTTAACGATCACACCTCCAAATACACCTTGAAATATTTTTGGCTGAAAAAAAATAATTAGTGCTGTTAAATAAAATAAAGTAGAAGAACATATCTCCAAAGCAACAGTGATAACATAAAAATTCGAAAAAAAAAAACTTCAAAAAAGAAACGCAGACAATCGGAAAAAAATCTGAAAGCCCGTGAGGTGTACTCAAAAGTAATCCACTTTGATCCTAGGTATTTCTTGTAATCCTGGGCAATCAACTTGTAACCCTATGTAATCCACTTGTAATTCTAGGTAATGCACTTGTAATCTAGAATAATCCGAGTGATTCAGTGTAATACTAGCCAAAACATTTGTAATCCTAGGCAATCCCTTGGTAATCGTATGTCATCCTAGGTAATTCACTTATTACCCTAGATAAGCCACTCATAATCCACTTGTAACCTGAAGTAATCCAAGTAATAGTGTTATTCTAAGCAATTCACTTGTAATCCTAGGTAATCCCCTTTTAATCCTAGGTAATTCACTTGTAATCTGTAATACATAAATCACACTCGAAATCATAGAAAATCCACTTGCAATGTTAGGTAATCCACTTGCAATCTTAGGTAATCCAATTGTTATTATAGCTAATCAACTTGTTGTTCTGCGTAATTCAATTGAAATCTACATTATTCCAGTATAATCCTAGACTGACCTACCAGTACCAATTTATAAAGTTCCAAAAAAATTATTCATTCGGTCTTATGAAAAAAATTGTTTTTGATATTCAAAATACGACAATACTATATGTAGTGTATTTGTTGGCATTATCGAGAAGCATCGACCGATTTATTGTTGAAACTCTTACGACCCACCAGTGTCGATTTATGAAGTTTCAAAAAAATTAAAATTCTTCTGTTTACATGAGAAAAACTTTTTTAATATTTAAAATATGACAATACTAAATATAGTGCATTTGTTCGAATCTTCGAGACGCATCGATCGACCTATTGTTAAACCTTTTATCATCCAGCAGTACCGATTTATGAAGTTTGAAACAAAATTGGTGTATTATGTTTATATCAGAAAAACTTTTTTCATTTTAGCAATACTACAGCACCGCATCTGTAACGGTTCACGTCTTCGAGACGCGTTGAATGACCTATATAAAATCTTCCATTACCTCTCTTGTTAATATAAGGAAAGCTGTTTTAATATTAGGAACACAACAGTAGTGTATATGATATATTTGCTCGCGTCTTCGAGACATCAATTATCCAACTGAAGAACCTTTCATGACCTACCATAACCTACCAATATCAGTTTTTAATTTTGCAAGAAAAATTAATTGCCTCGTTTATAAGATTTTTTTTTGACATATTAATTAATTGTTCACGTCTTCGAGGCTCGTGGATTGGCCTATTGACGAATTTTCGATAACCATTCTTGATCAATCAATAGCGACTTGTAAAGTTTAAAAAAAAGTTTACATTCTTTATATAGAGAATTTTTTTTTTAGATTGGAATATAACACTATCGTAAGTCAAAAAGTTGTTCATTGTAACAGACAGACCGTTTGACATTTTGATGGGCTCTCTGATTTTCTGAAAATAAGATTTTCGATTAGACAGAAATATAAGATTGAAAAATATTGAAAGTCTCCATTTTTAGGGGTTCATAGCTCCGGGCAGAAACTCTCATAGTTCCGGTCGGATGTCCGACTGTCCGTACGTCCGTCGTACTTTTTTCTAGGCGGGAAAGTGAGGCGAGGTTAATTTAAGGGGAGTAGGGTTGGAAAGTAGGGGAGGGGAAAGTTTGAAAGAACTAATTAATATTTTTTTAAGGAAGATAATTTTGTTGAAAATTTTTTTTTAAGGATTTTTACCAAATTTATTTGATTTCTATTAGGGGCCTATTTAAATTACGTGACGGATTATAGGCCCCCTCTAAGACCCCCCTCCCTCCTGTAATAAACTGTAACAAAATATTTCTAGCCCCCCACTCTTTCTGTACTTAATTTTTAGTTTCCAAAAGTGTTTTACCACTTATTGCTAGTAGAATTAGGCAGTGTGTCCGAGAACTCCATTTTGAGAATTCCCTTATTTTTCCTTGTCTATTTTTTCATTTTCCTTAATCATTAATATTCAAATACCAGAATCTTAATTTTGAACTACTTTTAACATAGAATCTTTCATAAACGTAATAAAACCGTATTTCAGATACAAATTTAAAATTTAGTTATTTATTATAGTAAAAAATACGTTTTTTACTATAAACGATGGCTTTTTAACAAATTACTTGAATTTTCAACAAAATAATTAAATTTTTAACATAATAGTAGAATTCTCAACCCAAAATATAAATTCCCAAAAAAAATTGTCATAGTTTATATTTCAATCAGAAACATGAAATTTATGCAACAAAAAAAAGTTTTTTAAAACCAAAAAGACGAATTTTCAGGAAATAAAGATTTTTCACTAAAGTAAGAAAATTTCACCTAAATTGCTGAACCTTCAAGTCAAATGACAAATTTTCTCTACAAAAAATGAATTTTCAAACAAAAAATATGAGTTTAGCAAAAAATTATTTCTCCACGAAACTGATGCACTTTTACCGAACAAAAATGAAATTTCAAACCAAGAAAATTATTTTTTTTTACCAAAAAAGGAGAATTTTCAACTAAAAAAGATCAATCTTAAAAAATGGAAAAGTTAC
>CAKNXH010060941.1:34334-47632 GCA_932178445.1 Andricus quercusramuli
TTTAATTAATTATTACCTCACTAAGTGAAAAAAGGACAGAAAGGTAAAATTTGCCGAAAAACCGGCACTATCAGGAATTGATATAGATGAAGAGTCATAAACAATAATAATTTATTTAAACAATTAGTTTTACTAAATATAATCAATTATTAAGTCACGCCTAACGAAAAATAGACAAACAGTTGAAAATTTCAGAAAAAACCGCAACATTTTACCATTTAAGCAAAGAGAATATTATTAACAATGATAATAAATTGTTTAAAAAATTATTTTGTCAACTTGGATTCATTATTCATCCACACATCACTCCAATTGAAAATTGGACAAAAAGCCAGAAATTTAAAAAAAAACGCATCTTTGTATCATTATTTAAATATAATATTATTAATAATTATAATAAATTGTTTAAACAATTAATTTTCTTGACTCTAATTACTTAACTTATCTTAATTGAAAATTTGACTAAAAGTGATTTTTTTTAAACTGCAATTTTGTAGCATTTTTCTAAAAGAATATTATTAACATTAATAATAAATTGTTTAAACAATCAATCTTGTTAACATTTATCAACTATCATTTCCCTCTAATTGAAAATTGGACAACAAATGGAAAATTTGTGAAAAACCCGTGTCTTTCTAACTCTAATCTATGAGAAAATTGCTAAAAACAATAATAAATTGTTTAGACAATTTATGTGAATATCTAATCATCAGTAGAAAATTATCTTCTATGTGCCAGAAATAATAATGACTGAAAAACCGCAAAAAGACTCATAATTGTCGCGAAAAACTCGCAAAACCCATTTTTTAACTTATGGGGTTTCTTTGGGACCCTATAAAACAGACTTATGGTGTTGGTATTTGAAATGTGATATCTTATTCATATTCTACGGCTAATTGTGAAGAGAACTGTTGAGTTTCAACTCGATTGAGATAATATTGAGGATTCTGAATAAGATTCACAAAAATGTATTTTTTTTCTTATGGGAAATACATGTTAAACTTCATGGGACTTGCGGCACCTCTAAATATAATTTTTTTCAAAACAAAAAAAAATATTTATTTTTGTGTGGATTCGAACAAATTTCTGGGGTGTCTCCATAAAAATTCGGAAAAAATAATTTTGGACCACCCTAGAATACACCCATATATTATATACTTCGCAGCGGTATCTTACAAACTTAAGCATGACATATTACCTTAACATTGCATGTGCCTAGTTTAGTGAATTATTATATTATTTCCGGCAATTTTACATTTAAAATCATCTCTACATATACATACCAACGTACTCCATTCCACTTACGTAGTAAGCCGCAAGAGTGACAGTATCTGTCTGCCGATCCCTTCGCGTAACCGCATTTTCACCGTCCTCTTCCGTTGGATAAAATAATATTTCATTTTCTATTATTAAATTATTATTCACAAGTAAATTGTTTTAAACAAATTATATAAAAAAAATACTTGGCTGTGTTGCCTAACTGTTAAAAATACCAATATCTTTACTAAAATTTCTAATAATTATATAGGGGACGGTGGGGAGTTGTGGGCCGTGGGGAGTCGTGGGCCACCTCAATCTCCGCCATGTTGTGGGTGGTAGGACTGCTTTAACCACTATCAAAAGACTCTCTTTGTGAGCTCACTTTGTGAACTCTACTCATAGTCTCAGCACGCGTAGTTAGTATTTTGACATTGTTGATTAAAGAAATCAAATTAAAGTTTTTTTACAACTCAAGTGGTTGATATTCGAAGTCCCGTTCTACAGCAGATTTCAAAGGCACGTTATAGGAAAATATTTCTTGAACAATTGGCTTCAAATTCAATCAAACAATTTTGGTAAAACATTCATTGTGTGTATGGCAATTCGGTCATTTCGTAAATGTCGGCTGTGGGGAGTTGTGGTCCACCATTAGTGGGGAGTCGTGGGCCAAACGTTCTTAATGCGTATTTCAATTTTTTAAGTGAAACTTCTTTCCCTTGTTCTGAAAAGACTTTTGCATTATCTGCAAGGGCACAATGCCAAAGATTTTAAATCGGAACAACACAGTTCACTGCAACATGTCTGATCGTGCTGTGCACTTGAACTGTGCCAATATGAGGACCGGATATTACACTTGCATACATTGTGAATCAGAATAATTTTTTTTTATTCTTTTTAAAATCAATAGTTTTCATTTACTGCAACTTCAATAAACATAAACTACTGAAATATGCCATTTTCTTTTATTTTTTGTCATGGCCCACAACTCCCCACCAAAATCACAAATATCGATTTTTATAAGATTTACGTCATCCTAAATATTTCTCGCGCATTAACGAATTTTATTAATTATGGTCTCCAGTTGATGTATTGAGAAGTTTACTACAAATACCAGTTCATACATTGACAATTTCTCGATGTTCAGAGATGTTATGTCTTGAAAACAAAGCGTGGCCCACAACTCTCCACTCTCCCCTATATTTATATTTATTATATATAATATATATATTAGGGTGGCTCAAAAACGCGTGGCAGAATTTTTTTTCATGCTAGAGAGCAACGACCCCCCCCCCCCCTCCCCCATTTTGTTCCAAATCTGAAAAAAGAAAATCCCTAATTTTTGTTTTTTCGTTTTTTTGATTATAAATGCTTCCGGTTTTGACTTGAAGTTTCCATGTAAAATGCATGGGGAAAAACAACATTTTTCAGTTTTTGAAAGAAATTTTTAGGTTTTCAAAAAATGTGATGGGAAAGTATGGAGGCTTGTAGAGAATTATCCAACGAAGAATTTCATGTATCGGACATATGTGTTTGCTACCCCAAACACACCCCCACAAGTCCCTGAAAACTACCCTTAAAACCAAAAATATCAATTCTCCATAAAAACGACCTTTTGAGCACTGTATTCTCGTCTTTTTTTACCTAAAATTATTTATATCGGGCTAGTGGAATATTTATTAACATTGCTTAATTACTCTTCAATTATTTAAAAAAATGAAATTTCTTTGAATAATTTTTTTTGAAAATATGTTTTTTTCATGAAAATCATTACTATTGGTCTACTGGAATATTTATTAATAATAATTCATTAATTTTTGAATATTTAAACAAATGGAATTTGTTTAATAATTTTTTTTCGAAAATTCGTTTTTTTCTTACAAATTATTACTATTAGTCTAATAGAATATTTATTAACAATAATTTATTATTTAGAAAATTGGAATTTGTGTTAATAATTTGTTTTTCAATTTTTTTTCTTCATGAAAATCTAGTGGAACATTTAACAACATTGATTAATTCATTTTCAAATATTTACACAAATTCCATTTGTCTACAGAATGTGTTTTCTGAAAATTCGTTGAACTGGCAGTTTATAATCGTTATTTATTTTTTATAGAATTGAAAAATATTTTTTAATAAATTTAAGTTATGAAAGATAATAAATTACCAGTTCGACGAATGTTCAGACAAAAAATCCTTATTTCTTAAAAAAAACAAATGTTTAGGAAAAATTAATTTAAAAAATGGAATTTATTAGAAACATTGCAAATTAATTAACAAATGTTGATAAACATTCCACTGAAGAAATACTAATAAATTTTGATACAAAAAGTTTCAAAAGAAAATTATTTGAACAAATTCCATTTGTTTAAATAATTGAAAATTAATCAATTATTCTTAATAAATATTCCACGAGACCAATAGTAATAATTTTTAGGAATAAACGAATATTCGAAAAAAATTATTCAAACAAATTCCATTTGTTTAAATAATTACAAATTGATTGAGCAATGTTAATAAATATTCCACTAGACCAATATAAATAATTTTAGGTAAAAAAAAGATGAGAATACAGTGCTCAAATGATCATTTTTATGAAGAATTGATGTTTCTGGTTTTAAGGGTAGTTTTCAGGGACTCTTAGGGGTGTGTTAGGGGTGTCAAACCCATATGTCCGATACATGAAATTCTTCGTTGGATAATTCTCTACAAGCATCTATACTTTCCGATCACATTTTTTCAAACCCTAACAAATTATTTCAAAAACTGAAAAAAGTGGTTTTTCCCCATGCATTTTACATGGGAAACATCAAGTCAAAACCGGCAGCAGTTTTTTTTTTTTTTTTTATACCATTAAGCCATTTCCCTTTCGGGGTAGGCGCGACACTACCCGATTCGGGTAGTGTTTCTAGGTGGATTATTTATTACTAGTACTACTAGTGTGGGCTCACCACACCCACGACGGGCCAACAGCACGCAGTAATCCCGAACGGTCGCCCACCCAAGTACTAACCGCGCCCAACACTGCTTAACTTCAGAGATCTTACGAGAACTGGTGAAAATTAAAAAATTATTAGATTATCGACTTAAAATTTTTTTCGCATTTACGTTTTATCATTATGCATACTTTAGCCCACTTAATTTTTAATGCGGACAGAGTGACCGTGTTATTCGACAAAAAAAATACCAGTCATTCCCGGGTTTTTTCCAGTTCGCAGCCGATTTTCAGGGGCATTAAAATTAAAAAATTCGATCTCCTAAATTTGAAATGATTCATCTGAATTAATGAACCAAATTTTTAATCAGAAATTTTTTATACAAACGCTAAATATTTTAGACGTACAAAATAGAAGCTTTTCGTTTTCATCTCCAGGCCACATCTTTTTCACAAAAAAACCAAGTTCTTTTTAATTTTAAATTATAAAAAAATAATTTTAAAATCTATAATTATAAAAAATTCTTTTATTTATAAATAAATTTAATTGTTTATGACAAATATGTCAGACAAATTTCCAAAATGAAGGTTTGCAGGGTGTCTACTTAAGTCCTGGGAAAAATTCCCTGACCATTCCAGGTTTTTTTCCAGGTATCTCTTGACTTTTCCTGGGATAGATTTTTTAAAAGAATCGAAGCGGAATATGTATACGAGTTTATGGCGAGTTTGTGATAAACATCTTTTTTTTCATTTGTGAAAGTGACTTTATAAAAGGACAATTAATTTCTTATTGGTACAAGCTTCTAGATATTTAAATAATAGTTTTAATTTAGAAAGCTTTGACGAATTATTAATGTAAATTCTTAAATATATTAATATCACTATCGAGTAAATAAATAAACAAATAATACAAGCACAATTAATAATATATTGAATTTCTTCATGAAACAGTTGAATTTTCAGTAAAAAGGATGATATTTTTGAAAAATTGTTTCATTTTACCTAACTTTTCACGAGTTGCCTAGTGTTAACATTATGCTGCATTAGTCGATTAAGAATAGTAACAATGAAAAACACCCATTTAAAAAAAAATGGTTCGCGTTGCATTATTTATGAAAATTGTTTATAATCATTTTAAAACTGCTTGGTTAGTTATTAGAGTGATTGTTTATTTTTAAAATTAATTTTCCAATTCCCTCATCCCTATTCTAAGTCAAAATTATCATTCTTTTCAAAAATTCCAGGTTACAACTGGGAATTAAAATTTTATTCTTTTGGATAAATTCCAGTTCCAACCCAGAATTTGTTAAAATTCCTGCTAAAATCCAGAATTTCAATTCTTTTCGAAAATTCCCCACTTCAAATAAGAATTAGAAATTCCTTGGGATCTTCCAAAAAAGAACCCTAAAATATTTTGAATTCTATCAAATCTTTTGAAATCCCTCGAAATTTGTAAAACTCGTGTAAGTTTCTTGGAATTTTTAAAAATACGCTAAAATATGTTCAATCTTTTGAAATTTTGATGAAACTTTTTGAAACTTTTGAAAATTTGATGAAATCTTTTTGAAATGAAATCTTGAAACTTTTTTAAGTTTTTGAAAATTCATTGGATTTTTTACAAATATCCTAAAATAATTAAAATCCTTTGCAATCACTTTGAATTATTCAAATCTATTAAAAATACGATAACATACTATCTTCAAATCCTTTAAAATCTTTTGAAAACCCTTAAAATTATTCAAATCAATTGCATTTTTTTTTTGAAATCTTCTAAAATATCCTAAAATCTTTTTAATTGTTTTTAATCTTTGGTAATACCTTGAAATATTTGAAGATCCTTGAAATCCTATGAAATCCTAAGTCTCTTTAAATCATTGTAATCCTAAAACTTTATAGATTCTATCAAATCATTTTATATCTTCTAACAAAATTTTGAACTCCATGAAAATGTTTCTTCTCTGAATATCATTCAAATCCATAGAAATTCCTTAACAATCTTTTAATCTTTGGAAAATTTGTTGGAAGTTTTAAAAATACCTAATCTTTACAATCCTTTGGAAATATCTTCAAATTATGGAAATCTATTAAAAATTCCTTGAAATCATTTAAAATATCCCAAAATATTCATATAATTCAAAATCCCTTAAAACTTTTTAAATTTCTTTAACATTCCTCGGAATTAACAAAAAAAAACTAAATATCTGAAAATTCATTGGAAACACTTAAAAATATTAAAATCTATTTCAAATACCCTAAGATATTTTAATTCCTTCAAAAACTTTTAAAATCCCTTAAAAAAATTGTAAGCTCTTAAAAATTCCATGGAATTGTTTTAAATATCTTAAAATCTTTTTAAAATTTTTAAATCCCCTAAAATTATTAAAATCAATTGAAAATTCCTTAGAATGATTCAAACTATCCGAAAATCTTTAAAATTGTTTTAAATCTTTGATAATAACTAGAATATTTAAAAACCTTTTGAGATACTATGAAATCCTTCAATTTTTGTGAATCAATTCTTTAAAATCCTATAAAATATTATAAAATCCTGTGAAATTGCATTAAATCTGATACTTCCTGAAACCCTGGAAAATTTATTAAAATACGTTGAAAGGTTTTAACATCCCTGAATAACATTAAAATTTTAGGGAACTGCTTGAAAATTTTTTAATTTCTTGAAAATATCTTAAATGTTTTTAAAATACCCTAGAAAATTAAAAACTCCTTGGAATCTTTTAAAATACCCCAAAATAATTCATATCTTTTGAAATCCCTTGAAACGTTCAAAACTTCTTGAAAATTCCTTGGAATTTTTAAAAATACCCTAAAATCATTCATATCCTTTAGAATCACTTCTAATTATTAAAATTTAACAAAAATACCCTAAGATATTCAAAATCCTTTAAAATCTTCTGAAATCCCTTAAAATTTCTCAAAACTCTTTCAAATTGCTTGGAACTTTTTAACATATCTTAAAATCTTTAAAATTCGTTGAAATCCCTTCAAATTACTCAAATCCATTAAAAATTTCTTCGAATCTTGTAAAATACCCAAAAATATTTAGAATCCTGTAAAATTCCATTAAATTACTGAAATCAATAAAAAAATTCTTGGGATCTTTTGAAATATCCTAAAATATTTCGAATTCTGTAAAATCTTTTAAAATCTCGAAAATTTCTTTGAATTCTTAAAAATAGTCTAAAATATTTTAAATCCTTTGAAATTATTTGAAATACATAGAAAGTTTTTGAAAATTCCTTGAAATTTTTAAAACTCTTGAAGATTGCTTGGAATTTTTTTAAATATCTTAAAATCTTTTTAAAAATTTGAAATCCCCTAAAATTATGAAAATCAATTGAAAATTCCTTAGAGTCATTTAAATTATGCGAAAATCTTTAAAATTATTTTAAATCTTTGATAATAACTTGAAATATTTGAAAACCTTTGAGATCCTATGAAATCCTTCAATTTTTGTGAATCAATTCTTTGAACTCCTATAAAATATTATAGAATCCTGTAAAATTACATCAAATCTGATGATATTTCTTGAAACCTTGAAAAATTTATTAAAATACGTTAAAAGATTTTAAAATCCCTGAATAACATCAAAATTTTGGGGAATTCCTTGAAAATTTTTTAATTTTTTGAAAATTTCTTGAATGTTTTAAAAATACCCTAGAAAATTAAAAACTCCTTGGAAATTTTAAAAATACCCTAAAATCATTCATATCATTTGGAATCACTTCAAATTATTAAAATCCACCAAAAATATCCTAAGATTTTCAAAATCCTTTGAAATATTTTGAAATCCCTTAAGATTTCTCAAAACTCTTAAAAATTCCTTAGGATTTTTTAAAATATCTTAAAATCTTCAAGATTTTTTGAAATCCCTTCAAATTATTCAAATCAATACAAAATTTCTTGGAATCTTTTAAAATACCCAAAAATATTTTGAATCCTGTAAAATCTCATGAAATTACTGAAAACAATTAAAAATTCCTTGGGATCTTTTGAAATATCCTAAAATATTTCGAATTCTATCAAATCTTTTAAAATCTCGAAAATTTCTTTGAATTCTTAAAAATAGCCTAAAATATTTTAAATCCTTTAAAATCATTTAAAACACATTGAAAGTTTTTAAAGTTTTTGAAAATTCCCTGGAATTTTTAAAAATACCCTAAAGTCATTAAAATCATTTGGAATCACTTCAAATTATTAAAATCCACCAAAAATACCCTAAGATATTCAAAATCCTTTAAAATCTTTTGAAATCCCTTAAAATTTCTCAAAACTCTTAAAAATTCCTTGGGATTTTTTAAAATATCTTAAAATCTTTAGGATTTTTTGAAATCCCTTCAAATTATTAAAATCAATTTAAAATTTCTTGGAATCTTTTAAAATACCCAAAAGTATTTCGAATTCTGTAAAATCTCATTAAATTACTGAAATCAATTAAAAATTCCTTGGGATCTTTTGAAATATCCTAACATATTTCGAATTCTGTCAAATCTTTTAAAATCTCGAATATTTCTTTGAATTCTTAAAAATAGCCTAAAATATTTTAAATCCTTTGAAGTCATTTAAAATACATTGAAAGTTTTTAAAGTTTTTGAACATCCCCTGGAATTTGTAAAAATACCCTAAAATCATTAAAATCATTTGGAATCACTTCAAATTATGAAAATCCACCAAAAATACGCTAAGATATTCAAAATCCTTTGAAATATTTTGAAATCCCTTAAAATTTCTCAAGACTCTTAAAAATTCCTTGGGATGTTTTAAAACATCTTAAAATCTTTAAAATTCGTTGCAATCCCTTCAAATTACTCAAATCCATAAAAAATTTCTTGGAATCTTGTAAAATACCCAAAAATATTTAGAATCCTGTGAAATCCCATTAAATTACTTAAATCAATTAAAAATTCCTTGGGATCTTTTGAAATATCCTAAAATATTTCGAATTATGTCAAATCTTTTAAAATCTTGAATATTTCTTTGAATTCTTAAAAATAGCCTAAAATATTTTTAATCCTTTGAAATAATTTAAAATACATTAAAACTTTTTAAATTTCTTTAACATTCCTCGGAATTAAAAAAGAAATACACTCAATATCTGAAAATCATTTGGAATCACTTCAAATTATTAAAATCTATCAAAAATATCCTGAGATATTTAAAATTTTTTGAGATCACTTAAAAAAATTTTAAACTCTTAAAGATTGCTTAGAATTTTTGCAAATATCTTTAAAAAAATTTAATTCTTTGGAATCCCTTCAAATTATTGAAATCAAATGAAAATTTTTTCGAATCTTATAAAATATCCTAAGATCTTTAAACATTTTTTAAATCTTTGGAAATTCCTTGAAAGATTGGAAAATCTTTAAAATCCTATGATATTCCTAAATTTTTGTGAATGAGATCTTAGAAATTCTATAAAATATCATAATATCTTATGAAATTACGTTAAATCTGACGATATTTCCTGAAATCATGAAAAATGTATAAAAATACATTGAGGGTTTTTGAAATCCCTTAAAATCATTGAAATCCTCTGAAATCTGATAAGAGTCCTTGGAATCCTGGAAAATCTTTTTTAAATCGCCCAAAATCACTTAAATCCTGGGAAATTAATTGAAAATTAATCTCTTGAAAATTTCTTGGAAGCTTGAAAAATACTCTAAAATCTTTAAAATACTTTGAAATAACTTCCAAATATTGAAACCCATTAAACGTTCCTTGGAATCTTTTAAAAACCTCAAAATATTTAATATCTTTTGGAATCCTTTTAAATTTTCTAAAGCTCTTGAAAATTCGTGAGAATTTTTAAAAATACGCTTAAATCTTTGACATCCTTTGAAATTCCTTCAGGTTTTTGAAATCTATTAACAATTTCTTGGAATCTTTTAAAATACCCTCAAAGGTTTCAAAAGAATTCAAGAAATTTCACAAATAAATCTGAATTCAATGGTTAACCCATGGGTTAATTGAAAGAAAAGTGATTAAAGTGATCTTTTAATTTTTCTCAAAATCCCTAACTTTCGCTGTTCAAAAAAATGCCTGAACTTTACGCAACTTTTTTTCAAGTTTAAAATTATTTACCTAAAATTTTTAGTATTGCACAGATTCAAATTATAAAAATTATTATCGAAATATTTGGTTTTCATCATCATTTACTGATTCTCAATGAAATTCCACTGAATAGTTTTGACTTTAGTTTCCAAAAGAATTTTTTTGGAATTACTAATTGAATTACTAATTATTAATTAGTAATTACTAATAGAACCAAACGTATTTAAAAGTAATTAAACAAATTTTAAATCATCTTCAAAATAAAAGAAATTCTTCCATTTTTTCAATGATAAAGAAAAGTGAAAATCAAGTTGGGAAAGATTGATGCCATTGACCAAAAGTGTTAAGTGCTTCATTTATCCCAGTATATAATAGAAGCTCCACGTCATTTGTAACACCTTTCACTTTTTTCTCACACACATTTTTTAAAGAAAGAACTGGAAGAGATTCTCCGAAACTTAAAGCTAAACTACCTGTATATTTTTAGCTCTTTCTCTGTAAATTTAATATTTTTTATTTAATTTTCTAATAGTAACAATTTTATCTTCCGCATTTACTTTTTATCATTATGCAAACTTTAGTCCAATCAATTTTTATTAAAGACAGAGTGGTCGTATTGTTCGAGAAAAATACTTTCCGGTCATTTCTCGTGGTTCATTTGAATTATTAAAAAAAAAATTTAATCGAAAATTTTTCATTTAACTGCTAAATAATGTAAGCGTACAAAATGAAAGCTTTTAACGCTTTACAGTTGAACAATTTAAAGTGTTTAACGTTTATAAATTGTACAGTTTAATGATTTCTGGTTAAAAATATAAATCCACGGTATCATGTTCAACGCTCTAAATTAAAATTAATCCTCCCTTTCAACTCACATCAATAAAAATTTTAAAAATAAAACATGTTCCTCTTCCAATTCAGTACAAAATTGAAAAAAATCCCACCTTTTATCTGAATGTTGAAAATAAAAATTTTGCCCCGTCCACTTGATAAAAACTGTTAAAAAGAAAATATTAGTCTCTTCCAATTCCAATAAAAATGTTCAAAACAAAAGAAGTCCTCTTCCAATTTAGAAAAACTTGAAAACCAAAATTTCCTCCTTTCCAACTCGACAAAAATCGTTCTTTTTTTTTAATGTTCCTCTTGCAACTCGGAAAACTCATTCAAAAAATTTCTTTCTTTCCAACTGGATATACATCTTGAAAATAAAAAAAAATGTTACTCTTCCAATTCAGAAAAAATTGAAATTTTCTCCCTACCGACTCAATAAATGTGTAAAAAATAAAAAATTGCCCTCTTTCAATTCAGAAAAAAAAAAATTTCAAGTTTCACTCTTCAACTCAATGAAGTTTCTAAAACGAAAAAATTACCTCTTCCAATTCTGAAAAAAGTAATCTTTAAAATAAAAACAATGTCCCTCTTTTAATTTAGAAAAAAGACAACCAAATTTCCTACCTTTCCAACTCAACAAAAACGTTTTAAAAAAATGTCGCTCTTCCAAGTAAAAAAAAAAATGAAACTAAAAAATGCATAAAAATTGTGAAAAGAAAAAAATGGCCTCTTCCAATTCAGAACAAAATAAATAACCAAAATTTCTTCTAACTCAATCAAAATATAAAAACAAAAAATATCCACTTAATTTGGAAAAATATTAAATACCGAAATTCCTTCCCTTTCTGTTAAAATTCAAATTGTGAAATTGAAACGTTTTGTAAATATAAATCATTTTGAGTTGAACTATTTTTATTTTAAGTCGTTTAAAATTATATATTGTTAAATTGTTAATTAAAATACAAAAAATTCTAAATCAAAAATATGACAGTGGACTTTTCAAATAAAAAGAATCAATTAATTTTCAAACTAAATAGTTGAATTTCCAAAAAAATAATTGAATTTTCAACCAAATTATAGAATTTTTAACGAAAGAAGATGAATTCCGAACCAAAAATATATAAGAAGACTTTTACGCTAAACAGAATTAAATTTCAATCATAAAATACGAATTTTCAACCAACAAAAGATGACTACAAAAAAGTTGAATTTTCAATAAAATAATTACATTTTCAAAAAAATAGTAATCTGTTTAACTAAAAGAGACGAATTAAATACCAAAAATATAATAGTATAATTTTTAAATTAAAAAGAATTAAGTTTCAACCATAAAAAAAGACATTTCTACCAAAGATGAATTTTCAATCCAAAAAGACGGATTTTCTATTAAAAAAAAAGACGAATATTAAAGCAAAAAAGATGACTTTTCAACCAAAATAGCAAAATCTGGAACAAAATATTTAAATATTTAGCCAAATAGTAGAATTTTTAACTAAAAAATATTTATTCTGAACTAAAAATATGATGCTAGCCTTTTAATATAAAAAGAATTAACTTTCAACCACAAAAGATGAATTTTCATTGAAAAAGGTTCACTTTTTAACAAAATAATTGAATTTTCAAAAAAAGAATTAAATTTTCAACCAAATTATAGAACTTTTAACGAAAGGAGATGAATTACGAACCAAAAATATAAAAGTAGACTTTTAAGGTAAAAAGAATTAACTTTCAACCATAAAATGCGAATTTTCAACCAAAAAAGATGACTGTTTAACAAAAAAGTTGAGTTTTCAAAAAAATAAATACATTCTCAAACAAATAGTAAAATGATTAATCAAAAGAGATGAACTAAATACCAAAAATATAATAGAATATTTAAATTAAAAATAATTAAGTTTCAACCATAAAAAATGACATTTCTACCAAAGATGAATTTTCAATAAAAAAAAACGGATTTTCTATAAAAAAAAAAGACAAATGTTAAAGCAAACAAAAAACCTTTCAACCAAAATCTTGAACAAAATATTTAAATATTTAGCCAAATAGTAGAATTTTTAATCAAAAGAAATTATTTTTGACCAAAAAATAAAAAAGTAGATCTTTCAATTAAACACAATTAACTTTCAAACATAAAAGATGAATTTTCAAAGAAAAAATGACTTTCTAACAAAATAGTTGAATTTTCGAAAAAATAATTCAATTT
>CAKNXH010060942.1:0-22897 GCA_932178445.1 Andricus quercusramuli
TCCCCGTACCAAGGGTTTCTGCTGAATACGGTTACAATAATTAATAAGCAGTCACGGACAATTGTCCAGGGATGGTCCCGAAGAAATAGCCCCTAAGCGAAGGTGTATGAACCGTGCCGAAAGCTGCATGGCGCCTGGGTGAGGTGTCTTTAACGTTGACTCTGGGCTACCGGCGACCTCTCAGAGTATCAGCCTTATCCTTGCACGCGGGGCTCTACAAGGATGGACGAACCCTTTCCGTAGCTGCACGTGGGAACAACAATGAAACCACCAAACCATCAAAATGTTGTAGATGCGGTTCAAAACGATCGAACACGCAGAGCACCCGATAATGGATCGGCGAAAATTGCCGATCATCCTAGAGTTCGGTGTGCTGAAAATAATGTAGATGGAAACACGACGACGAACCGGCGAACATCAACATGCAAGTTCCTCTTAAGCCCCAAGATCTGGCTGAAATGGATGCCTCCTTTCGTGGAGATATTTTGCAAGAGTCCGACCTCTGGACCATCAATTGCTCAGTTTATGCTGCTGGGAGAGCTTTGGCTGATTCAAATCGAAGGCTGAAACCGACGATGGATCAAAAGACAAGAAGACGCTTGCATCAACTGAACAAGAAAATTGGCTGGGCAAGACAGAATGCGTCCCGTGTTCAATGTGTGATTGACTACATAACATCTGGTAGACCGTTCACGGAAAGGGTTCGAAAGTTCTAAGAACTAAGGACCTTGAATCACACACTAAACAAGTCAAAGCTGCTGACAATCAAGCAGCATATTGTTGACAAAATATGGCTGTTATCTGACGCACGGAGGAGGATACAGAAGAGGGAGAGATGGATCAGGGAGAATCAACAGTTTCTCGCTGACCCATCACGCCTCTTCCGTGATCCCCCTTTTTTTGTAAAAAATCCACCCAAGCCCAAGGAGGTAGAGACTTTTTGGAGAGGGGTGTACAAGATCCCGAAAACACTAGAGTTGAAAGAAGATACTGACAATATCATCCGCTTTAAGGAGTTTTGCGACAGCCTCATAAAATCTGAGGAGGAGTGCCCATCAGTCACTGCCAAAGAGGTGAAACAAGCACTTAGAGGCACGAAGAACTTTTCCGGTGCTGGACCAGATTGTATCAAGAACTTTTGGTGGAAGAAATTTACTTCTTAAAACCAACATTTGGCCCGCATATTCACCTGATATTTGAAGTCGGAGACGCCCATTCCGCGGTGGCTGGTGTTACGACGCACTATGCTCCTACCGAAAAAAGGCAACTTGTCCAAACCAGAGAATTACAGGCCAGTAACATGTTTGAACACACTGTATAAGATCTTCACAGCTGTCCTAAACAACAGGATTTTTAGACGAATTGAGCCTGTATGGCGAGAGATGTACGAACGAATGTAGCAGGCTGTCGAGAGAACCTGCTGATTGAGAGGTGTGTCTGTAAAGATGCTACAGTCCATCAGCGCGTCCTATCAATGGCTTGGATTGACTACCGGAAAGCTTTCGATTCAACCTCTCATAGACTTATCATCTGTCTGTTGGAAAGCTTGAAGGTACATCCGCACATAGTGAGATGCATAGAGAGATTGATGCCTCTTTAGAAAACTAGATTTACCATCTCATCTAGGAATTATCTTCTGACGACGAACAACGTCACCTTCCAGAGGGGCGTCTTTCAAGGGGATAGTATGAGCCCTTTGCATTTTTGCATCACACTTCTGCCTCTATCTCTCACACTACGCAATTCTCCTGGATACCACTGTGGCGACACTAATCAGCGTGAGCATAAGGTCACTCATGTATTTTATATGAATGACCTGAAGATCTATGCCGCTGGTAAAAGCAAACTTCAAACTGCTATAAATATCATCAAGAACTACACAGGAGAGATTGGGATGGACTTTGGTTTGGAGAAGTGGGCCTAAATTCATTTGAAGGAAGGAAAGATTACTTGCGTTCCCAAGGACCCTGAGCTTGTGGATATAAGTGTTATTAGACATCTTAACACTGGAGAGACCTATACATACCTGGGCGTGCCTCAAAGCCGCATTCAGGACGTAACATCAGTGAAGGAGTCTCTCCGAAGCAGATACAAGCATCTTCTTCGACAGATTTGGTCTTCCAATCTGTCGGCGTTGAACAAGGTATCTGCGACTAACATGCTTGCCGTCCCGGTTCTACTCTACTCGTTTGAAGTGGTTCAATGGACGAAGAACGAGCTTAAGGCTCTACGCCAAGCTTGGTTTTTAGGCCATGTATTCATTTTGACATTAATCCCGTTTTTTTGATTAATCGAAAATATGGTTTATTTCTGCGCCTGTAAACGAGCATTCCGCCACCGGAAAAGTACCCTCGTTGAACCGAAAACAGGCGCTGCGAGGAATTTAGAATTATTCACCGTGACGGTTTTCGAGCATGCTGAACCCAGGGGGTCGCTCGTAAATCTCCCGCTCTTTTCATTGTTGCATCCTGAGATGATTCGAGCCGCTTGAACGAAATTGGTAATTATTAAAATATGCATAAATTGAATTTTTATATGCTGCATTAGGTTCATTACATAATTACGAGACGATTAAAAGGATAGAAAAAAATCTGTTCACCCGTTCAATTTCTGTTGGGAGTTTTGGTAATGTTGCATTTTATTCGAGATTACCTTCAATATTGAGAATATTCACCAATCTACCAAATCTTTTTTTCATTTTTTGTTTCAAATTATATCATCTTCAAATTTTGTCAGCTAATTAAAATGTCATCGATTCGTGTTTTGCGCAATTTTCGATATTGTCACAGTATTCATTGTCGATGGGCGATTTACTTTGGTCTTTATCGAGAAAAAAAAACAGAGTCAAGGATGATTAATCAATTCATAGAATGTTCATTTCGTTTCATCGATTCTAATTGTTATAAACAAGTGATATTAAGAAACTGTAAACATATCGCAAATTTTGCTTCAAAGTATCTTCGTAACTTGAAATTGCTCCATTTTATCAACTCGATCATTTTTGATCAGGAAAATTTGTTGTACGGTATAATTTGTTCGTTTTATAAACAAATTATGTGATTAAATGCATAGTTGAGGCATTCATTGGCAGAAAGTAATCGTTTTTCTTTATTGGTAACTTTAAATTATATGAGTGGTAATATGTTATTATTAAAATTGGTCATTCCATATTATTTGTTTATTTTCTAAACAAATTTTATAAACAAATGCATAGTTTGGTAATTTATGGACAGAAAGTAATACCTTTTTTTCAATCATCATCAAGTTACACAAGTGGTGATGTTTATTGACGAAGACTTGTCAATCGATATTATTGGTTTTTGTTATAAACAAATTTCATAAGGAAATGCATCTTTTGTGTTCGTTTTTCTTTCTACACGTCTTCAAATTACATAAGTGGTGATATCCAGTGACAAAGAATTGTCAATCGATATTACTTTTTTTTTTTTATTTTATAAACAAATGCATAGTTTGGTCGTTTACAGGCGGAAAGCAATAGTTTTTTTTCAATCATCTTCAAGTTACGCAAGTGGTAATGTTTTTTGACGGAGAATTCTCGGTCGATATCATTCGTTTTTGTTTCCAATCAATCCTATCAATAAATGCATCTTTTGACCACTTATGAATAGAAAGTGATCGTTTTTCTTTCTACTCGTCTTCAACTTACATAAGTGGTGATATGTAGTGACAAGGAATTGCCAATCGATATAATTTTTTTTTAAACAAATTTTATAAACAAATGCATAGTTTGGTCGTTTATAGGCAGAAAGTGATAGTTTTTTTAAAAATAATCTTCACGTAAGGCAAGTGGTGATGTTTTTTGACGGAGAATTCTCCATTAATATCTGTTACTTTCTGCCTATGAACGACCAAACTATGCATTTTTTTGTAAAATTTGTTTAAAAAAAAAATTATATGGATTGACAATTCCTTGTGACTGAATATCACCGCTTATGTAACTTGAAGACGAGTAGAAAGAAAAACGATTACTTTCTAGTTATAAATGGTCAAAAGATGCATTTATTGATAGAATTTATTCCAAACAAAAACAAATAATAATAAAAACATCACCGCTTGCGTAACGTGAAGATGATTTGAAAAAAAGCTATTACTTCGTGGCTATAAACGACCAAACTATGCATTTGTTGATAAAATTTGTTTAAAAAAAAGTAATATCGATTGGCGATTCCGTGTCACTACAAATCACCACTTATGTAAGCTGAAGACGAGTAGAAAGAAAAACGATCACTTTCTATTTATAAATGGTCAAAAGATGCATTTATTGATAGGATTAATTGGAAACAAGAACAAATGATATCGACCGAGAATTCTCCGTCAAAAAACATCACCACTTGCGTAACTTGAAGATGATTAAAGAAAAAACTATTGCTTTCCGCCTGTAAACGACCAAACTATGCATTTGTTTATAAAATTAAAAAAAAAAAAGTAATACCGATTGAAAATTCTTTGTCACTGGATATCACCACTTATGTAATTTGAAGACGTGTAGATAGAAAAACGAACACTTTCTATCTCTAAATGGTCAAAAGATGCATTTCCTAATGAAATTTGCTTATAACAAAAACCAATAATATCGATTGTCAAGTCTTTGGCAATAAACATCACCACTTTTGTAACTTGATGATGATTGGAAAAAAAGTATTGCTTTCTGTCCATAAATTACCAAACTATGCATTTGTTTATAAAATTTGTTTAGAAAATAAACAAATAATATGGAATGACCAATCTTAATAATAACATATCACCACTCGTGTAATTTAGAGTTACCAAAAAATAAAAACGATTACTTTCTGCCAATGAACGCCTCAACTATGCATTTATTCACATAATTTGTTTATAAAACGAGCAAATTATACCACACAACAAATTTTCATGATCAAAAATGATCGAGTTGATAGAATGAAGCAATTTCAAGATACGAAGATACTTTAAAGCAAAATTTGCGATATGTTTACATTTTGTTAATATAACTTGTTTATAACAATTAGAATCGATGAATCGAATGGAATATTTAATGAATTGATTAATCATCCTTGACTCTGGTTTTTTTTCTCGATAAAGACCAAAGTAAATCACCCACCGACAATGAATACTGTGACAATATCGAAAATTGCGCAAAACACGAATCGATGACACTTTAATTAGCTGATAAAATTTGAAGATGATATAATTTGAAACAAAAAATGGAAAAAAGATTTGGAAGATTAGTGAATATCGTAATTATGTAATGAACCTAATACAGCATATAAAAATTCCATTTATGCATATTTTAATAATTATCAATTTCGTTCAAGAAGCTCGAATCGTCTCAGGATGCAACAATGGAAAGAGCGGAAGATTTACGAGCGACCCCCTGGGTTCAGCATGCTCGAAAACCGTCACGGTGAATTAGTCTAAATTCCTCGCAGCGCCAGTTTTCTGTTCAACGGGGGTACTTTGCCGGTGGCGGATTGCTCGTTTACAGGCGCAGAAATGAACCATATTTTCGATTAATTAAAAAAACACAAAAACAAGACCATTTTTTTAAAAAAAGAGCCATTAATCTTAGGCTCTATACCCTTCAGATTAAGTAGTTTAAATCTTACATTGAACAATTCATCCGTTTAGCGGGATTAATGTCAAAACTAATACATGGGCTGAAAACCAAGCTTGACGAAGCGCCTTAAGGCCCTTGATGTCACCACGCGTAAGTTTATACACTTCACGCCGTCAAGGTGGACGCGTACTTCTGAATCTCCAGTGTCTTCATGACCGAATTGTTTTAAGTACAGCTTACATCGTTGCGAATGGCGGAGATCCTCTCCTGAAGATGGTCAGAAACCACGAGATGATGGGCGAAGCAGCGTTCCTTTACAAAGCCGCGGAGCAAGCTGCCCAGACCCTTGGCCTGAATCTTAATATCAGAAGCGAGGAAAGTGCATTACTCCATCTAGATGCTTTACGTCTAAAAGCCGAAGTAAAGAAAGCAGAGCATAAAGCTCCCTTGTTTTTCTATCAAAAATGCTATTTTAGATGTACAAATAAATGTTTGTGTGTCCACATTCACGGAAATGTTCTATAAAATCTGAAAAAACTTTTGGTATTTTATTGTTGACATAACCAACACAAAAATCCAAAATTTGGTATTCAATCAATCATTTTGTATCTTTTAATACATAATGATAATCATTACTGCTGTTTTTTGGACATTCTCACATTTATCCGTGTTTCAACCGAATTCTATAAAAATGGAAAATCTAGTTCTTATTTCATTCGTCTTCCAAACTTATGTTTTAAGGTTTCAATAGGCTTCAAAAGGGACTATATCAAGTCCGAAACGTTGCCAATCCTCAATTAAATAAAGTCTTTTTTATACTAATGACCTTTCCATTCGGAGACTGTTTTATACACATAAAGAAAGCAGAGGTTGGAAAATTTCACCAAGAGGTACTCGACAAGCACATGCACGGAAACTTTCACAGAAATGTAGAAAAACGGTCCTTGTCGAAGAAGCAAACTTTTGCTTTCCTCAAATCATCAGGACTCAATTCAGGTACAGAGGGCTTTATTTTCGCATGCCAGGACGGTGTGATCTCCATCTTAGCATACCGCGCCCGCATTTTATTTCAAGAAGTTCCCAGTGATTGGTGCAGAGCGTGTCATGCACACGCTGAATACCTAGAACACATACTATCGGGGTGTCCGACCCACGCAGGAACAACGTATATCTATAGACATAATGCGGCCCTAAGAGTACTTTATTACCACCTTTGTCGCCCTTACGGTGTTGGTCGCGATCCTGCCCTGCCGAACGCTCCAAGGGATATAGAGTCAATTGTCCGAAACGAGAAGTGCCAGATTTTCTGGAACTACGATTTTCGGACAGCAGTCTCCGTTGCGCACTCGAGGCCTGACATTGTTCTCCAAGACTTCGAGAAACGAACTATAGTCGTGATCGAATTCTCGGCTCCGTCCGAATACAACATCACTGCAAAGGAGAAAGAAAAAGAAGAGAAGTATCAAGACCTTAAAAGAGAGCTGCAACGACTGTACCCAAAATATTCGGTACGAGTAATTGTCCTTGTGATAGGTGCTCTCGGAGGTGCGAAATTATCACTGGTTCGTAACCTTGAAGCCATACCTGTGTGCCAAAAATATGCCAAGGCACTTGCGAGATGGATGCAGAAAGCTGTCATCCTTGGGTCGCTTCGTGTCCTCAAGACACACGAGGGTTTCGCCGGCCTGTCGTTGTGATTTCGTCGTGCCCTGTGACCACCCATCTCACGGATGTGAGACGTGGCCATAGGTGCATTTCACCGCGGTTCTACTGGGGGCTATTGACATTTTTTTTAGATGGCAGTTGCTCTTAGTGGTACCCTGCGGTACTTGCTAAACTTTTTTTAAATTATATATATATATATATATATGTCGTAGGCTTTTAGAGGATTCAGTCTTTCAGCCGACTGCCGGCGTTCGGAAGAATTTGGGACGAAATCTATACCTGGCGTCCAAGTGCCTGGTTTATTTAGGCATTCAGAAGAATACTCAGCTATTCTTCTGAAACCCTGCCACGTTTTAAGCTTCTACAGGAAACCAGCCATAGAGTATTGAAACACATTAAATGGCTATTTAACATTTCTTTAAATTTATTTTCATGTTCATCCAATTATTCAAATATACAGTTACAAAATAATAGGAATAATGATTTTATGTCATATATTTGAAAAGTCTTTTAATTTAAGTTCATGTTTCCACAGGATTCGAAGGGAAACATTTATTTATTTTTCAATTTGCCTTATTATAATGATATAATATTATTAATGACAAATAATAAAGAAAAGAGTAATTAATTAAATTATCACTTGATTAAAAAATCTTTATAATAATTGAATAATTACATAATGAATTTAATTACAAAACGATAAGAATACTGATTTGATGTCATATATATTTAAAAAGTCTTATAATGGTTTAATAAAAGGTTGGTTCTCTCGAACCGAAAATAAAAAATCGGGAACTTACATCTTAACAATAGATGAAGTTAACACAAGTAATGTGCTCACATTGCGAAAAGCTGCGAGCAAACAATCACTTTCTGGTGGTCAAAGCTTCAAAAAGTGTAATTGCAAAGCTGCGAAAAGTCAGTGCATGACAACTCGATGTACGTGTTTTAAAGCAGGAGTTAAATGCGGCTCACGGTGTCATTTAAGTTCACCTTGTTGCAATAAATAATTTTTGTATTTTTTACATTATCTATCTTAAATAAAAGAACAATTGTTTATTTTTATTAAACTTCAATGTTATAGTAAAAGGCCAAATTTACCATTCAACATGCATCATTTGAACTCTGAGCTCAGTGTTTTCGTGGAATTATTTCAATTTTGCTATTTCAAATTGTAACTCGTGCAAGAAAAATCGTAAACTTGGCTATTTTACGTTGTAATATTTACTAAATTCTACAAAAAATGCGTTTACAATTTAAATAATGCTCTCTAAATGGTAAATTTAGCCATTTACTTTTTTACGCGGCAGAATTGCAAAATAAAAATACTATGTTCTCTGCTTTTCATTTAGTTTCATTTTGAAATTTTTGTTTGTATGGGAATCATAAGAGATTATATACTTTGAATTAAAGGACAACTGTTCATTTTTTAGTAAATTTTGATTTTCATTTTTTACTAAATGACTGAATTCACCATTTCACATGCATAATTTGAACTCTGAACACACTTTTTTCATGGAATTTAATCAATTTTACTATTTCAAATTGTAACTTGTGCAAGGAAAATCGTAAATACGGCTATTTTACTTTGTCATATTCACTAAATTCTACAAAAAATGCGAGTAGAATTAAAATGATGCATTTAAATGGTGAATCCAGCCATTAACTTCTTTCCGTGACTGAACTGCAACATAAAAATAAAACGTTAACCTTCGAAACCTGTAAAAACATAAACTTAAATTAAAAGTCTTTTTAAATATATGACATCAAATCAGTATTCTTATCATTTTGTAATTAAATTCATCATTGAACTGGAAACCAGTTCGAAACGCGTCGATGCTTCATTATCAAAAATAAATGTAGCATCTATGCTGTTAATTAAAAAAATTATATATTATCTTTTACTTAATATACTTTTTTGAAAGTTTTTAAATTAATTCGACTGAGCTTCTATTTAATATTTAACTTTAATCAAATTTGAATTAATATTTCTCCATAATCAAGTGATTATTTAATTAATTACGATTTTCTTTATTATTGTCAACGGCGATACCACGCTGAAAACACCAGTTCCCGTTAGATCACTGAAGTTAAGCAGTGTTGGGCGCGGTTAGTACTTGGATGGGTGACCGTTCGGGGAATACTGCGTGTTGTTGACCCGTCGTGGGTGTGATGGACCCACACTGGTAGTATTTATCCACCTAGAAACATTACCCGAATCGGGTATTGAGGCAATGAACTTTCGAGTTCGAAATGCTAATCAATTTTTTTTTTCTTTATTATTTGTCATTAGTCATATTATATCATTATAATAAGGCAAATTAAAAAATGAAGAAATGTTGCCCTACGAATCCTGTGGAAACATGAACTAAAAGTAAAATTTTTTTTAAATATATGACATAAAATCACTATTCCTATTATTTTGTAACAATGTATATTTCATTAATTGGATGAACATGAAAATAAATTTAAAGAAATGTTAAATAGCCATTTAATGTGTTTCAGTGCTCTATGGCTGGTTTCCTGTGAAAGCCTAAAACGTGTCAGGCTTTCAGAAGAATAGCTGAGTATTCTTCTGAATGCCTAAATAAACCAGGCACTTGGACGCCAGGTATAGATTTCGTCCCAAATTCTTCCGAACGCCGGCAGTCGGCTGAAAGACTGAATCCTCTAAAAGCCTCTCTCTCACGGATGTGAGACGTGGCCATAGGTGTATTTTACCGCGGTTCTACTGGGGGCCATTGACATTTTTTCAAGATGGCAGTTGCTCTTAGTGGTACCCTGCGGTGGTTGTTTAACTTTTTTTATTTATATATATATATATATATATATATATGTATATTCATGTATATGTTTGTATACTTATGTTATTTTGACGAATATAAACATAAATATAAGACATAATTGTATCTAGTGTTTTTTGGGTGATTCAAACCAATCTATTTAGATTATTACAATTGTATAAAAAAGACTGATGAAGGAAAAAGTGAGAGGTTGGTTTTTGGTTGACTTTTTCTCCCTTTCTCCCTCTTTTTTTCAATTGGTTATTTTTTTCTCTAAACAGCCGAAAAGTGAGGTAGTTTAGAGGTCTACTTTTTGATTTTGAATCTTTTTCATGCTCATTTTGCAGAAAATTATTCATGATAAAATGGATTTCTGTTCGATCTTAATTTTTTCATCTAGTATTTATGACGACCCTTCTACCATACGTTCGAATGCGGACGTTCGCTCCATGTGGGACTCTGAAGCCCCACTTGAATGCTTCACCCCGCGTTCGACTTAGGGGGGAGGTGTCACGTCCCGTGACGTTCATATATATGTTAATATATTTATTCATATATTTATATATTTGCATGCTTATACTAATAAATACTTAATAAATATAGAGCGAATATTGTGCACTGTGTAGTGCAGCTATAAATATATATATATATATAGTCAGCACGTTGTACGCTGTAAGATATAGCCATATATATGTCCAGCACGAGAGCAGAGGTATAGAATATAGACCAGAGTAGGAACATTGCAATTCGTAGCGTACACTTTCTAGCCATAGAAGCAAAGAGTATAGAACCCAAAAGCACGTGGAAACTGGAGGACATAGCTATTGATGTACTGAAAACATTACAAGCCGTATAGTATATCTATATATATTCGTGACGTATGCGTATACAGTATCATCGCAGCATGCAGGAACGTCGCCATAGGCCCTAGAAAAACTCTATGGACCAGCGTGGGTCAGTCAGAAATTAGAAGTTACAGTTCCGCTCAACTCTTCTCTATTTCCTACGGTTTTCTCCGATTCTACTGTCCAGTGTCTAGTGTCTCAAACCAGTATCCCTCGCGTGTTAGTGTGTGTAGCCTTGTGACAAGTGTTGTGCACTGGGAATCCCGAATCTGGGATTTCCCATCCTGGAATACTTCGATCCTGAATTAGACCCTCTATTGTTTTCATCAACATAATTCACATCAAGGTGCACAACCCCTTTCTTCCACACCACTACACGGAGACCATCTAGATTTCATTTGATGGGTGGAGTTCCGAAAAGCGCTTACCTCCGATTAATTTGAAACTCCGTACACCTATGTATTTTGACGTGCTGATCACGAATATGATAGTGAAAATACCCGCAAATTTGATTTTCACGGTCAAAATCCCAAAAAACTATAAAAATTTCATGTTTTTCCGTTTATTTCAGTAAATAATAAAAATTTACAAAAAAGCTTTAAACAAAAGTTGTAGATCTTTTGAAAATACATATTTTATATCACATATATTTTTACCCTACGACTGACTGTTTTAGAGAAAAGAAGGGAAATGTCAGTACGAAGTGTAGAATTGCTTAAGTCACGCACGGCACCCATTACAACGTGTCAGGGGGTGGGGAGGCACCCCTATGACTGGCCACAAAAGTAACTTAGGTTACACATGACCACCTTTCCAACGGGTCATGGGGGGGGGGCGAGAAGGCACCCCTAGGACTGGCCACAGGAATAACTTAGGTTACACACGACCCCCTTTCCAACGTCTCATGGGAGGCGGGAAGGCACCCCTATGACTGGCAACAGAAATAATTTAGGTCACACACGACCCCCTTTCCAACGTCTCATGGGGGGGGGCGGGAAAACACCCCTGTTACTGGTCACAGAAATAACTTAGGTCACACACGACCCCCTTTCCAACGTCTCATGGGGGGGCACCCCTATGACTGGCCACAGAAATAATTTAGGTCACACACGACCCCCTTTCCAACGTCTAAAGGGGGGCGGGAAAACACCCCTGTGACTGTTCACAGGAATAACTTAGGTCACACACGACCCCCTTTCCAACGTGTCATGGGGGGCGGGAAGTACCCCTATGATTGGCCACAGAAATAATTTAGGTCACACACGACCCCTTTTCCAACGTGTTATGTGGGGCGTGAAGGCACCCTGTGCCTGGTCACAGAAATAACTTAGGTAACACACGACCCCCTTTCCAACGTCTCATGGGGGGCGGGAAAACACCCATTAGACTGGTCACAGGAATCACTTCGGTCACACACGACCCCCTTCCCAACGTGTCATGGGGGGACGGGAGGGCACCCCTATGACTGGTAACAGAAATAACTTACTTCACACAAGACCTGTTTTTCAAAGTGTCATGGGCAGCAAGTGATTGATGTTACAAAGCAGTTTTCCAATGATATCAACATGGAGATTGGACTAGATAAATGCCGAACAGTGCATTTAACCAGAGGAGAATTAGGGACCGCAGAGATAGAGAACGATTTCGGGAATGACATCGAGGCAATGGCTGAGGGCGAGTCATATAAATACCTGGGTATTCTCGAATCTAAGGGTATTTAGCATACGATAGTTAAGAAAAGCCTAACGATTGCCTTCACGAAAAGACTCAGATTGGTTTTGAAGAGTTCTCTTAACGCGGCAAACAAGATCAGGGCAATCAAAACCTATGTCATCCCTGTTCTAACGTACTCCTTTGGACTCATCAAATGGTCGAACACTGACCTCGAACGATTAAACAGAATCATCCGCGTAGAAATGACGAAACACCGAATGCACCACAGTAATTCGGCGATTGAAAGGGTAGTTCTACCACGACATAGAGGGGGCAGGGGCATTGTAGATGTCAGAAAACTGTGTGAGTCACAAGTTATACAGTTGCGAGGCTATTTTAACAGCAAGCGAGATGTTACGCTTTACAACGCCATCTGTAAAGCGGATCTTGACTACACGCCCTTGAATTTGTCCTCAGAAGAGGCCTTGAGTATCAGGGCAGAAACCATAGAGGAATTAGAAACGCAATGGAGACAGAAAGCCATCCACAGCGAACACCCCAAAACGCTAGATCAATATGAAGTGGATAGTGAGGCATCCAATTTTTGGCTGAGAAAGGGACTCCTGTATCCAGAAACGGAAGGATTCATCATTGCGATTCAGGATAGAGTTTTCAGCACCAGGAATTATCGCAAACACGTGTTACGTCAAGACGTGGTTGACCGGTGCCGATTATGTGGAGATACCAACGAATCCATCGAGCACATTATTGATGGTTGTTGCGTAATGGCTCAAAGAGAATATACGCACAGACATAATGATGTGGCGGGCATTAAACATCAACAACTTGCCCTAAACCTAGGACTCTTAACAGAATGGATGCCTTTCTATAGATACAATTCAATGTCCGTTTTAGAAAATGAAGATTACATCTTATATTGGGATGTGACTATCCAGACGGATCATTACATCCGAGCCAATCGAGCTGACATCGTGATGCGAGAGAAAAAATGTGGAAGAGTCTACATCATCGACATTGCTTGTCCGCTTAACCGAAATTTGCAGGCAACCTATACAACCAAGATTCATAAGTATAGCGAGCTAAGGCACGAAGTTAAGGCAATATGGAGAAATGTGAAACATGCATCTATTCATCCTATTGTGATTTCGGCTACAGGCAATGTGCACGCAAGATGCACTGAACATCTTGAACATTTAGGAGTCAGTAGCGTACTGGCGGCAGCTCAAAAGGCGGTTTTATTAAACACCTGTCGCATTGTAAGAAACTACCTAGACCATCAGGAAGAAAGTGACTAAGAACCTATGGCGTGATACATGGTAGCTCTAAGAAAACATCCAGAGGCGACTGGTGTTACCTTCAACAATCACGACCGCTGTAAAGGATAATAGCGGCAAAGCCAAACTACAACCTACACCATGCTTCTAATTTTGTACATACAACATCATCGTAAATGATTTCAAACAACGTATTGAAATAACTTATAACATCCTCATCTCATCAGTCACTTGACTTAGTCCGTGGCTATGACGAAAAACCGGGTTCACCCGAGAAAAAGTTTGAAAAAAAAACTATAATAATCAATGGAATAAAGGTCTTCAACACTTTGAAATACAAAAGTTAATGTTGTCCGTTTAAGAAATATAAGGTAGAAAAGTATCTTGTAATTGCTAAAGATTTCATAATCTTTCAATTACAAATATTGTAAAGACATTACAATTTCCAAGAGTTCAGAAAAATGTGTCAAATTTATTTTAAATTTTTTATTCAACTTTCTGATCTCAAAAAATGTTTATTGATGGTCCACAAATTTAAACATCTCTTTCGAGATTTCTAAAAACATACAGTAAATATACGCGCGTAAATTGCGCGTTTAGGACTCTAGATTTTCACTTCTTAACATTAAAAATAATTAATTAGTTAAAGTAAGTAAGTTATCAAAACAATGGTGGCTTCGGTTTTTCCGTTGCCCTTCCAAAGTATGACAGCTCTCAGTCCTTTCTTCCTCCCGTGGTCGAGTTTAAATATTGGCGCGCTGTGCTCCCCCTCCCTCTGTTAGTATTAAGTTACGCCATGCGCGGCGTGACAAGCGGACCCCGGGACGAGGTTCAGTCCCGCGGTCAGTTCGTCAGTTGGTCCTCGACCGGTACCCGGCGAGCATCTCGCTCTGCCTGCAACACCTGCCCTCGGATGGCATATCCTCCAGTTCGCGGAAGGCACCGCTGCCCGGTGTCTTTTTCCGTGCGTGACTTTAGTTTCAGTTCGGTATAAGTGCGGTTTCTTTTCTGTTCTCGGAACGAACTTCCCGAATGTGTGTAGTCGCCCTTGCTTCTAGACGAATAAAGACAATTCTTGGTTTAGTGGAAAGTTCAGAGTTGTTATTTTGAGTGTATCCCCCCCCCTCTCAATGGATTAACGACAGGTCCCACCCAGACTCCAGGAGGATCCTCGAGAAACCCCCTAACATGTCGTCGCCGCCTCCGAATGTGCTTCCATCGGAAAGGAAGAATGTAAGTATTTTGTTCTTATCAGTGCCCCTTCCGTTAGTTTCTTTTTTTCGTGTTTAAGAATCTCATTATTTCTAACTTCGTTTCCCTTTCTCTCGATCCTCATAGTAGGATCGGAGAACGGTAAAATTTAATTAAGTCTGATCTCTCCTCGCGATCCTCATCGTAGGATCGGAGAACGTTCAGATTTCATTGAATCGGGTCTCTTCTCGCGATCCTCATCGTAGGATCGGAGAATATGGAATTTAGTTAAACTCAACCCCCGTCACGATCCTCACCGTAGGATCGGAGTTCATTCACTTAAGCATTTAGTATCGTTATCCCTTCTCTCGATCCTCATCGTAGGATCGGAGAACGGTCAAATTCAATTAAGTCTGATCTCTCCTCGCGATCCTCAGCGTAGGATCGGAGAACGGTCAGATTTAATTGAATCGGGTCTCTTCTCGCGATCCTCCTCGTAGGATCGGAGAATATGGAATTCAACTAAACTCAGCCCCACTCACGATCCTCGCCGTAGGATCGGAGTTCACTCAAGTTACCCCTTTACCGTCGTTACCCTTTCTCACGATCTTCATCGTAGGATCGGAAAACGATTCAATTAAAGTAAACCAAGCCTTCCTCACGATCCTCTCCGTAGGATCGGAGACCGCTGTAGATACAGTCAACTTGACCCCCTCCCTCGCGATCCTCACCGTAGGATCGGAGGCCCTGCTTTTGTCGGCACTCGCCCTTCACCGGCGACACTCCCTTTCCCCTTTGCTGAGACCGACCTCGAGCGCTCCTCTCGGTCCTCTCCGTAGGATCGGAGGACAAGGCGACTATAGCAGTCTGAACGCTCTTCGCGATCCTCCCCGTAGGATCGGAGGCTGCTACCCCCCGCGGTCCTGACACCATAGCAGCGACGTCCCCCTTCTTTTGTTGGGTAAACCTAATGTGATATAACTTCTTATTATTTTTTACCTTATCAATTCTTTGGCGCCCAGCGTGGGGCCCCTCTTTTCACAAACGGTTGGATATCGTATGATATCCCGATCCCCGACCGACAGCCAGGCTCCAAATGATTACCCGGACTCCCACCAAACGAGACCCCCGTTACAGTCTCGAGAATCCGGAGTCAGCCACTTCTGGGAGTGGTCAGGAAAACCCGGTGGCGCCTGCTCACCCCACCACCAGCGCTTCAGAGACCTCCGAACCCTTCAGGGGGTTCTCTAAAACAGAGAAATTAGAGTCCGAGTCCAGGATGGACCAACAAGGCAGATTCGTGGTCGGAGCCCAAGGAGCGCCCCCAGGGGATACTTGCGAAATGGTTACCACGACTCCCCCAGCAGATGAGAGCAACTCACTGACAGGTGTGAACCCAGGTTCGGCACCGGACATCCCCCTTAGGACAATGTCCGAGGTGCCGCCCAGCGGAAGCGAGGCTCCTTTATACATGGCTTCAGGTTATGGGTTGAACACCCCCGCCACGATTCGGCAGAGATTTCCGTCAGAGCTCACGGCCGCTGGATACACCTCGACTCCGGCCACGTCGCTTTGGTCACCAATGGTAACCACTGTCCCGAATTCAACATCGACCGCTCTCATCGAGTCCCTAGGTGATATATCTGCAGCCAATCGACTTCAAGTACAACCCCATCACATAGCCGCAAAACCCTCCGGCACCTACCCGGATCTGTCCACTATCTATCCGGGGGCACTCGCAGAGGCTCATTCCAGGGGAATGACCTCTCCGAATACAACCACAACCTTAGTCAACTCCGTTGGAGTTGTTTGGAGCACCCATCCCGGGACTAACTCGCAGGTCCAGCATGAGGCCTACCCTACCACCACCCCTGTGGTCCGCTCGACAACGCAATCCGGAGCCGGCCTCACTGCCGCATCTGGGACCTACCTCACCGGCCCCCCAGGTGCCCCCAGCACGGTACAATCCGAAGCCTTCGCTGCTGCCCCGTCTGGGGTCTATCTGGCCTTCTCGTCTGGAGGTTACCCTTCCGCTATCTCTGCAGCTTATCCAGTCTTTTCGTCGGCGGCTTATCCTAACATCTTATTCGGGAATTATCCCCCCGCCCCATCGGGACTTTACCCAATGGTACAACATGGGGTTTACCCTGCTGTTCCACCTGGAACCTACCCCTTCATTTCACCCGGATTCTATCCGCCAGTACAATCACCCGTTTATCCACCCGGCCCTCCAGGAGCCTATCCAGCCATTTACCCAAACCAAACCTCAACGCTGTACCCCGGCGTGCATCCGACAGTTAGTCACCCGGCCTATCCAACGCCTCACCCCTCGACAGAACCAGTCGGGGGTCAGAGTGCACAGGTGGAAACTGACGGGGTCCCACTGACGACGTGGCATGGATTCCAGGAGTTCATCCAGGGATTACCGAAGATCAGCATGATCCCAGAATTCTGGGGAAAGGATCACGAAGACCCAGCAGCCTTTCTCCGAGACCTCGAGGTTTACTTCCAGACCATGAGAATCCAGGAAGACCACAAGACCAAAGCGGTGGGCTCAGCGCTCAAGGGAGGAGCCCTCCAATGGTGGGGAGATTATAAGGGTCTGTCCTTCCCATGGGGTCAATTCAAGGACCTACTCGTTCGCCAGTATGATTCACCGACAATTCGCGGCCGACTTCAGGCCCAACTCTACTCCGTACGACAAACTGACAAGGAGTCAGTGGCGGTTTTCTTGCACCGAAAGAGGCTACTCTATGAGAGGCTCCATCCCGAAGCCACCGAACACAGCCTAGTAATCGCCCTGATGGAACTCCTTCGGCCGGGCATTCGACGGGGCATCAGAGCCTCAGCACCAACGACTTTCGATACCGTCCTCTCTCGAGCCGTCGAATCCGAGCATGATGAGAGGGAGTGGGAAAAGTCTAATCCTAAGAAAGAAGATCGGAAAGTGGCTTCGAAAGAGGAGTCCTCAGGTAATATCGGCGGCGTTAACGCCAAATGCTGGCACTGTCCCGGTTACCATCTACATAGAGACTGCGAAGTTTACCAGAAAAAGCTCGCAGAACGCAATGCACAGAAGGCCTCTGGCTCGGAAAACTGGAGGCGGGCGGTGGAGCAACCCTCCCCCACCGCCCCCGGCTCTCAGTAGCGAGTCTACAACAGACGTCCACAGAATACCTTCGCCTACCCCGTGTCAGAGGGGCCATCAATGGGAGCGACATAGTGGGACTTTTAGACACGGCAGCCACAGAAAACTTCCTCCGACCAGATGTCCTAACGGAAGAACAGAGGGCATCAATGATCTACCATCCCCAGGAGGTCGACCTAGCCACACCGGGCACGATTATGTTGGCCCAGGGAAAGGTGACCCTCGAAATTGACTTTGCGGGTCGCATGATCCGACTTCCATGTTGGGTGAGCAACGAGCTCCGGGAGCCCTTAATCCTAGGACTACCCTGGATTTACGACCAACAGGTCCTCATCGACATTCCTGGAGGAAGGCTTTATGCGGGAAGAGAATCCAGATACCTGCTCTACTTGACCAACGCAGTTCCACTCAATCAGTCAGCCGCCCCCTCGGATTCAAACATCGATAACAACTTCCCGTCGAAATGGAAGGATGAGTTCGAGAATCTCGTGCACCGCTTCCGGAACACCTTGGACTCGCAAGAAAAATTAACGCAGACCCAATCGGCTCAACACGAAATCCACGTGTTGGACGACCGACCTTTCCGTCTGAGACCTTACCCTTGTTCAGAACAAAAAAGAACAATAATCCTGGAACAGGTCCAGGAGATGTTAGCGGACGGGGTTATCGAGCCTTGCCACTCACCTTACAGCTCACCTATCGTGTTGTCGAAAAAAAAGGATGGGCAGTTTCGATTTTGCATCGACTTCCGGAGACTCAACTCGATAACGGAAGATGGAACCCACACCCTTCCCCGTATTCAGGATTCTGTGAAGGAGCTGGGAGGCGCCAGCGTATTTTCGACATTGGACCTACGCTCCGGCTATTGGCAGGTGCCGCTTCATCCCCATTCCAAGAAATACACCGCCTTCGCCGTACCCCATGGAGGTACCTACCAATTCCGAGTGATGCCGTTCGGTCTTAAGAACGCCCCCATAACGTTCCAATTTTTAATGAGCCAAACTGTTCTCCGAGGCTACATTAATAAATTTTGCATTGTCTATTTAGACGATATAATCGTCTACTCAAAAAATTGGCAAGAGCATCTCCTCCATCTGAACCTCGTCCTCGAATGCCTAGAGATACATAAGCTCACTTGCTCTCTAAAGAAGTGTTCCTTCGGTCAAACAGAGCTGCGATATCTGGGCCATCTCGTCTCCTCCCAGCATAACGAACCCCAGGAGGAGCATGTGCAGGCAATCCTCCAAGCTGCTCCACCACAGGGACGGCGCGGACTTCAGCAGTTCCTAGGAATCTGCAACTGGATCCGGGAGTATGTCCCGAACTTCTCGGAGGCAGCAGCCCCTCTGACCAACTTACTAAGGAAAAATACGAAGTGGCGGTGGACACCAGAGGCCGAAGAGTCTATGCAGCGGATCAAGACGCTGTTCAGCACAGATTTGCGTCTGGCAAGGCCAAACCCCGATTGGCCCCTCTATTTACAGACAGACCTTAGCTCTATCGGAATGGGGGCGGTACTGTATCAACAACCTCCGGAAGGTTCCGCTCAGGTGCTGAGTTATGCTAGTGCCGAGTATACCGAGACACAATCCCGATATCCACTCATGGAAAAGGAGGGGCATGCTTTGGTCTGGGCCACTAGGTACTTCAGACCTTTCCTCGAAGGGCGGGACTTCGTCGTAAAGACAAACCCCCGCGTTACTCGCTGGTTGGTGAATACCAAGGACGCCCAGGCCAAATTCGGATCCTGGTACAGCTTCCTTCAGAAATTCCGTTTCAAACTACAACCCCGAACGATTCGCGGTAGCGAACTCTCCCGAGCCTTATCACTCCAACCAATCGGAGGATCCCAAGTGAACGTCGAGGGGGGCGAAATCGCTCTACCACCGCAGCTCCCTCATCCAGAATCTGCCGAGAGCCCCTCGCTGACACAACTTGGGAAAGACAACTTCTTTTTAGAGATTGCTCGTGCTCAACAGGAGGACCCCTATGTTACGGGGTTGGTAACGCGTTGGTTGAAAACCGAACAGAACCCACACCCCACCGTGGCGGAGCAAGCCTTTCTGCAATTGTGGAGATTAACGGATGACGGATTTTACAAACTAGTAGGGGCCCGGTGGCTCCTCTATATTCCGGAGGGATACCGGCAGCGGGTGCTCTTCGAATACCATGACGCTGGCCTCGCAGGACATCCCGGGGCAGAGGAGACCCTACGAGCTATCCAAGAACACTTCTGTTGGAAGGAAATGCGACCGCAGGTGCAGGACTATGTGCGGACTTGCCAACTCTGCAGCTCTTGTAAACCTTTCCGGACTATTCAACAACCACCACAGAGGCCTCGCCAACCACGGCAGCCGTGGGACACAGTGGCGGTGGACCTAATGGGGCCCTTCCCCCGGTCTTCTCGAGGAAAGAGATTTTTGTTCGTAGTCACCGACCTCCATACCCGTTGGGTAGAGGCTTTCCCGGTGGGAACTTCAAAGACCCCCCAATTGATAAGACTCCTCGAAGCCGAAGTCTTTCAGCGCTTTGGGTACCCGCGGGCGGTACTTACCGATAATGGGCCGCAATCCATTAGCCTACAATGGAAGAAGGCTTGTGAGGATTGGGGTTGTGAGGCCTGGACCACACCAGTATATAACCCCCAGGCGAACCCCACAGAGAGGCGAAACCAAGCCCTGAAAACTGGAATACGACTCCGACTGGTAGACCACCCTCACAAGGATTGGGATAGAGGGATTCCCGAAATCCTCTTCAACTTACGCAGCCGATGCAACGCCGCTACCGGACGAACTCCAAGCCAGGTCCTCTTTGGAGCAACCCTTAAACGACCCGGGGAATGGTTGCTCGGCGGAACCCAACAGTCTACCATGGAACGAGACATCCGCATGGAAGAGGTGCGGAACAGCCAGGCCCGTTATCTCCAACGCTACCCGACACCTCCCGAGAAGAAGCAACGGTATCAGATTGGTGACTGGGTAAAAACCCGAGCCCATCATCTTTCCGACAAGGAAAGAAAATTTAACGCCGGACTAGCAGTCCGCTGGGAAGGTCCTTATGCCATAAAGGGCGTCCTCAACCAAGAGGTGTATTACGTTAATAAAGGCGACAGGTACGTAAAGGTCCACGAGAGGGACCTGCGACCGGTATACCCTCGTATCTATCCTCAGCTACCATACCCTACCGAACAAGAGGAGATAGATATGCTGACGAACCCTGCGCCTACGCGATCCTCGTCGTAGGATCGGAGAATATGGATTTGCATTAAATTCAACTCCACTCACGATCCTCGCTGTAGGAGCGGAGTGCATTTAAACTAAACCTTTACTATCATCGAACTTAATTAAACCTGGTCTCTTCTCACGATACTCAACGTAGGATCAGAGAACGATCAGATTTAATTCAATCGGGTTTCTTCTCGCGATCCTCATCGTAGGATCGCAGGATATGGATTTACATTAAACTCAACTCCACTCACGATCCTCGCTGTAGGAGCGGAGTGCTTTTAAACTTAACCTTACTATCGTCGAACTTAATTAAGCCTGGTCTCTTCTCACGATACTCATCGTAGGATCGGAGAACGATCAGATTTAATTGAATCGGGTTTCTTCTCGCGATCCTCGTTGTAGGATCGGAGAATATGGATTTTTTCTAAACTCAACCCCACTCTCGATCCTCATTGTAGGATCAGAGTTCACTCAGGCTACATCTTTACCGTCGTGACCCTTTCTCCTGATCCTCACCTTAGGAACAGAGGGCTCTGGTTAATTTCTTCCCTCGGGGTCTCTATTCTCTTGCTCTAGGTAGAACCTCCCCTCCGGAAGTCGAGCCAGAACAAGCGGCGGGCCGAACTCCGACGTCAGATCCATGCAGAGCTCCAGAGAAATCCGACGGCAGGATTATGGTTGCCCCCAAAACGGCGTAGGAAGCCCAAGAAGAACCGGGGACAACCCCTCTCCTCTAGCCCTGATCCAGGACTCCCACGGACCCACACCCCGCCGAAAAACCCGGGCATTGACTCCGTCCCCCCGGAGCCTAAGGACGTGCTGTTGGAAGAAGCACTTGAGTTTTTCGGGGCCTTATCTCCCCCGCCCGTACTCCTCTCTCCACTCGCGCCTACTCCGACTCGGCCTCTATTAGATGACGACGATGTCCTCAAGCTGAGGACCTCTCCAATCCAGGCCTCACCCCACGGCTTCCAGCAACCCCCGCTGGGGAACCAGGGCGAGCTTCAACGTCCCCAGTTACCTCTGGGCGAAATTGCAGGACCCTCCGGACTTCCGAGGTCAAAACTGCGGGATCAACGAGTTACCCTCCTCCGGGACCCTCAGCTAGAGCCCCCCTCGGCGAGGGAGCGAGTCCTCCAGGCCTGGGCCAATTCCTACATCGGCATCCCCCATCCAGGGTCTGTAAGACAGACTCCAGGAGCGAGAGAATCAACGGACAGACCGGAGGCCCCTTCCCGGAAGTTGAAACCACCAAAGCAAACCCCGAGAAAACGCAGGGCGATATCCCTGATCTTCCGTCCTCGGGCCGGTCCCCCCACACCTTCTCCGACTCGGCTCCGATCAGTGCACAGTGGGCCAGGAGACCCGGTTTCGTGGCCAAAATTCAAAAAGTCTACGAATGTAGCTGAAAATAGTTACTCGGGGGTGTTTGGGGTCGCTGATTACAAATCTGTAGTCAAAAATTCAAAATTCAAAATGGCGGACCCAATATGGCGGCGAAGATTTTGAAAAGTCAACGGAATTGGCTAAAAA
>CAKNXH010060942.1:22907-39315 GCA_932178445.1 Andricus quercusramuli
GATTTTGAAAAGTCAACGGAATTGGCTAAAAATAGTTACTCGGGGGTAATAATGTAATCAATAGTCGAATCCAAATTATTTTTCATTACAAAGTCAATAATTTCTCTTTTGGTAAATTCCGACATTATATACAATATATTCGAATCCAAGAGAAAAAAAGTCAACAAAAAGAAGTCTGTAATTTTCGATAAGATTTCGAAGTGAGGTTAGCACTGGAAAACAAGTGAAGTACAGCGCAGCGCGGCGAAACAACAGACGTACGCGTGTGTAGCGGCACGCTCAACTCAGGCATAGACACGTCAGGACAGGTATTGGCGTTCGGACGCTGACTCTTTCACTCGCGAATTTTATGTTATTTATGAAAACGGGCAAAAGTGGGCACCCCTACCGTAATGTATACACCCAAGTGAACACACTGATATTTTAAATTTTTTGATAAGTAGTGGTATTGCGTGGTATTCTCGATTCAAAGAAGGTACTTTGCCAATTTAATGTTCTAATTTGTTGCTAACATCAATGTTGTAGAACTTTAATTAAAATTTCTTTATTCAATTAACACTTTTTTTAACTTCTACATGTATAGGGGTGAGAACAAAGAAGGAATCGTTAAAAAATAAGTAACAGATTTATAACTATATTAAATATTTAAGCAAAAAACACAATAAGATTTTTTTCTAAACTTTAAACTTTGCGTGTCTGTCAACAAAGCAGGATTTTATTAATTACCAATTAATTTACGGAAAAGATACCTTAAATATCACTGATTGCGATGGCCTGACTTTTTTTAACAAATTCGAAAGTTGAAAAATTGGACTTTTGGCCACGAAACCGGGTCTCCTGGCCCACTGTGCAGTGGTTATCCGCGTCGCCGCAGATTCACCCAGGATTTCGGACGCCGGTCGGCGCACCAGGCCGTCAGTTGTCACCAAGCGTGACAAGGCCCGCCGAAACTTGTTTCGGTCAACGTGAATCCAGCTAGGGAACCGCGCCTCTCGATCCTCCCCGTAGGATCGGAGGCCCAGGGAGAAGGCGAGACACCCCCTTCTTTCCGCACCCTCTCACTTCATGAATTAAAAATATAAACATTGTGAAAATCCAGTTTTAACCAAATTTTTAAATATTTTGTTAACATTTTTAGAACAATAATAATTGTAATGTTAATTTTTTGTCTACTGGTCAAAAGACATATTTCTTCAATATTGATTTTTTTAATTGTGAAAAAAATGCTAGAATTTATGTTAGAAAAATGTCTGAAAGACCTGGAGTTCGAATCCCAGCGGAGCAAGAAAACATTTTTTCACAATTCAAAAAATCAATATTAAAAAAATATTAATTTTACAATTACAATATTGATCACAATTATTAACCTAATTACCTGGTCAAGAACCTTAGTATCAAAAATTATAATTCTTAGAACAATGATTAATAATTTGGAATTTGAAATTGAAAGCGTTTGAAATTTAAAAAAATATTTATGTAGAACGATTTTGCAGAATTTAATTGGAAAAAAAGAGTCGAATTCTATCATTTCTAATTTAAAGCGCTAAAAATGAAACAATTTTATTTTTAATTGAAGAATCAAAAAATTTAATGATTTCAGATTAAAATTTCGAAAATAGGACAATTTCAAAATGTTAAAAATTGAATATTTTAACATCCGAAGTGTGAAAATTGGATCATTTAAAATTCCAAGGAATTGAAAATGTGTGATTTTTAATGAAAAGCGTTCAAAAGCAAATAATTGAAAATGTAAGACTTTTAAATTCCAAACGATAATTATTTGACAATTTGAAATTGAAAACTCAATCGAATCTTTCAAAATCAATGCTTCTGAAATTTTAAATTGTTATTCTATGAGAAAATTATAACTTAACATTGAAGCTCATTAGACAAATTTTTCTAAAATCGAAAAATGAATTATTAAAAAAAAAAGTTCAGTATAAATACTAATTTTCAATGGGAATCATTGAAAATGAAAAAAATTCTACTCGATGTGCTGAAACTTAAACGAACGCAAACTTCATTTAAAACTAAAAAAATTTTAGTCACCAATAGTTGTAATATTAAAACTATTTTTGATACTTAAGCCCTTTAAAATTTGAGTTATTTGAAGTGAACTTAAATGACTTAAAAATCATTCATTTTCAAACTGTTAATTATACTTCCAAAATCCAACAAATTCAATTTTAAGTTTAATTCAACCTAAAACTTTAACTTCAACTTAAATCTTATGAGAGGTAAAAATTAGAAATTTAGCGTTCAGCATGAACATTCAGAACTCTAAAATTGCATCCATTTAAAATTATAAAAATTATTCAGTTACTGAAGTATCAATTTTAGTTAGTTTGATTTTTATCTATTTTTATTTTAAATATAATTCTTAATTTTGTAATTTCATATCGTTCTATTTTTAACACTTCCTTTGGAATTATTATTTATTCTTGAACTTAATCAATCGCATAGTTTTTAATTCGAAACTGACTATCAAGGCTTTTAATATGAAATTTTGAAATATTTATTTCTAAATTGACCTGACTTTTTGAATATATGAATTTGAAACTACAATATTGTAAAATTAAAAAATACAAGTAACAGCGTTTTCAGTTTTAAACTAAATATGGGTTAAGAAATATAGAAAGTCTGGGGCAGTTATAAAATGGTCTGGGTTTTTCCTCAGTCCATCTGCAGTGGAATAATCTGTATCGCAAATATTATGTTCAAATAGCACGCATAAGTAGGTGTAAGTTTAATAATCCGTTCAGAGCGAGTTTAGTATATAGATTAACCCGGCGTCATGGGGGTTGGGTCTGTGAGACCCAGTAGCTGGAGCTGCTGAGTCGTTCTAAGCGTTGCAGGTTACACATTAGTCGAGTGGCGACCGCACTGAGAGTTACACGTGCACAAACTTGAAAAAGGTCTCGAGACCCATCCCTGAATTTGATATAACAATTTTGCGCCATTGTGTATACATATGATTTTAATTCTTTACAATGTACACTGACCCTTCACAAATTTTCAGCTCGCAAATTGTCGCAGAAGTGCTTCTGCCCCCCGCCACTGCGACCCCTTTCGTCCATGCTCAATAGCAACGACTCGGAATGACCTCGAACAGTCATTATTAATATGATTAAAATATAATATTATATGATATTTCTCCTTTATTTATTTACATGAATACCTAAAAAAATGAACCGGATTGCATATTACCATTTTTATTAATAAAGTGCTGGCATAATTCAAATCTAATAAGCGGGTCTATATGACCCACCCCTACGTCCATGTAACACTTTTCCACCCCCATGACGCCGGTTTAAAACTCAAGATAGCTATAGGGTCCAAGAAACCAAGTTTGTCTATATACTATGCTGTTTTAAATGGAAAAATTACTTGAAATTTAAAATATTGTCATTAATTTCTGTTTTTATTCTTCAATTAGAGTTAAAAAATTTTTAACCTACTTTGTCAATTAGAGGGAATAAAAAAATAGTTTTATATCCTCTTTTTTCTTTCTCGTCCCCTGGTATAATATTGAGCACATTTTTAAGATGTCGAATTAAGTTGAATTTATTTGAAAAACTAACATCACAGGCTTGACACGCTTCCATGTTTAGATTCAAATGAACACAACTTGACTGTGAAAGCGCATGTGCGAACGAAACTTCCGAAATGAGCCGAAATGTGGCGAAGATAGTCGAACGGAGGAAAGATCCATGTTCGGGTTGTACACAGATCCGCTCGGAGCTACCATGGACACGCCATACATTTTTTTAATGAGTTTGACATCTGTCAACATGTAATCAGTGCACACCATAAGCAATTTCACACAAAAACATACATTTTTGCTTGGGTAGATCATGTCTATTTTTTGCCAGAAAAAGAGCGTATGCGGGAAGCTCTGCTTTTCTGCTTCAATTTGAAGAAATCGGCTGCCGAATCGCATCGAATATTTTTGGAGGCCTATGGTGAAAGTGCTTCATCGGAAACAACGTGCAGAGATTGGTTTCGTCGGATCAAAAACGGCAATTTTGACCTGATCAACAAGAAGCGTGAAAACCGGCCCAGGAAGGGTGAGGACCAGCAATTGCAGGCTCTTTTGAGCGAGGACGACTGCCAATCGCAAAAAATGCTTGCCGCGCGATTGGGTGTTACTCCAGCAGCCATTTCCATGCGTCTACGTGCTATGAGAATGGTTCAAGCTATCGGAAAATGGGTACCACATGAATTGACCGATAGTCAGATGGAGCTTCCGGCATATGCTTTTTTTCTGGCAAAAAAACTGGACATGATCACCAAAGGAAAAATGTATGTTGTATTGTATTTAGCTTAAACACCTGGTATAAGTCTGTCAACTTTAGAATTTTAACATGTTTCTAACAAGACTATTTGCAATATCTGTACAAAAATCGACATTATTGAGATTTTTTTCTGAACCAAAAAAACAACTTTTAAGATACCGAGCGGACCGACGCTACTATGAAATACATAGACGTCCTCCACAGAGTTGTTATTATTCCACTGATATATAAGTCTGAGAACTTTAGTTTTTTGACATGATGTTAACAAGAATGTTTGTAATATATGTACGAAAATCGACATTATTGAGATTTTTTTCTGAACCAAAAAAAAGCAACTTTGAGGATTTCGAGCTGACTGGGGCTATTATAAAATACATTGACGTACTTCACAGAATTCTTATTCCTTCTCTGATATACATATGTGTCTGAGAACTTTAGATTAATTATTACCTCACTAAGTGAAAAGTTCAGAAAAAAGTTTGCAAATTTAGAAAAAACCACAACTTTCCAGCATTATTCAATAATAATAATTATAGTAGGTAGTAGCGCTAGGGCCTGGGCTTTCCGCTCATGACTTTGAAGGCTATGTTGGCGGTAGCTCTGCTACTGGCAGGATCTCCCATGCCAGACAGCCAGAGAACGAAGACGGAAGGGACTAAGAGGAGCACCAAAACCCATAAATTATCATGGAGAGCTTATGGTCAGCTTATGGTCAGGCAGATCTCACTAATCAAACAACTGGCGAGCAAGGACATCTGTGACAAACGGTAAGCTGTGGAACATCAACTGTGCCTTCTAAGCATGTTTTGGCTAGCGTTAGCTATTTGCAGTCAATTACCTCAACAGAAATACCGTGAGACCATCAAGTGGGATACCACAATGAAAGAGGAATTGGTGCGTCTCTGCTATCAAAGTGCGAAGTTTGAAACCACATGCGAAAAAGTATGAAATTTTAGGACGAAATTTGCTGCACAGTATCTTCACATAAGTCATACTTTGAGATCTTATCGCTAAGGTAAAGGACTTCAGGACTAATCTACACATCTCAGAAGACCGAGCAATGGTGATTGAACAACAGGTTAATTTGTCGTGGAGAAACATCGGCAATGAACATCAGTTAGAGGAAGCCGCGCTGCACAATCAAGCAGCGGAAAGTGATGTTCTTCCTCAACCTGTTGATGATCCATTACCGCCACATCCTCCAGAGGTATATGGCCTAATTCAACTAGAGGCAGAAGCCGAGGTTCAGCAACTAAGAAGGCGATTAAAATGGGCATGCCAAATAAACAGAGATGTTATGCGCCTTTATTTTTTGGCACAGAAAAGTAGGCAAAGAGTGAGGAGAGAACACCATCAAGTCTTTCTACTCAAGTACCCAGAGCTAGCCACAAGAATAAATGAGCAGAATCGAGCAGACCGAAGGCGCTCAATATCTGTAAACAGATTGCTTTCGACGGTTGAAATAGCTGCCATCAAAATGGAAGTGGAATAGCAGCTTCCTATTGATGAACTTCCTTTGAAAGATGCAGACGATGAAGACCTAATTGAAGCTGAAGGCGTAGGTGCTAGGGATAATGAACATGAAGTACCGGATCCACTAGAACCACAACCGAATAATAATAGCGTTGATGCAAACAGCGAAATCCCAGAAAAACTAAGACACCTAGAATGGAATTTCGTTCATTCTTCACTAGAGTTCAGACATGTAGAACTAACACAAAAGCATTCTGTTCCCAAGATTAACATCACAAAGGATCTGCGTACAATATTAGGATACCTGAACAGCAAGGCTTTACCTATGCATTTGAACGCAACACTAACTGCGAGAGAGGTGAACACTCATGTGTATTGTGCAGCTCTAGAACCTCAAAATGCTGGACCGCAGAACTAGGCCTACAAATGCAGTCTTTTCCCAAGGAAGGGATCGAGATCCACCATGAAAGATCAGGTTAGATATGGATGTCAACAAAGCAAGATGGAAATTGGGTCGATGGACTCAATATAATAAAGTCAATAGAACCAGAAAGCTGATATAGTACACCATGTTACTAAAATCATCCACCCTCGGTATATCGAGACATTGACACCAGTAATATTGGATAAGATTATAGACTCTCAACGGTAGAGACTTGATGTTCTTACTGCTAGACTGGGTCGGCACAGGAAAGTTTTGCAAAAAGGCAACAAAATCGAACCTTTCAGGCAGATGAAAGGAGGTTCTATCGGGAACTGAGTGTAAAGCAAAATAACCAGCGAGACACCGAAGTTCCTCGATTGGAAGACATGACTAACAACTGGTCGGGTGTTCGGGAAAAAACTGACCGAAGCAATTTGATCACGGCGCGGTTCCAACTAGAGAAAGCAAGAGCTGAGTAACATCACAGCTTCAGATGTTTCAACGGTTTTGAAAAGGGCAAGTAACTGGAGAGCTCCAGGTCCAGAGAGGGTGAACAACTTCTGGTACAATTACCTGACAAGTGTGCGTCCTGCGTTGGCAAGGTGTTTTCAGAAGATCATCGAACACCCAGATCTGATGCTTTATGCTCAAGGGTACTACGTATATGTTGCCTAAAAAACCAGACGCTCAAAACTCATCTGAATTTAGACCAATAGCCTATCTTCCAACAATTTATAAATTCCTTACTGGCATCATTGCAAATGAAGTATATTCTTACTGCGACGAGAATGACATTCTAACAGAAGAACAAAAAGGATCTAGTAAAGATCTATTCACCATAGACACTGTTGCCATGACGCAAGCTCGTAAACATCAAAGAAACTTGCTCATGGCATACAGTGACTACAAGCAAGCGTCTCCTTCCGTACCACATGACTATTTCCTTGAAGTCTTAAAAATATGCACAATCTGCCCAACCATCATCGACTTTCTAAGTCGTGCGATGATGCTTTGTGGTACAAGAATCAAGTATTTTGCGCAGAAGTAAGACTGTGGAGTGCTGACGCACTCAGTGGATTTGTGTCCCCCCTCGCCACACCTCCAACATCCTCTTGTCCGATCAGGACCCTTGCAACTCGTAAAAGCCTTCAGAATTCCCCCGAAGGCCTTCTTCATAAGACTGACCCTTATCTCTCCTACTGGCTGCTCGCCAAGAAGTTTTATGACGGCAGATTCTACTTCCTCGCCGTTCATGGTGGTGTCGAGGTCAAGGACCTCGACTTCATGGCGCGCGACGAGCTCACGCACACTACTTTCCACATTTTCAAACTCCCGGTTGGCAGATGACAGTTCTGCCCTATCGCCTGCTGTGAAGCCAACTTTGATTAGAAGCGTTCCTCTCCTGGTCTCCCTGATACCCCTGATTTTGACACAGAGGGCGTCAGGATTCATCTTCAGGATATCAGCGTAACTCGAGCCCTAGGCCGATCTAACTGAAACCACCTCGCGTCGTGCTCGCCTCTGCTTAATCTTCTTTTTAGGTGGTTTGGGTGCAAATGTAGGCACCCTTCCCTCATCCCTTTTGGGAGTCGAGGTCGTTGCTGCAGCAGCACGGGCCCTCAACTTGTTTGCCTCAACGTGGCTCAGAGTGGGCTCCCTCACACTCTTCCCATAATGGGTTGAGGGAGTTTCTACGGCATCTTCCTCCGCTTGTATGCCCCTGTTGGCCAGCTCATGCCTTTTCCATGATACTTGAACTTATTTTCACATAATCTCGTATGCATGATGAGCTCGTTTAGATGGCGTTTCGCCTCACGCACACCGTCACGGATTTCGAGGAACATATTCCTCTTTGTTCCACCAAAGACCTCTATTTTATTGATTACCTCTCCTAGAGATTTCATGAGCTCCTGATTGATTTCCAATTCATCGTAGAAACCCAACTTCATATATTACACATCGGACCACTTACCCCATTTCTCCATGATGCTTACCTCCTCCGTGACGTCGAACAGGCCACCCTTCTCCTCACATACGCTTGGATCGAAGTAATTTTCGTTCACCACAAAATCCGTGGCACCAGCACCGGCCACCGGGGCTTGCACCCGATCGCTACCAGCGGGAAGATTGTTACTCCCTTGGGGTTTTTTTGGTTTCAAGAGACTCACTCAGCGTCGGTTTTTAGTTTGAGGTTCCTTCCCCTAGCTGGTTCTTGTCCGCCCCGGGTATTTGATTTCCCCAGTACCACCCATATCTGGGGGGGGGGGGCGTTCCTCTATCCACAAGTTCAAGACGCGCCCGATGGGAGACCAGCAACCCCACACGGGCCGAGAATGACATCGAGGCAATAGCTGAGGACGAGTAATATAAATATCTGGGTATTCTCGAATCTAAAGGTATTCAGCATACGATAGTTGAGAAAAGCCTAACGACTTCCTTCACTACAAGACTCAGATTGATTCTGAAGAGCTTTCTCAACTCGGCAAGCAAAATCAGGGGAATCAACACCTATGCCATCCCTGTCCTCACGTACTCCTTATCATTTCGAATACAGGCAATGTGCACGCAAAACGCACTGAACATCTTGAATATGTAGGAGTCAGTAGGATACTGGCAACAGGTCAGAAGTAGGTTTTATTAAACACCTGTCGCATTGTAAGGAACTTCCTAGACCATCAGGAAGCAAGGGAATAAAAACCTATGGAGTGGTGCATAGTAGCTCTAAGAAAGCATCCAGAGGCGACTATTGTCACCTCCAGCAAACCCGGCCGCTGTGTAAGCATAGCAGCGGTAAAAGACGAACTACAAACTGCACCATGCTCTTAATTTTATACCTATCATATCATCGCAAATTATTTCAAACATCGTATTAAATTAACTCATAACATCCTCATCTAATTAGACACTCGACTTAGTCCGTGGCTGTGATGAAAAATCGGCTTCACGCGAGAACGAGTTTTTGAACAAAAAGAAATAATAAATTGTTTGAACAATTGATTTTTTTAATTTAAATTAATTGCTGACATCGCTTCATTGAAAATTGGACAAAAAGTGGAAAATTTCTTTGAAAACTGCAATTTTCTAGCATTATTCTGAGAGAATATTATTAAGAAAAATAATAAATTGTTTGAACAATAATGTTTGTCAACATTAATTCACCGTAATTAAAAAATGGACAAAAAGTCAAAATTTTCTGCAAAAACCGTCACCTTCTAACTTTATTCTAAGAGAAAACTGAAATTGTCAGATGGAAAACCTGTCGAATCTGCACATACGCTTTTCAGTGAAGTTGTGCGTTAAGTTATGAGTTTATAGGTATATTATACGGGTAATGTTTGAATAAATGTAATTATTTGTTTCTAAAGCTAAAGCAAACCAAAGTTCAAATTAATAAAATAATTCTTGTGAGCTTAGAAAGATAGAATGTGGCAAGTTGGCCATCTACAGAATTTGTTTCCAAACATGGAATAAACGAAATCTCCTTGACAACGAATGTCAAAATCGAAATTCTGAAAATATGAGAAAATGATGTTTCATAAAATCGGTTGGTTAAGGTGAGTAATCTGAATAGATGCACTTTTGGTTTTTGATTGTAATGTTTTCTTAAGGAATTATAAAGATAAATACAGGAAGAGCCATCCATGGAAGAATAATAACATGAACACGTATACACAAATACATACACAAGATTATTGATGACGCTTCATCTTCACCTCTATCAACAGAAAGCTTGTGAAAGAGTCCGTTATCCGTAGCCAGACTGACAGCTTTATGTATTCCCATACTTTCAGAGGTTTCCTGCGATGTATTATTAGAATGAATATACATGAAGGAGCAGCTATCTATACGAAGAACATATACAAGACAATTAAAGATGCTCAGACTGAACTTAGACTAGCTGAAAGCGTATGGAAGTGTCTCAAACTATCGGACCCCTCTCTTTCTTCATACTTTAATGGTCCTTCTTTAACAATGAATAGCAAGACATTCTGAAATTCTCACAGAACCAGTGCATTGTGTCCTTCTATAATTTATCAGATAAAAAAAGATGTATTTCATAAATACCCGGGAAACTTTGACTCATTCATGTATGTTCAAATTTTTGTTCATTTATATGTATGGTAACTTTCAGTAACTTTTTTATGCTCATTCATATTCAGCAGGGCCGAAATAGGATAAAAAATCAGCCCAGGAAAAATGGTGAAAGCAAATGATTGAGAATCGGGTAGCAGCCCATTCCTGCCTCACGAAATCAGACTTTAGCAATTCGGGCCAGAGGCTGAAAAGTAGCTGAGCTCTCGGACTTAATAACTCGCACGACGGAACTTTTTTATATTTACATTTTGCTGCGTGTCCGTAGATTTGTTTTAATAATAAAAATTACCCTCAAATTTTTTCCCCGAAAACCAATAAGTCATTACAATACAAATCGTCATAACTTTGCCAAATATTATTGAAATTGTTTGAAACTTGGTACACATACAAAGTGTACCCTCGATATGCCTGGAAAGCAATACAAAAGTAGAGAATGACCTTTTGTTTAATAATATTCAATTGCAATTTAAGGCCTGTCGGTAACCACATTTTTCTAGTTTCGCCAACAAAAAATTTCGAGGGAACTTTAAATTTAAACGAGAAATTTTTATTTTTAATTCAATGTTAAGCAAGAAAGTTGTTCTCTATAGTTGAGAGAAGATTTATAGCAAGTTTTAGATACATTCATTGAAAATTACCGGAAATCCTTACTTTGTAACATACCACACCAAAAATAATTTTGGGCGAACGCTGTACTTATACATACCGCTGCTGAGCGCCCTATGTTCAAGACGTCTACTTTCTTATATTGAGAATGCTGCGAGCCGACAGAGGGGCGAATGACACGCCAAACTTTTGGGACAACAACAAACCCAGAACTCAGTGAGACGGTTGTGTTATTTCCTGGAGACGATACCTATCGATATAATAGGAAAACTGCAATTTCGTGAAAACTTTCGATTTTAATAGGTTGTTACGCATTGGACTTTGACCTACATAGTTGTCCCACATTCAGTTTGCCTCTCCTTTTTTGTTAAGCCGACATACTTACGCTAGCGTATAAATAGGACCGGGCGTGTGGCCCTTCGTTAGTTCTAATCCAACTCAACGACTATAAACTTTTATTTGATCTTAAGTTAATAAAGAAATACCAAATTGTCTAGAAAACAATTGGGTTACTTTTTCAAAACATTTAAGTGCTTTTTTCGGCATAAAATTGGCGAACCTGCCAGGATAGTGCTTCGAAGATTTATTTCGAAAGAAGACTATCTCGAGTTTTATAATTTCCAGACTTCAAAGATACATTTACTCCAACCCCTGATGCTTCTAACCATGGATCAGGAGGAGCATTATCACAAAATGGACATCCTTGCTTATTTATATCAAGAACGTTAAATAAAGCCGAGGAAAACTACAGCACCAGCGAAAAGGAATTACTAGCCATAGTTTGGGCAGTTAAAAGATTAAGACAATACTTACTTGGAAATCCTTGCAATATCCAAATCGACCACCAAGCTCTGTTATGGCTCCATAATGTCAAGACCCCAGTTCACGATTATTAAAATGGAGGTTGAGACTTGAGGAATATATATATGAAGTACAGTACGTGGAAGGAAAAGAATATAAAGCCGCAGACTGCCTATCAAGACTTTCTCCCATCCGGGAAAAAGATTTATTACAAGAAACCCTTGAGGATGCCCCTATAGACAAACTAGAAAAGGAGTTACCCGAAATCGAAATTTCAGGCACACCTATCTCTAGACAGTTAGAAACGCCAGAACTTGTAACAAAGCCCAAAATTACCGAGATAAAAACACTAAAACCAAAAGAAAAAGTCAAGATACTCAGCAGAGAGAAACTAGAATCATTCATGGATTCTGACGTAGAAGACATGTGAGATAGGTTGCAAGAAACATCTGAGAATCCCCAAGTCAACTGGTACAATGAACTTATAGAATGGCGATTAGACCCCGTCACCAACGAGAGAGTAAAAATTAAACCAAATGTTGGAGGAAAATTATGGAAGCAAATGACTTAAGAAAGTATGCCAAAATATGACGAAGAAAACTGGTTGAAACATGTAGCTTGGGTTATAAATGAAATTAGGGACAAAAATTGACCCAAGAGCTTACTAAAGCTGAAAAAGAGCAAATCATGAAAGAGGCTCACTCGACTCACCAAGGAGAAAAGACTACCTTAGAACGAGCAAAGAAGATTGGGATATGGTTAGGAATGGACAAACAAATTACAAATTATGTCAAAAAATGTCCTATCTGCCAATTACAAAAAACGACCAGAATAACCAACCAAGCATCCAGCGTCTTACCTGACATTTCAACAATTCCCAATGATAAAATTTCCTTAGATATCTTTGGACCTTTTCCAAAAACCCGGGAAGGTAATAAATACATACTAAGTATCCAAGATAGATTAACAAGGTACACTCCCCCGCTTCCTTTACAGAACCAAACAGCAAATTCAATCATTGACGGATTGCTAGAACACTATATTTATATTTTTGGTGCACCTAAGACTATTTTATCTGATCAAGGACCAAACTTCTTATCTGAACTAATGCAGCAATTTAAAGAAGCCCTCAGAATTCAGCATGTAAAAACAACAGCCTTCCATCCTGAATCGAACGGTAACATTGAGAGAATGCACTCTACTTTGAAAAACTTAATTAAAAGGTCAATGGTCGAAAATAATAACGAATGGGATGATAATTTAAAATTTATCAGCTCCGCAACAAATACCATGAAAAACACAACTTTGGAAACAACACCTTTCGAGGCTACATTTGGTAGAGAACCCAATATCCCATCTTAAATAGCCCCATCGACTAATCTTACATATCAAGACTTGATCAAAAAATGGAAACTGCAACACGACCGTAATATTACGAAAATGAGAGAGAGAATAGAATTAGAGCAAGAAAAGCTAAAAAGCGATTAGACGAAGGAATAGTAAGGGCACATCCGATTTACAAATCAGGCGATAAAGCAAAAATCAGAAATAATACTAAAGCCAATAAACTAGACCCTAGTTGGAAGGATCCATATGAAGTAATAGATCTGATAGATAATAACAATATTAAACTAAGGGACAAAGACAAAATAATCCGAATACATATTGACCAAATAATGTCTTATTTTACAGATGAAGGATTTATGGTTAATCTGCACAATAATAATCTCGACTAGAGCAGATTATGTATTAGAAGAACTAAAAGGAAACGAATGCTAAAGATTTGTCAATCTGGTTATATCAGCAAAGATTTGAAAATTTTCAACATGCATGATGCGAATTTATCCAGCGCACCGGCGGAGCCGGGCTCGTCATTACAAAAGACAAATTCATCAAATTCAAAAATATCGTGTCGAGAGGCAATAGGCTCATTACTGTTTGCTGCGCGAGTGATTCGTCCTGATATCGAGTTCGCTGTAAATTATGCAAGTCAATTCTTGAGCTGCTACGATAAAAGCCATTGGCAGGCTGTAAAGAAAATAATGCGTTATGTGAATGACACACTCGATTATGGAATAATTGACGCAAACAGTGGGAGTTCATTAGACGCGATCGGTTTCACAGATGCTGACTATGCTGGGTGCACAGAAACGCGAAGATCTGGAAGCGGTTTTGTTTTCATTTTAAACGGTGCACTAATATCGTGGTCTAGCCAGTTGCAAAAAGTTGTTGCTGCATCAACAGCTGAATCCGAGTACATCGCGCTATTTCACGGCGTGAAAGAAGCTGTTTGGCTACGCTGCATACTTAACGAACTAGATGTTCAATGTAAAATCATCCCTGTATTTGTCGATAAACAGGCAGCTATAAAAATCTCGGCTAATGCTAACAATCATAAATGCTCGAAACACATCGACGAAAAGTATCATCAAAAGAGCAATTAGCCGATATTTTTACGAAGCCTCTGCCAAAACAACAGTTTGTATATTTGAGAGAAAAACTAAACATAATCGGACATTAAAACTAAGTGGGAGTGTTGAAAAGTGTAGTTTTAAATGTCGCCTTTCGTAGTTTTAGCTTTCTCTCTCGTAGTGCACTCAGCTTAGGTCCCACGTAGGGCCATGTTTCTGTCAATCAGCCAGCCGATGCGAAGGTCGGACCGACAGAAGCACTTTCGGTGTAATACAGGCCTAGAGACGGCATTTTCCCCAACGCTTGTCATCTTTGCTACCCTTGACAATTAGCTGCAGCGAACTGCACTGTTCATTGTTCAGTCGTGCGACAGCCCCCGCAAGGTTAACTGGGTTTACTCGGTTGTCGCCTTATCTCAGCTTTCACTAATCATCTGTATTTTTCTTCTGTTTATAATAAATTATACTATTTGCTAAATCGATTGAGTTTATTTTGCTTAAGCTTAAGTATTTAAATTCAATAAGAACATCCATTTTGTAATGAAGTCATTTCTCTCAATGACCGCCATTTTGTCACTAGAACACGCCCCAGAATGTGCGCCATTTTGTAATTAGGCCACGCACCTCGACCGATTAGGGGATGCCACACCCGCTCTCCCACCCCACCCTTTCTTTTAGGCCATGCCTCGCGGCCAATCACAGGACGCCCTATGGCTCAACTTATCTACTGACATTATTGCGCTAGTCATCGTGAGTAACAATTTCTATGAAACATTAACATTAATATCAAGTTAGAGCCACCATTTACTGATTTTCGAAAAACTCGTTTTTTGGAAAATCTTTATTAAAAAAAAACTTGATGATATGAAAAAATCAATCGAACCACCCGAAAGGTTATCAAACAACCTTTCGAATGACCTATTATTGGTCGAATTTCGGTTCATAGAGTCCCGGCAACCCATCGAAAAGTAGCTGGTATATCAAATTCGAGACCTTTCCTCTAATAAGAATGATCCAGTGTTATTTTTCACATAGAATTAGTGACAGCAAATCTGTTTAAAACAAATTTGAAGCAATTTCAGTGCAAGAAAAAGTATTTTGCAGGCCGAAAAGCCACAGTTTTGTATTTACTTATTTCATTCCTTTCGGATTTGAATTCTAACAAATATGATTGAACCTATGTTCTTTCCAATAATATCCGCAGCAATTTAAATGATAAAGGAAAATCCGAAATTAAAAAAGCACAAATTCCAGAATTTAAAAAAAGAAAAATTGTGTGTAATGTTGCATAGAAATTATTACTGGAAATCACTTTCACGATAATTCAAACTATTTCCAGATAAGAACAAACTGATTTCAATAAAAATTACAATATTGTTAAAAACCTACCAAATCGTAGTATTCAGAATTAAATAATAACAAATGTTTATTCTGAATTTTACATAGAAACAGTTACTGTAAATCTCTCTCACAAACATTCGGAGCAGTTTCAGTGAGAAAAAAAAATTATTTTCCAGGACAACGTTTTATATTTACTTATTTCATTTGTTTACAAAATCAACAACTGCTGTATTTGAACACACCTAATGAAACATATATCACTTTTCCGAATATCTGCATGTCTTCATAACCGGACTGTTCTAAGTACAGCTTTTTTTTTTTTTTTTTTTTTTTTTTTTTTTTTTTTTTTTTTTTTTTTGGTGAGGAGGAAAAAATGGCTAAATCTTTTATAGACATAGTACAGGACTCTCCTAGGACGGGTCTAGGCATACCTGTTAAAACCAGAAAACCTCCTCTTTCGAACCCATTTCCAGCTCGCGGAACCGCCTATTGGCTCCGTACTTCGCGAGCAGCGGGCTCCTGCTTAAAGTCGCTTATGCGACATCAAGTACAAGTACAAGTACAGTTTACATCGTTGCGAATAGCAGAGATCCTCTCCTAAAGATAGTCAGAAACAGAGAGATGATTGGCGGAGGAGCGTTCCTTTACAAAGCCGCGGAGCAAGCGGCCGACACCCTTGGCCTGAATTTCAACATCAGAAGTGAAGAAAGTGCATTACTCCATCTAGATGCTTCACGTCTAGAAGCCGAAGTAATGAAAGCAGAGTTCGGAAAATTTCACCAACAGCTACTCGACAAGCATATGCACGGAAACTTTCACAGAAATGTAGAGAAACAGTCCTTGTTGAAGGAGCAGACGTTTGCTTTTCTCAAATCATCAGGACTCAATTCAGATACAGAGGGTTCTATTTTCGCATTCCAGGATGGTGTCATTCTCACCTTAGCATACGGTGACCGCATTTT
>CAKNXH010060942.1:39715-63828 GCA_932178445.1 Andricus quercusramuli
TATATATATGTATAATATAAAAAAGAGTTAAACAACCACTGCAGGGTCCCACTAAGAGCAACTGCCATCTAAAAAAAATGTCAATAGCCCTCAGTAGAACCGCGGTAAATCACACCTATGGCCACGTCTCACAACCGTAAGATGGGTGGTCACAGGGCACGACAAAATCACAATGACAGGCCGGCGAAGCCCTCGCGTGTCTTGAGGACTCGAACCGACCCAAGGATGAAAGCTTTCTGCATCCATCTCGCAAGTGCCTTGGCATATTTTTGGCACGCGGGTATGGCTTCAAGGTTACGAACCAGCGATCGTTTCGCACCTCCGAGAGCACCTATCACAAGGACAATTACTCGCACCGAATATTTTGGGTACAGTCCTTGCAGCTCTCTTTTAAGGTATTGATACCTCTCCTCTTTTTCTGTCTCCTTTGCAGTGATGTTGCATTCGGAAGGAGCCAAGAATTCGATAACGAATATAGTTCGTTTCTCGAAGTCTTGGAGAACAATGTCAGGCCTCCAGTGCGCAACGGAGACTACTGCCCGAAAATCGTAGTTTCAGAAAATTTGGCACTTCTCGTTTCGGACAATTGAATCTATATCCCTTGTAGCGCTCGGCATAGCTTAGACCCTCGGCCGGTTTGATGAGAACCGCTTCGGGCCGAGCTCTCCTTTTTGTCTCCTTCTTCTTCATGTGTGCGGGTGCAGAGGCGATCCCCTCCACATCCTCACCCTTCAGAGTCGAAGACGCCACATGTTTTCCACAGGTCCTTCTGTTTGACTCCCGCTGTGGCTTGTGTCATTCCCCGTAATCGCATGAACATGTTTCTTTTGGTGGTACATAATGTCTGCATCCCCACCAAAACACCGTCTAACTCCTCAATGAGCTTTCGAGCCTCCTCCATTTTTTCAGTCCCACAATTTAGGTCATGTCTGGCATCCGTCCTAGAGACACCGTTAGAGACACCACGCTCCTGACAGCCTGCGACTGCTTATTGAGTAGTGTAACCGTATTCAGCAGAAACCCTTGGTACAGGGCCGCAACAGGAAGCGGTCGTGGTTTTTTCTCGGTGTATCCTTCACCCAGTCTGTTTGGTCCGCCGGCCCATTTTATTTCGTCCTACCCTATGCTTCCAGCGAGCATTTCCCTATCCGCCACCCGGGGACGCGCTACGTATGGGTTACAGACTCCCACTGTGGATTAAAAATGAGGTAAACCTAATCTTTTTAGCGGTAGTTAATATGTATGTATGTATGTATGTATGTATGTATGTATGTATACCATTAAGCCATTTCCCTTTCGGGGTAGGCGTGACACTACCCGATTCGGGTAGTGTTTCTAGGTGGATAGTTTCTTGTAGTAGAATAACTACAAGTGTGGGCTCACCACACCCACGACACGCCAACAGCACGCAGTTAGTAGTATTCCCGATCGGTCATCCATCCAAGTACGAACCGCGCCCAACACTGCTTAACTTCAGTGATCTAACGAGAACTGGGGTTTTCAGCGTGGTATAGCCGTTGGCCGTATTATTAATTATAATACCTTAATTTTTTTTTTAAATCCTAAAAATCAGTTTACATAATATATGTATATCAGTTACAGATTGTATTAATGAATACAATCTGTAGCTGATATACATGTATATTTTCACTGATTCATGGCCAACGGCCATACCACGCTGAAAAAACCAGTTCTCGTTAGATCTCTGAAGTTAAGCAGTGTTGGGCGCGGTTAGTACTTGGATGGGTGACCGTTCAAGAATACTACTAACTTTATGCTGTTTGCGTGTCGTGGTTGTGGTGAGCACACACTTGTAGTTATTTACTACAAGAAACTATCCACCTAGAAACATTACCCGAATCGGGTAGTGTAACGCCTACCCCGAAAGGGAAATGGCTTAATGGTATACATGCATGGTATAATACTTCAAACCAAAAATTAAGGTATCATACATATATTTGAAAAAAATTTTAGTAATATTTTCAAAAACTTCAATGTTTATTAGTAGTGGAATTGTTTGCCAGCCAAAAGTTTGAATTTATAAAAATGCATGAACATTTAAAAATGTTACAAACTTTTTATTCGTAGCTTGTTACACTATTTGTTTTAATTGTGGGATTTAAATGAATGGTGTCTCTCTTGCTTTGTTTGTATCACAAAGTCTAAGAAATATAGGAGAAACCTCCCTACAATGGATTATCACTAATTGAGAGCACAAATTAAAGAAAAATGAATAATTTTAATTCATGAGATTGATGAAGTTGAATTAAATATTTTACATATTAGTATTTTCAATTAATGATTATCCACTGTAGGTTGTATGTATTACCCACTGTAGGGAGGTTTCCGCTAACTAAAATAAAATAAAATAGTGCATTAAATTATACAATTATTCAAATAAAATACAAAAAAACAGTTTCTAAGTACTAAATATTTAAATTTAACATACACAACTGCAAATTCCTAAATATTAAACTGCAAACGGTTCTGCAACATGTTCTTAAGTTTAAGAGATATACGACCCGGATTTTTAAGGCACCTGCCATATGGCCATCCATATTTATTTCAGGCCTTTTAAAGTTTAAACCCCTCATTTGAAGGCGGGGAAAACCTGTAAGGCATTGCTCTAGAATATATTACGAACCTCCTATATCTTTGCCCATAGTCCGTATACCTGGTTATACCTAATCAATTTTCAGAATTTTCTCCTTTTATTCCAGCGTAAACGTTATGTAAATGTTACATAACAAAAAGGGAACATTAATAGATAACATTGTTACAATCGTGTGCCATAACAATTACAGAACATAAAGGTCACACTGTTCTGTAACGCTGTTACTGTAAGGGTATGTAACAGTTCTGAAATTCGGTAATGTAACTAATATAGAATAGAGTGATGATTCGGTCTTGAGAGACCGTAGTGTTCGGACGTGTTTGTAAAAGCGTGCTCACGAGTGCTCTCTTACGCTATAGCGTGCGTCTGTTATTGTGCAACGACTGTGTTTTCCAGAAAAGTGTAGTTACTAATTTTCTTCCCCTCCCATGTGGGAAAGGGAATTAAAGTGTAGTTCGAAAAAACAAACAAATAACATAAACTAAGTCAAAGTGCTTCTGGCTCCAGTGGCGCTTTCCAACCCAACTAATCAAGATGATTCCACAAAGTTCTTCCACACCTAAAGTATCATATGCCCATGCAACTCAACTAGTACAGACACCGACGAAAGAACAAGCTATTATCTTGGATGCCATCGACGGGATTACAATTCAAGAGTATGCCATGTCAATTGGAAAACTTGTTGACCCTTCACTCATCAGGTTCATCTCACGTATTCCTCATGGAAGAATTTGTCTCTATTTGAACAGCAAAGAAACTGCTGACCTTCTCACAAAAACTCACAGGAAAATCAAAATTGGTTCTCATACACTTGAAATCCGCCCCTTGATATCGAAAGCAAAAAGGTTCATTTTATCAAATGCATGCCCTCTTATTACAAACGAAGCCATTATGGAGAAACTTGCAGCAATTAACGTTACTCCATGCTCTCAAATTACATATATCAAGGCGGTATGAGCGATTCCAAATTCGCACATATTTTGAGCTTCCGCAGGCAAATGTACATCAATCCAAATGATGCAGAGAAGATTCCAGCGTCATTATCTGTGCAAGTTGATGACACCAAGTATTACATTTATCTCTCATCGGAAAAGCTAATCTGCTTCATTTGTAAGGAAGAAGGCCATCTGGCCAGGCATTGTGAGAATATCGTACAAAGTATACAAGATTCCGATGTAAACAAAAACCTAAATCCCCAACCGATAACAAATTCGTCCTCGCTTCCTACTAACCCTGAGTTAAATCCTGCTTCGGATAGCCCTGGAGTTTCGACAGACAATTATCCAATCTTAAATGAATTCCCTGCCCTTCCCCCTTCTAAAAGGCGAGCTCCTCCTTCATCTTCAACAAGCGCAGCAAGCCTTGCAACAAATGAAATGGATAATAATAAGGTTCAACTTGCCACAGACACCGACAAGAACAAAATCTTTCAAAAAAATGAGAAAAGAATCAAAATCAAATTCAAGCATTCCTTACGAGACTGTACAAAGCCACCTTGAGCCGGGCAGAGAATTTGTTACGAAGAACTCTAGTGTCTATGGTCTCGACTCCAACCAAATCACTGATTTTCTGGTACAGGCTCACGGCAACCGTGAAATACCACAAACGGCTCTCAGTTTCACTGCTGATATCACTGTAATGAGCTCTATGCTTGCAGGCATTGTCGAATGTTTATCTGATAAGAATCTGAAAATTAGAATTCTTAGAAATGTTAAACGCTTAACTAACGTGGACATAAGCAACTCTCAAAGCGAGATGAGTGCATCTGAAAATCTGGACCAAGAATGAACGTTCGCAACACAATAAATCTTCCACAAATGGACAACGAAGCGAACAAAAACATCATCAGCACTGAGTGTAACTTGAAAATCTTGTTCTGGAACACCTGCAGCGTGAGACAACGAGAAATCGATCTTCAAATTCTACTTAAAGGTATTGATATTATTGTATGCGTAGAATCATGGCTCAAACCAAATGTCAAATTTCACTTTCCCGGCTTTGTAATTTTCCGCAAAGATCGTACTCACTCGAAAGCGGGAGGTATTTTAATTGCAATCCGTAAAAATCTTGCGTTCACAGAAATTACTGATATAAAAACTCCTGACCAATCAGTCGAAATGTATGGCATTCACTTAAATAATTCAAATCCTCCTCTTGACTTGCTGGTTTGCTATAGAACACTATTCTATATAATACAGTTAACAGGACAAATTGCTTACTTATGGGCGATTTCAACGCCCACAGTTCTAGCTAGAATTGCAAATCAACTGATAAAAATGGTGAATACCTTGAAAATTCTATTGATACTCATAATCTTTTTCTGTATAATGATAACACGCTTACTCATATTAGCACTCAATATATCACTAAATCTTACATTGACCTAATTTTTTCTTCCCTAAGCATCGCTGATAAAATTTCTGTTAACATAGCTGATGAGACTTGGGGTTCAGACCACTACCCTATTTACGTAAACTTCAGCACACAAAAAAATACTTTCACGAAAAAGACTTTCAACTTAAAAACCAAACGTACTGATTGGTCTCTATTCACTGACTCTTTAGATAAATGTTACTCCAAATTTTTTTCGATGAATATGATAAACTTAATCCCTGCGAAAAATATGACTTTGTTGAAATTATCAAAAATTCGATAGAAAAGAGCACTCCCCGGCCTAACAAAAATCATAGACAAAAGAAAATCAGTAACCCAGCTCCCTGGTGTGATTCTGAATGCTTTCTTGTAAAAAGGCTTCACACTACTTCATTCAAAAAGTGGAATTTTACTAAAGATCTGGATGATTGGATTAAGTACAAAAAAGCATGCGCAGTAGCAAAAAAAACTTTCAAATCAAAGAAAAAAAACTGCTTCAAAAAATTTGCTGATAGCATAGACTTTCGATCAAACCCCACTTTTGTTTGGAACGAATGCAAGGTCTTTAAAAATAAATGGGTTAAAGTAACTCCTGCTAATTATAAAGAAAATCTACAATCCGCAGATAACATAATGAATGCAATGAATAAAATGTGTCCCCCTTGGGTCCCTTCAAACCCCATCACGTTCTCAGAATGTACAGAAAATGATGTTCTTGGAGCTCAATTCACCTTTCTCGAATTTAATGTTGCTTCAGAAGAAAAAACACAAAATCTGCTCCAAGCATGGATGGCATTGACTTCGATATTCTGAAAAATCTGACTATTCAATATAAACTGTTACTCGTAGATATACTCAATGAAATGTACGCCAAGTCTGAATATCCTCCAAGCTGGAAAAATTCTTTTGTGCATTTTATTCCGAAAGCGGACGGGGTTGGTCTTCGTCCCATCTCTCTCACTTCGTGCTTGTGTAAATTGTTGGAGACTATGGTAAAAAACAGGCTACAGTGGTGGGCTGAGCACCAAAATCTGATTCCCCATAGTCAAACCGGCTTAAGAAAGGGCAGATCCTGCGAAGACAACTTAGCCTACCTTAAAGCAAAAATTAATGAAGCTTTTCTCGAGAAGAAACAAGTCCTAGCTGCTTTTCTTGATGTGAGTGCCGCTTTTGATAATGTCAATATAGACATTCTCATTGAAAAACTTGCTATATTGGATGTCCAAAATACCTAGTAGCCTTTGTCAAGCATCTCACTCATCTCAGATTAATATTTTCGGATTTCAATATCGATTCTTCAAAAATGGTGTTCAAAGGGATCCCACAGGGATGGGTGCTCAGTCCGTTACTGTACATTCTCTACGTCGCCAGAGTCACCGATGATCTCCTAAAAAGAGTTTCGGTTTTGCAATTCGCTGACGACATTGCCGTGATTATCAAATTTAAGAAATTGAAAGCAAATAGCAAAATTTGAGAAAACTCAATTGAAAAAATAAACAATAATTTACGTGAGTTGAGTCTAGATCTCTCTCCTGCCAAAACAGTTCTTGTTTATTTTAGCAACCAAAGGATAGCCTCAGGAAATGCTAAAATCACTATCGATGGTCACACTATAAAATCAAAGAAATCGGCATGCTTTTTGGGAGCAATCTTTGATTATAACCTATCCTTCAAACTACACTTCGAAGCTGTGAAAAAAAAATGTACCAAAGCACTAAACATAATTAAATTTTTACGCGGAACGTGGTGGGGTTCTGACCCAACGACTCTCATAATTTTGTACAAAAGTTATATTTGCTCCATAATGAAATATGGCTCCTTTGTATATCTTTCAAGTAGCAAACTCATCTTTGACAATCTCGAAAAAATTCAAAACTCGGCCATACGCGCTGCCCTGGGATACCGCATTTCATCTCCCACTAACATCTCACTCGCAGAATCTAAACTCACTTTAGTAATTCACCGCACAAGATTTATCTTTCAATATCAGTCAGAAACATGAAAAACAATATAATTGATCACGCAAACTTTCATGCACACACAAAGAGTTTTAGTACACTTTATAACTCTATATCGATCGACACCAAATCCGGCCTGAGTTTAGAAGAAGATATTGATGTCAACTATGCAGTAGAAAATTTAGTCAGTAATAAAAACGCCATAGAGATTTTCACCGATTGTAGTAAAATAGCAGGTGCCAAATTTGTGGGGTCAGCGTGTTTCTGTCCCAAACTGAATATCTCTATCAAAAAAAGTATCTATCAAAAAGCATCTATATTCACTGCAGAATGCATTGCCTCAAGAGACGCTCTCGACATAGCAAATAAAAATACTGGCACCAACTTTCTAATTTTCTCAGACTCCCTGAGTGCCTTGCAGAGTCTCCAGAGCAACAAAATCAAAGTCAAAATTAATCCCTACATTCTTGAAATCAAAGGAAAACTTAGTCAGTTCATCTCCTCGAACCAAAATGCAAACACTATTAGCTTTTATTGGATTCCTTCTCACAGAGGGATCCGAGGAAATGAGGAGGTTGATGGTCCAGCCAAGACTGCTACTTCTTTGAACAGTTGTGACATTTCTAAAACACCTTTTTCCGATTACTACCAATACTTTAAGGAAGATTCCATAGTAAATACTCGTATCGTAAATGTAGAGTCCGGCACGGTCAAAGGTGTTACTTATTTTGCTTCATATAATTCGAAACACAAGTCTGCGTGGTATGCCAATAAAAAGTTTAAACGCAAATTCATCACGACCATTAACCGTTGCCGGTCTAACCATTACAATTTGGCTGTCTCGCTCTCTCAAAAAGGTTTCATCGATGATCCTAAATGTAAATGTGGCCATGAACGAGAGGACCTTAACCATGTGGTCTGGCAATGTCCTATCTATGACTCTCAAAGACTCAAACTAATCAAAAATCTGAAAAAGAAAACGAAAATAGACGCGCCCTACTGTATGGGAATGTTAATTGCCGAACCAAATATCTCTGCCTGTCTTCTCATATTTTCGTTTCTAGAAGAATGTAAACTTGAAATCTAAATTCGTCTCTCTCGAAAATAACTCTAATCTGTGCTTCACTTTTTTTATATATTTAGCTTAATCATAATATGTAGCTTTCATAAGCCCAAATAAGGTTTGAATAAAGCTTAATTTAAAAAAAAGAAAAAGAAGAAGAGAGTGATAGAACTGTTACGTCACTAGAAAGTCACCCGTGTTACAGAAATCGAACATAAAAGTCACATTTTTTTGTAACGCTGTTACTGTAATGATATGTAACAGTTCTGGAATTCCGTAATGTAACTGATATAGAACAGAGTGATGGAACTGTTATGTCACTAGAAGGTCATACTTGTTCCAAGAACATAACATAAAGGTCACATTTTTCCTCAACGCTGTTACTGTAAGGATATGAAATAGTTCTAGAATTCTGTGATGTCACTAATATAGAACAGGATGATGGAACTGTTATGTCACTAGAATATTTTACGTGTTCCAATAACGGAACATAAAGGTCACGTTGTTCTGTAACGCTGTTACTGTAAGGATATGTAACAGTAATAAAATTCTGTGATGTAACTGATATAGAACAGAGTGATGAAACTTTTATGTCACTAGAATGTCATACGTGTTTTAAGAACGGAACATAAAGCTCACATTGTTCTATAATGTTGTTACTGTAAGGATATGTAACAGTTCTAGAATTCCGTGACGTAACTAATATAGAACAGAGTGATGGAATTGTCATGTCACTTGAATATCACACATGTTTCAAGAATGCAACATAAACGTCACATTGTTCTGTAACTCTGTTACTCTGAAGATACATAACAGTTCTAGAATTATGTGATGTAACTAATATAGAACAGAACGATATAGCTGTTATGTCACTAGAAGTTCACACGTGTTCCAAGAACGGAACATAAAGGTCACATCTTTCTGTAACGCTGTAACTGTAAGGATATGTAGCAGTTCTGGAATTCTGTAATGTAACTAATATAGAACAGAGTGATAAAACTGTTATGTCACTAAATCTCACACATGTTCCAGGAACGGAATATAAAGGACACACTGTTAACGCTGTTACTGTAAGGATATGTAACAGTTCTGAAATTCGGTAATGTAACTAATATAGAACAGAGTGATAAAACTGTTACGTCACTAGAATGTCACACGTGTTACAGAAATGGAACATAAAGGGCATACTGTTCTGTAACGATCTTAGATCAGATTTGTGCCGACGGTCCACATTGGGATGAAATCAAAAAACGAGGTTCAAAATAACTTGTAGCTGGCAATTCTTAACCGATTTTCGATTTTTTTTTTTAGAAAAATTCAGCATTAAATTCTGAAGAGGCTCGTGTGGCCTGATTTTTGAATTTTTTGTTCGTTTAAACTTTTATGTTAATGCAAAAAGTGAAGAAAAAGTCGATTTTTTCGTTTTTTTTTATTTATCTTAGTTAAAAAAGTTTTCTATGATCAGCATTGCCAGACTTTGTGCACGGGGTACTTGACAGCAAAACAAATTATGACACTGTTACGTCAATTATTATAAACCAGTGATGTTGAGTAATAGAAAATTATCATCCGATATTTCATATTAATTTTATAAACAAATTATATAATCAAAGGGCCATTGTGGCCACAATGGACTCGAAGCATTCTGATAGTATTCTAGATCCTGAAGCTCTCGAGCTCCTTATTTCAGGTCAGAGACTTAGGTATTAAAACTTGATCGCGACTAATCAATGGAATTTTAAGAAATTTACAAAGGATTATGATACACAGCAAGTGTATGCTTATTGTTGTACATATTTCCATCTTCAACAATTCCCAAGAAAACTACATTACGAAAATTGAAAGAAACAACAATTACCAAACAATTACATCACTCGCTACATACTTCGAGGCTAGTTGCAAAAAGTGAATGTTTTCTGCCTTTAAACATCCACAATAGGTATTGACTTATATAATTTGTTCACAAAATCAATAAAAACATGGGATAATAATTTTCCATCATCAAACCTCACTGTCCACTGGGCATTTATTTATATAAATTGTTTATAAAATTATTAAAAATATGGGATGATAATTTTCCATCATTAAATATCACTGGAGATATAATTTGAAAAAAATTAAGAGAAAAAACGATAACTTTCTGCCTTCAAATGTCCACACTAGGCATTTGTTCATATAATTTTTGTTTATAAAATTAATAAAAAGTATTAGAAGATAATTGTCCAAGATTAAACATCACGGGCGACCTAATTTGAGGAAAATTAGAAGAAAAAACGATTTCTTTCTGCCCTTAAATGTCCACCTTGGGCATTTGTTTATATAATATTTTTTATGAAATCAATAAAAAATATTTATTGATAATTGTCCATCATTAAATATCACTGGAGACATAATTTGAGAATTATTAGGAGAAAAAAAGATTTCTCTCTGCCTTTAATTGTCCACACTAGGCATTTGTTTATATAATTTGATTATACAATTAATAGAAAATATCGGATGCCAAATTTTGATGATTGGGAATTATTTTTTCGATAGAAGCAAGCAATTTTGACGCAAAAATTTACTTTGCAAACGAAGAATCCATAGCGTAGACTGTTTGTTAAGTTAATTTGTTTATACCGATCAACTTGACAATGTCATAATTTTTTTTTTGCTTTTAAAGACGCCCGTGTATAAAGTCTGGCATTGCTGGTAATAGACAAAAATTTTAACGAAGATAAACAAAAAAATAGAAAAAATCAAATTTTTCTTCACTCTTTGCATTAACATAAAAGTTTAAACAAAAAAATTTAAAAATCAGGCCAGATAAATGTTTCCAAAAGTCAATGCTGAATTAAAAAAAAATAAAAAATTCGGTTAAGATTGCCAGCTACAAGTTATTTTGAACCTCTTTTTTTGATTTCATCCCACTGTACGGTCGAGCGCAGTCAGTTACTTGAACTGGGTAAGAATACGGCGACAATAAGGGACAATGTCTAAAATCAAAAAAATAATGAATATATTCCTGAGATAACCCCGGCTTTTTTAGCGAAAAAGCATGACCGAGATTTTGTCATCAACATTCAAGCGGTTCGATAGTGCAATTGGCTAAGGCATCGGCTAGGCACATTCGAGTTAGGTAATTTAGGTAGGGTTCGAATCTCCAGCAAGTGCGATTTTTCAACGTGTTTAAGCGTGCGATTATATGTATAGAGGACCGTGCGTGAAATTGTGTTATTTAAAATATAAACTAAGTGCAGCAATAATACAAACAACATTTTATTTACATATCCTTGTAACACTGTCGTGGAATTATTACAGAACAATTACAGAACAAATTTACATCGTAACACTGTTACATATGTGTTAGGGCATTATTATAGAACAATGTTTCTCTGTGACCCTTTTCCTAAATTGTTCTAAAAATCCTTTTTAAAATATAACGCTGTTCCAGAATTGAAGGGACGGATCGAAGAATGGGACGTGCGCTCGGATCGCCCTGAACTTTGTGCAATCTCCCGAAAATCCCGCTTGTTCTGTTCGCCCGTGTTTACATTAAAAAAGAGGTACAAATCGTTGATTCTCAGAGAACTTCCAGTGAGAAAGTTGTTCCGTAGGGATTAACGAATAAATGTGCGCAAGCAGCACGTTATTTCGTTTTGTATATCACAAGATATCACGAGCTTAGTAAAATGAAATGATGCGCGCTGAGGAAACAATTGCCGTTACTGCATATAGGTTGTGTATGAGAAATGTTGAAAATTTTACACACTTACCTCAAAGATATCTTGTGATATACAAACCGAAATAATATGCTGCTTGCGCAGGTTTATTTGTTAATCCCTACGGAACAACTTTCTTACTGGAAGTTCTCTGAGAATCAAAGATTTGTACCTTTTTTTTTAATGTAAACACGGGCGAACGGGACAAGCGCGAATTGTCGGGAAATTGCATAACATTCAGGGGCGCTCGAGCGCACATCCCGTTCCTCGATTCGTCCCTTCAATTGTTACAGATCTCTGAAAGAACATGGTTCTGTAACATGTTCTTAAATGTCACAGAACCTGTTCTTTTCCTCTCTAGAAGTGTTACATCACAGTCATATAACATTAACCGCTAGGATGGTCTATTTCTATTATTTTAAGAAACCTTGATGGCAAAGTAGGTAAGAGCCGAAATTTACGAAAATAGAATTTGCATATTATTACAGTTAAAACCTCATCTCTGGTTAAAACTCTCAAATCTGTCGAGGAAAAACCTAGAAAAGTTTTAAGAAATTTTTTATTTTATTATTTCACAGGATTTTAATGAATATTAGGAAAAAATGGAGTTAATTAAAAAGATGTTGAGAGCTTTTACAAGTTTGGAAGAAACTTAAGAATATTTTATGAAGTTTCGAAAATCTTTTCTAGTTTTAAAATATTTATAATCTTTCCAAAGTCCTAAAATTCATAAATATCTTTTAAAACTACATTAATTTTTTCTAACATTTTTTCTAATTTCTAAATTAAAAAAATTGTTTTAAAGCAGTGAATGTCAACGCCTGATGAGTTTGACGAACCAATGCCAACGAAGCGCTGCACATTTTACCAAACATATGAGTTTTTGACTCTTTATGCCTTCGTCCATCGAAATTTATTCTTGAATTAATCTATGGAAGGCGAATTTTTGGTTTCTTCAATTAAAAAATTGCCGTAAAATCTTCTACTGTCTAAATTTTGTCAACAAATTGTTCAAATGTTTTTAAATTTTTAAATATTATTGAGTCTTTACAAAAACTTATAACCTTCTAGATAAATATCTTTTAAAATGATTTAGATTGTTCTTATACATTTTCTTTAAATTTGCGTGATTTAAATAATTACCTTACAATCTTCAGGATTCTTTTTGGTAATGATAGAAATCTTTTTGAATGTTTGAAAATATTTTTAAATATTCTCTCTGCACTAATTTCTTTGAATAAATAATCGTTTCAAATTTTCCCATGAATCTTAAGAACAACTTTTTATTCTCTTGAAACCTTTCAAAATGCTGAAAACATTTCTAAAAATTTTTTCTCAATCTTCAAAAATCTATACTTTGTCAAAAAACTGTTGAAATGTTTTCAAATTTTTAATTATTCTTTCATCTTTTCAAACACTCTCAAAGTTCTAGGTTTTAAGTTTTCTTTTCAAATACGATTTGAACTTTTAAAATATTTTTTTTAAATTTGCATAATTAAAATAATTACCTTACAACCTTCAGAATTCTTTTTGACAATTTAGAAATATTTTTAAATGTGTTAAAACATTTTAAAATATTCTCTTTAAATTAATTTCTTTGAATGAATAATCAGTTCGAATTTTCCTGTGAATCTTAGGAACAAATTTTTATTTACTTGAAACCCTTAAAATTTCTTGAAAAGTTGAATAAAATGTCTCTAAACTTCAATAGTCTACAATCTGTACTGGGTGAATATCTTTTAAAATGTTTCTAGTTTTTCTCACATTTTTTTTTAAATTTGCATAACTTAAATATATATATATATATATATATATATATATATATTCGGTTATAACCATTCGGTTCGGTTTCGATTCCTTTGGAATAGAACCGAAGGGCTTATGACAAAGCCACCGGACGCGTCCTCGGGTTGCGGATAGAGGGTCCCTGTACCAAGGGTTTCTGCTGAATATGGTTACAATAATTAATAAGCAGTCGCGGACAATTGTCCAGGGATGGTCCCGAAGGAATAACCCCCAAGCGAAGGCGTGAGAACCGTGCCGAAAGCTGAATGTCACCTGGGTGAGGTGTCTCTAACGGTAATTCTGGGAAATCGGCGACTCTCAGAGTATACAGCCTTATCCTTGCATGCGGGGCTCTACAAGGATGGACAAACCCTTTCCCTAGCTGCTCGTGGGAACAACAATGACAACACCAAACATAATTGTAGTAAGTGCGGTTCAAAACAATCGAACGCGCAGGGCTCCCGACAATGGGTCGGACAACAATGCCGACTACCCTACAGTTGGGGGAGCCAATCAAGACGGAGTCAATGCGATTGACCGGCGGAATCTTGTTACTTTTAAGTGGACGGATCAACTCAATGAGGGCCTGCTGGTGTGCTACGATGCCAGTATGGTCCCTGAACGAGAAGGTTACATGGCACGACTGCATGCTCTGTGGTGCGAGAAACACCCAGAGCTCTCAGAGTTTTCGCAACAACGTCTGCGAAACCATGCCGAGAACCTCCGGAAAAGAGGTTATATAAGCGAAGTGCCTACTCAGCCGCATCCAGAATAAGCCGGCAACAGAGAAAGAGAGGCGGCGCTGAGATCAACCGCGAACAGGCATCCAATAGCGGAAGAACGATGCTTCAGGACCCGGAGAAACATCAACATTCAGGTTTCTCCCAAGCCCAAAGATCTGACTGAATTGGATGATGAACTTCGTGGAGATTTTTCCGAAGAATCCGACCTCTGGACTATCAGTTGTGGTGTGTACAATGCAGCGAGAACTTTGGCAGATGCAAGCCGTAAAACAAAACCAACGGTTGATCATAAGACCAAAAGCAGAATGCATCAACTCAGCACAAAGATAGGCTGGGCTAGACAGTACGCGTCCCGCATTCAGTGTGTGATTGACTACATAACATCTGGCAGGAATTTCACTGCCAAGGTTCGACGGTTCGCGCGCGAACTGCGGATCCGTCATCACACAATCAACAAATCAAAGCTAATGACCATCAGACAGCATATTGTTGACAGAATACGAATACTATCTAACGCTAGGAGAAGTCTAGAGCGGAGAGAGAGGTGGGTCAGAGAAAATCAACAATTTTCATCTGATCCATCTAAACTCTTCCAAGACCCTCCAATTACTGTCGACCATTCGCCCAAACCAGAGGAGGTCGAAGCATTTTGGAGAGAAGCCTACGAGGTCCAGCATCCACTTCAAGAAGACTCAAAGAACATAAATAGCTTCAAGGAGCTGTGCCATGCCCTCGTAACACCTGAGAAAGAATGCCCACCTATCACTACCGAGGAGGTGAAAAACGTATTAAGAGGCATGAAGAAATTTCCCGCTTCGGGACCAGATGGTATCAAGACCTTCTGGTGGAAGAAGTTTCCTTCTACCCACCAGCATCTGGCCCGAATTCTCACCTCATATCTAAAGTCGGAGGAGCCTATTCCGGAGTGGTTGGTGGAAGGGCGCACAGTGCTCCTGCCTAAGACGGGCAACTTAGCTGACCCTAAGAATTACAGGCCAATAACTTGTCTGAACACACCTTATAAGATCTTCACAGCCATCCTAAATGATAGGATTCTTCGGACAATTGAACCTGTGTGGCGAGAGATGTATGAACAACGTGGCTTGAAGGCGTAGCAGGATGTCGGGAGAACCTGCTCATCGATAGATGTGTCTGTAAAGATGCAGCATCCTATCAACGATCTCTATCGATGGCCTGGATAGATTACCGAAAAGCTTTTGATTCAACCTCCCATAGACTTATCATCTGTCTGTTGGAAAGCTTAAAGGTTCATCCACACATCGTGAGATGCATAGAGAGATTAATGCCGCTTTGGAAAACCAGATTTACCATCTTATCTGGAAAATATCGTGTGATCACTAACAGTATCACCTTTCAGAGAGGTGTGTTTCAGGGCGACACCGTGAGCCCTCTCCTCTTTTGCCTCACATTATTGCCACTATCTCTCGCACTTCGCCATTCCGAAGGGTACCTCTGCGGCAAACCTGGAAATCGAAAGCATAAGGTAACTCATGTATTTTACATGGATGATCTTAAGCTCTATGCTAGAAATCAAGAGAAACTACATCTAGCTCTAAAAATTGTCACAGAGTACACTCAAGAGATTGGAATGGAGTTCGGGTTAGAGAAATGCGCCAAGGTTAATTTGAAGAAAGGAAAACTTAACGGCATCCCCGAAGATCCTGAACTCGTTGACAGAAGCGCTATACGACACCTTTGCGCTGGAGAGACCTATACATACCTGGGCGTGCCACAAAGCCGCATTCAGGACGTGACATCTATAAAGGATACTCTCCGATGCAGATACAAACGTCTCCTCCGACAGATATGGTCTTCCGAACTGTCAGCGAGGAACAAAGTATCTGCAACGAATATGCTTGCCGTCCCAATAGTACTCTATTCATTTGGAGTAGTTCCATGGACGAAGGACGAGCTCAGATCCCTCGATATCGGGTCCCGAAAGGTCATGCACATGAACAAAAGCATGCACCTTAAGTCTTCTGTTCCACGACTTTACATCTCACGCCGTCAAGGTGGTCGTGGAATACTGAATCTTGGATGCCTTCACAACAGGATTATGCTGGGTACAGCACATATTGTCGCAAATGGACAAGATCCTCTTCTTAAAATGGTCAGAAAACACGAAGAAGTAGGCAAAGGGGCGTTTCCCTACAAAGCAGCAGAAGAGGCTGCTGAAACACTCGGCCTTGACTTCAATATCAGGGGTGAGCGAAATGCATCAAATCTTATCCATCTTGAATACTCACTCCTGAAGGCCCGGATTAAGAAAGCACAGGAGAAAAACTTCCGCGAAGAGCTCCTCGACAAGAAGATGCACGGCATCTTCCACAAAAATGTGGAAGATCAGTCGATGTCGTATGAGCTGACGTTTGCTTTCCTTAGATCACCCGGATTGAAGTCGGGCACAGAGGGCTTCATTTTGGCATGTCAAGGTGGTGTCATTTCCACTCTAGCATACCGTCGCCACATTTTGAGCCAAGATATTCCCTATGATAGCTGCAGAGCGTGTCATGAACACCCCGAGCATCTAGGACACATACTATCTAGTTGTCCAGCTCATGCGGGAACAACCTACATCCAAAGGCACAATGCGGCACTGAGAGTGCTTTATTACCATCTCTGTCACTCTTACGGCATTAGCCCAAATACCTCTCCGCTGAACGTCCCTAGAGAAATAGAGTCAATTGTCGAGAATGAGAAGTACCGCATATATTGGAACTTCATATTCTCGACCATTGTTTCTGTTGCGCACTCGAGGCCTGACATAGTTCTTCTTGACTTCGAGAAACGAACCATATTCGTTATCGAATTTTCGGCACCAGCGGACAAAAACGTCACAGCGAAGGAGAAAGAAAAGAAAGAAAGGTATAAAGACCTTATGAGGGAGTTGCGACGGTTATACCCGGAATATTCTGTTAAGCTAATCGTCCTGATCATTGGCGCTGTTGGAGGTGCCAAGGTTTCACTTGTTAATAGCCTGAAAAGCATCCCTGCGTGTCAACAAAATGCTGAGACACTTGCAGGGAGAATGCAGAAGGCGGTCGTCCTTGGGTCGCTCCGTGTCCTCAGGGTGCACGAAACTTTCGCCGGATCATCGTATTGAGTTCGCGCAGACTGTAACCACCCATCTCACGGTCGTGAGACGTGGTTACAGCTGAAATTTTACCGCGATTTCGCTGGGAACGGGTGCAATTTTTTTTTTAGATTAGCACCCGCTCCCGGCGAAATCCTTCGGTTGTCCTTATGACAAACTTTTAACTATATATATATATATATATATATATATATATATATCACTAGAGAAATTAATCAGTATTATTCAACTGAATAACACGGGAATTCTAGATCAATCTAAAAATCTACACTCCGTTCGCCACATTACTCTCTTCCTCGCCGAGTAAGTTAACTGAATTAACTTCCAAAGATGAATTTTTGACCACATAGTTGAATTTCCAACTAAAAAAGTATATTTTTTCAACAAAAAATGGAATAGTTAGATTTTCAGTTGAACAAATTACTTTTCAAGAAAATAGTTCAATTTTTAATCAAATTGATTCATTTTGAACGAAAATGATGAATCTTTAAAAGGAATATTTGAATTTTAAAAAAAAAAGTTGATGTGTCAACTGAAATGATGTAATAAGTAACAGAAGTTGAGAAAAATTGATAACAAAATAAATCAATATTAAAGTTCAACCCATAAATATACACACATACACCCAGTAATCTAACTAGATCATAGAGACTACCATCTATGTTTTTACTTTTTACAATCTCAGGTCTGACTGTTCCAAAGGATAGTTTTTCGAAAGCTGCATGGACTCTCCATTAAAGATTGCTGCACACTCTTGACCAAGTCAGGGTACCTGAGTGTTGTAACCGCAATATTTCTATTGAAATTAATAAAAATATATTTAGTCGCCTTCGGCGTTGTTGAATAAATTTTCAGAATAAGTAGCAAGTTGGGCGCCAGATCTATTGAGATCAACTAGAATTGAATTTTTAAGAAATAAAGAAATAAAAAAAGATTGAAATAAAATATTTCACAACGGCGGAATGCTAAACTAAGCTCAGATTTAAAATAAATAAGTAACTAAAATGGTAGAGGGGGTGGTTCGCGGTTCTAGACTCTCAAATTAAAATTATACAATACTGAAATTAATAGTCATCAGAATTATAAGATAATTATAAAAAATTTATTAAATTCGCGGACATAATAAATGATTTGAATTACATGAAATAATGAGAATTAATACATTGATTATAACCAATTCAAAAATATAAGCAACAATAATGACAAAACTAAATTAATTACAGAATAATTAAAGGCTAACCTAAGGCTAGGCTCTTTTGTCCCATAATCTGGGATTGTTTTTCAGGACTAATAATTAACAGACAACAAAAATAGGGATGGTCAAAATAATATATGGGGAATCAATTAAATCCAAATCAAATAATCAAAGAATTCTAAAAGGGAATGAAACTAGGAGGGGTCCAAATAATGTACGGGGAAAATAGTTCAAACGCGAAATGGGAAAGAGACACACACACACAAAATATCACATTAAATCAATGAATCAGTAATAATAATCGAATAAAGGAAAAGTTCAATGATCGCACCCAAAATCAAATAATTCATTAACGAATTATTCCAACAAAAGAAAGGGCTGCAATTCAAGGGAATGTATCCTTCAATGAATTTAACAAATAATCCTCTCACCAAATGAATCCGGAAGAATTTGAATGCAGGACAAGAAGGGACAGGATTCTCAGAAATACTCGAAACAAGAAAAGACAGAATCACAACCGGAGGAAAATAATACTTGACGTTAGAATACTATTCGATGTTTCTTCCTCGAAGACTGCTGACAAAATAGACAGGGTCTCCAAATTTTCTTAGATTTATAGGTTTTGCCTAGCAACGAGTTTGTTTGATTTTTGTTTTAGTATCTTCTGTTTCACTGTCTTCTGTTTTAAACTCATTGATTTTGCTTCTAACGTCTAATTGGTCCGAAATTCAAATAATTTTCGAAATTGAGCAGGGCCGTAACTGGGAAGGGCTCCATTACTACCAAAAGAAAATAAAGGAAATAGACGTCGGGACTGGCAACTCGCAGTTAATCCAATTCGATCCAAAAGATGGTAAATTATTGCGATTCTCCTCTGAATAAATCCATACTACAAGCTGGCTGTCAAAATGAAACAAGAAAGTTATGTAAAGAAAAGGGGACGAACTATTTTGACACACAGGAATGTATAGATGACTCTTCGGGGCCTGGCTATAGGGGTTTCTTCTAGCTTGCTAAAAGTACACAATAAAGCCTTCCAAGGAGATGGTAAAATCTTGAGTCCCAAAAATTAAGGAATAAATTTCGAGAGGCACAAAAGCAGCAATCACATCAAAACATCACAAGAGATTATCCAAAGTCCTCGGGTACGGTCAGAAGTATCCCAGCAAAAAAGAAAGTGTTGATACGAATTTAATTGAAAAGACTAAGACACCCTGCAAATCCCGCTTTGCGACAATGACGCATTGGACCTATGTGTCAATGCATGTGAATTCGTGAAGACGGTATTTCAATTTTTAATGTTTCTATACGTACGAATATAGGCAAAAGTCTAAAGTCAGCGAAAGAACTTCAATGCGTTAGCACGCAAACGCTTCAACATTGGTCAATGCGTCTGATTTCGTGAGATTAAAATATACACTTGAATTCGCACCAATGCGTCACGGCGAATTTCAGCCAGTGTTGAATTATACAATTGAATCCGTAACAGGAAAACCAACGTGAAGGGCAAATAAGATTTATTGTAAATGTTTAGTAAATTGTCTCGTAGCTCAGTGGCGGGTACTCTGGACTGATACACGAGAGATCCCTGTTTCAAGTCTCGGCGCATGCACTTTTTATTACTTTTTTTTCTGATTGACCTTGACCACGCATTCATACGAATTCACACTCATTCAATTCGCGCTGCCTCAATTCATCTAAATGCTTCACAATGTGTTCGAACGAATCAGAAAACGGGATTCACGCGAATTACCAAAATGTTAATTCGCCCCAATCTGTATCAATTCTTTCTTTTTTGCTGGGATCCGTTCAAAATATCAAGTTGGCTGCAAAGCGTGGTATTAAAGTTTGAAACGATCAAGAATATCTTGGGTTTTCGGAAAGTCTTTTAATTGGACATCCATAAGTTTCTTAATTTTCCAACGCTGTATCAGGATCTCAGGAACATTTACATAAATGAATAAAAATATGGACAGAATCAATACTTAAATTTTGAGGTTATAAAATAAAAGGTACAATCCAGAAACACAGTGCAGTCTTCGAGATTACAGACAAGTTAAAAAAAATGAATTCAACAAATTAAAATGAACTTCAGCAAGTTCTAAAATTATTAAAATTTTACAACTTCACAGTGTTTTTCCGATTCCAAAGATCTTTTTAGGTTGAACATCTTTTGTCTTTTCATTTTTTTCGTCTCTTATGTCGGGTTTCCAAAAGTTTAATTTTCTATTTTTAATCTTGTTTTTTACGAATAAAAGAAAATCTATTTGTTCTATATAAAAATTATCAATATCAAATTTTTTGATCTTTTCTGGGTACACAACTTTTGTTTAAATTTTTTATTTTCAATGTTCTTTCTTACGATTGAAATAAAAACTACGCATCCAATCAAAAAATAATTAATGACAAATTTATAGCTGTTTTTTAGATTGAGAAACTTTTATTGATTCATTTTTCCATAGTTTGTGCTGTTTGTCCAAAACTTAAATTTTTTAATTTTCAATGTTTTTTATTTTCTAATTTTCAATCGGAGAGATACATTTTTAACCAGAAGGATGAATTGTATACCAAGAAGGTTATTTTTCTACCAAAAAAGATTAATTTCTAATAAATTTTTCAAAATTATCAAACAAATATTTGAAAGTTCGAAGGAATTTTTAACCTAATAGTTAAATTTGCAATTAAACAGATGAACTTTCAATACAATCTTTCAAATAGAAAACTTTGGAAGCTTTTTAAGAATATCTTAAGATTTAAAATGATGTTTTGAATTGTGATGAAAGAATCTGGGAAATTTTAAGGTAATTATTTTAGTTTTGTCATAATTTTCAAAACATTCATGAAACACTTGAACCGCTTTAGAAAATATAGACAAGTTTTGTAAAAATTCTAAAAATAATTTGAAATTTGAAAAGATTTCCGAACAAAAAGTGCAGAATCTTTTTAAGGATTGTAAAAGATATTGAGGTGATAATACGAATAGTTTTTCAAGATTTCTAGACAAATTTAAAGTGATTTTTGAGCTCAAAAAATTAATTTTAGCAGAATATTCTGAAAGATTTTAAAGAAATTTAAAAGATTTCTAAAATAGTCAAAAAATATTCTGGAAGATTTTGAAGCAATATCAGAAATAACAATATTCAGTCTGAAAGGTATTTATGAATTATAGAAGTTCTCAAGAGATTAATAATATTTCATAACTTTGAAAGATTCATGAAAATTCATAAAGTATTTACAATTATCTCTCAAACTTCCAGAAATTCTAAATTTCTTTCAAGGTGAACTAAAGTTTTCTTCAAATGTTTTGGAATCCTGTAAAATGAATAAAAAAGCATTATAAAATATTTTCCCCAAAAGTTTTCGAAATACCTGAAATTTTAAAAATATTTTTGAATTTTCTCAAGAAATCTGAGTAAATTATATTTATATTATCCTAAAAACAAATAAAATGATAAACCTTAAAAATAAGTCTTCATTCGAAATTTTCATTTTCATCCAATCTTGGTTTCCTTTCTCATGTCCTTATCCCCCCGCCCCCCAGTAACAGAAGTTTTGGTGGGACTGACGTTACAGCTTGACTCCACCATAAGACAAATCACTGCTTAATTCGGACATGATTTCGACTCGCAAAACAAATCTCGCGCATACAGGTGATAGTTGGGAGTACAATCTAAACATGAATAATACAAACAATAAAGTAGCCTCGAAACGGACTGAAACTCGGATTGACCAAAGGCATGCACACGGTAAACGTAAAGGTCTTGTTTCGGGCGATGAATGGAGACTGGGTGTTTGGAATGCTAGAGAAGTGAATGATCTTAAGATAAGAGAACTACGAGAAACTATGCACGTAAGAAAACTAGATATTCTTTGTGTACCTGAGACAAACAAAAAGGGATGCGAAATTAGAAAAATAGGAAATGGGGTGTTGAAAGGCGGTTGTGCAATATGGTCAGGAGTAGATAGCGAATCGCATCGTAGTCAAGGGGTCGGTTTAATTATGAATGAAAAAGCAAGTCATCATCTCATAGAGCATAATTTTGTATCACCCAGATTGCTGTGGGCTAGAATGAAGGTAGGAATCAGAAGATTATTTATCATAGCGTGCTACGCACCAGTTGATAGCGATTCGAGGGAAGTTAAGGACGCCTTCTGGGACACTCTAAATGATACAATAAGTATTTGCGATCAGGGTGAAAGAATAATTCTGCTAGGACATATGAACGGATGGGTCGGTGTCCAACGTCAAGATACAGATACAGTAAGAGTGCTAGGTAATTTTGGAGATCCAACAAGAAAAAATTATAACGGGGAAAAGCTAGTTAGTTTATGCTTAGAAAAGGGCCTATTTACTACAAATACTTGGTTTAGACATAAAATGATCCACATGTACACCTGGCGTAAAGGAAATAGCCACAGCATAATTGACTTTGTTATTGCGGATGAAAGATTGAGAGAACTAGTTAAAGATACAAGAGTCATGAGGGGTTCCGAATGCAATTCTGATCATAACCTTTTAGTCTGCAAATAAACTTAGGGCGGGGATGGAGAACAAAGAAAACAAAGAAAACGAAACGAACACGAATAAAAATTGAAAATTTACAGAGACAAGAAGTGCAAACAGAGTTTAAAAAGAGGTTAACTGAAAGCATAGATAGGGCAACGTGGGAAGCTCTTATAAACAATAAAGATATAGAGGGCGCGTGGACTTTATTACGGGATGTCTTGTCAAAACTGCGACCGAAGTATGTGGTACAGCGGTTGTAGGAAGAAAGTCTGGCGATGCGTGGTGGAACGATGAAATTGCGGCAGCCCAAAAAGAAAAGAAAGAAGCGCACAATAAAACGCTGAACATGACAGGTCTTAGCGACGAGGAGAGAATTAGACTTAAAAATGATTACAGACACAAAAATAGGAAAGTTAAACGACTCGTCAAAGAGAACAAAGAGAAAATCAGAACAGAAGAAGAGAATAAAATAATAAACTGCTTTGAAGGAATTATGAAACTATTATATAAACAGTTGAAGGAAAGTAAAAGTACAGAGTTTGCTAGCATGAGAAACAGCAAAGGCGAAATGCTATATGATATAGACGGAATAGTAGACGCTTTGAAAGAGTCTTTCAAAGAACTATTGGGAGGTGAAAATATCGGACAACAAAACTGCGACATAGAAGATAATGCATTAGAAAACCCAGTTGAAAAAGTCTGTGTCACTGAGGTCAGAGATATAATTAAGAACTTGAAAAACGGTAAGGCTGCGGGTATAGACAATATTAGCGCTGAAATGCTTAAATACGGTGGCGAGTACATACCTCACAGGTTGTGCGAATTAATAAATTTATGTATCGAAACGGGAGAAGTGCCAGACGATTGGAGAAAAGCGATTATCGTACCAATATACAAAATAAAAGGAGATAAAAGCAACTGCAGTAATTACAGAGGTATCAGCCTACTAAGTACCGTAAGTAAAATATACTCAAAAATACTTATCCGTAGGGTAATGGAAATCACAGAAGAGAAAATATGGGAAGTCCAAAGTGGATTTATGCCAGGAAGATCATGTAC
>CAKNXH010060943.1:13537-31127 GCA_932178445.1 Andricus quercusramuli
CTGGGGAGACTTGCCGCAGTTTTGCCATCTTTAGAACTAGTGAGAAATTTTTCTTGGGCGAGAGATGCCGCTGGGGAGACTTGCCGCAGTTTTGCCATCTTGACAACTAGTGAGAAAATTGTCTTGGGCGAGAGATGCCGCTGGGGAGACTTGCCGCAATTTTGCCATCTTCACTACTACTTAGAAAATTGTATTGGGGGAGAGATGCCGCTGGGGAGACTTGCCGCAGTTTTGCCATCTTTACTACTACTTTGAAAATTTTATTTGGGGAGAGATGCCTCTGGGTAGACTTGCCGCTGGTGAGAGATGCCGCAGATGTGACAATCCATCCTGGGAGACTTGCCGCAGTTCTGCCACTTTGATGTGGACTTAACATTTTTCCCGGATGAGAGATGCAGCTGAGAAGACTTGCCACGGGTGAGAGATGCCGCAGATGTGACAATTAGTCCTGTGAGGCTTGCTGCAGTTTTGCCGTTTTATATGGATTTGAAAATTTTTTCCGGATGAGAGATGCCGCGAGGTAGACAATTAGTCCTGGGAGACTTGCAACTGGCGACAGTTGCCGCAAAAATGTCAATTTCACTGTGAGAAATGCCGCGTGAGAGACAAACCGCTAGGTAGAGATGCCGCAGTTGTGACATGCCGCAGATGTGACATTCCACAGATGTGACATGCCTCAAACTTGACATGCCGCAGGTGAGACATGCCACAGATGTTACTGGCCTCAGAGAGACTTGCCGCATGTGAGATGATATGGACCCAACTTATCCGGAAAGAACTGAAAGTGGCAGGACCTGCCTATAGTAATAAAACCAATACATAAAGTATCCTTCTGTGTCTCAAGACAAGTCTACCTGGTCTTGTCTTGACACAGCAACAGTCCTAAATGCAAGGGAAGTCTGTATATCTCCAATGTCTAGCTGGTCAGACGGAACCAGACACCATGGTCTTGAAGACATACTGAAGACATTCGAGACAAAATCAAGACCAATTGTTTTCACCTGGGTTGTTCTTTAATTTCTTTCTTGATGGATGAAGCCATTAAAGTCGTAGGTTTGTTCTTTCGTTTCCGGCAAACCATCTTATTATATTAGCCTGCAATACATTGTTAATGAAGGGTGTGAATTTTGCCAGATTGATGTATTTTTAGTTTCCCAGCTAAACATGATTCTAATGGCACTATCGATCCAGTGAAGATGGATTCATCCGATATGTTTGGACTATAAAATTTTTGTTTAGGTGGATTAAATCCTGATGTTCGATCACATGGATACTTTGATCGTATTATCATAAAACAAGCCCGGTTTCTTGACACTCCCAGAAAATTAATACTAGAATCTTTCAGTAACCGCGTTACAGTGTGGTCTATTCAGGATTGAGTGGTAATTTCAACTCCTCTTACTTTTACTGTCATCGATTCAGGGTAACACTGTTTTTTTCTGTTCAACTAAGTCATAAGATGGAGGAAAGATGTTGGCTTTTCTTTGTTCTGATTGGATCTGAATGAGTCTGTACTAATGCAAAGTATTTCTTGTAATCGTAACAGTGAAAACAGAGCTTAATGAGGGTGTGAAAATGTCAAAATTACTTAACATTTCGTGAATGTCACAGTGAAATTAAGGTGAATTTAACGGTAATCCTTCAGTAACATAAACCTCTATTCCCTAGTATTAAATACTGTAAGATATGTAAAATCGACTGAACCGAGATTACAATAGTGGTGCATTGAACATTACAGAAGGATCGGTACATGCTAGCGATCCGATTAGCTTGCTTAGCTCGCCCTGAAAGTCGTAACAAGGCAACCTATCCGCGCGAACCACCATGAATTCACGGCGCCATCGGCAATGGACGAATTGCATCACCTAAAAAAACATTTTTTTTTGTAATTTCTGTGACAGTTGTCTTATTACTCCATATTCACACTAGGCAATGAAGGGGGTTTATGTGAGGTAAATGCGAGAGCCTTTTTTGTTTGTGCGCGATGGCATGGTTGCGTATTCAGGAGTCGTTACCGAGGTTGCCACCTCAGTTACAAATGCATTTTAGCATTATTTCACAGATCGCAACTCGTGAGATAGTGTAGTGGTTAAGATAATCGACTTGCGTGTTTAGGTTTATACGTTGGAATCCCCCCCCCCCCCGTTGCGTGCGAAATTTTCATTGTATTAGAAGCGTTGTAACAGATTAATTATAAGTTTATCCGAATATATATCTATGAGTTAACCGTATTTTCATTTAATAATTATTTTTAACAATATTTTTATGACACATGCATGATTTCAGCCCCTTTCGACGCCTATGAAGCGGGGCTACAGCTCTACTTTTTACTTCCTAGGGACTGAAAAGTGACGTCAGAGATGAATAATGAAGATTATGCATCTATGAGCTTGCATTTTATGATTATCAGCCCACTCACGGTAAAAACTGAGAGGAAATTTTGGTTGCAGTTAATAGAATTTTGCGGTTATTTATGGAAAGTTACCATATATACCTCTAAAATTACCATAAATTACCGTAAATGACGGAAATTTTCCATAAACTTCCGGAAATTTATGGAAATTTGTAAAAATGAATTTTGCGTATTCCATGGTAAGTTACCATATTTACCTGCAACATTACCATAAATGACCGAAATATTTCATAAATTTCCGGAAATTTATGGAAATTTTTTAAAATGAATTTTGGGTATTCCATGGTAAGTTACCATATTTACCTGCAAAATTACCATAAATTACCAACATTTTTCATAAATTCCTGGAAATTTATGGAAATTTTTCAAAATGAATTTTGGGTAAGTTACCATATTCACCTGTAAAATTACCATAAATGACCGATATTTTTCATAAATTTCCGGAAATTTATGGAAATTTAAAAAATGGATTTTTGGTATTCCATGGTAACTCACCGTATTTACCTGTAAAATTACCATAAGTTACCAGAAATTTTCATAAATTTCCGGAAGTTCATGGAAATTTTTCATAAATTTCCGGAAATTTATGAAAGTGTTCGAAAATGAATTTTAGGTAAGTTACCATATTCACCTGTAAAATTACCATAAATTACCGAAATTTTCCATAAAATTCCGGTAATTTATGGAAATTTTCAAAAATGAATTTTGGGTAATCTATAATAAGTAACCATAAATCACCTCTACAATTACCATAAATAAGATTAACATTAATTTCATGCTTTATTACACAAAATCTAATATGGACTGAAATCATGACTGTATTTCGAGAAATGCCTGAAATCATCCATTTGTTATAAAAAATATCGTATGCGCCAAGGGGGAGAGGCACTTTTTCTCCCCCTAGGTGCATAATATACTATTGTTTACAATATATAGTGCCGTCTAAACTATAGTGTATACCGTTAACATGAGTTGGATCTGTTTATATTATCCGTAAAAGTGATATGATAATTCGTAATCGCAGCATCTAGGAACAGTGCAGAATAGCGACTGGATCGGTGGAATCTACTGATCCGCAGGTCAGCACCACTATAATTGTAATGTTTACTGAACTGGCATGTTGCCCATAGATGTAGAAGTCATTGACTCCGGTGCATTAGTCCTTAATTTAGCTTAGGAATATATCGCTGAATGGGCAAGGGAGCACGCTCTAGTGATAAAGCCAGATAAATCTGCCATTTTGCAAATAGGCAACATGAAAGATGTAAGTTTGCCCATTTTCACTATAGATGGTGATCAAGTACCTATCACTGAACAGGCAAAAAACTTGGGCCTAACTCTACAATCAAATTGGAGTTTTGAGGAGCACGCGTTAATAAAAATTAAAGCTGCGTATATCCGTCTGAGAAAACTGTACCCTTCCCGTCGCACACTCCCAATCAAGGTCAAACTTCTTCTCTGTCAAGCCTCAGTCTTGTCCCTTTTCGATTACGCCTACACGAGCTACGGTCCCTGTCTAAGCGTTTCCCTAAAGATGAGGATACAGAAAGTACAGAATTCCGGCCTTAGATTCTGTTACGGGGTTAGGAAGTTCGACCACATTACGCCAGCTCTTCGTGATTCAGGTTGGCTTAAGATGGACCAAAGATGGGTCGTGCAGCTCGGTGTCCTCACCTTTAAGGTTTTGTCCCTGGGGGTACCGGAGTATCTACACGGAGAGAAAAATGTAGGGATTAGCGCGTAAACATTTGTCACGCATTAATTCTAAAAGTGCGAGCAAAATTTCCAAGAGCCTCCACGGACTTTCTCGGTGAGTCTCCTTGCGAACATTTAGTGGTGCGAACGTGTCAACAGGCAGACGGCGTGGTCTAAAAGCAAATCGCAAGGAGTCTCACCGAGAAAGTCCGTGGAAGCTCTTGGAAATAAGACAAGAGACACCTGCGATATGCGCCTGTTGAATAGTCCCTGCGTTAGCGCCTTGAACTCTCTTGCGCTAAACCCCGGATTTTTTTCTCCGTGTAGCTGACCTCTTATCATTTGTGGAAAACAAGCGCGCGCGGAAATCGCTTGCAACACGATCTGACGGCAGGTTATTTGTTCCACGAGTACGCACTACTGAAGCAGAAGCAACCTTCTCCTACGCCGCCCCACGCCTTCTTAACAGCTCGAAGAACTTATTAGCGTCATACTCCGTGCCCACATTGAGAGCCGAATTATTTGATAGATTACATGCGACCCTATAAGAGGCGGGTATTTTGTAGATCTCTCGGCTTTATATAGTCTCTCTATATATTTAGGAAACATATATCTATGTCCAGATATGTTTTTTTTGTTTGTTTTGTTTTTGATTTTAAAATAAGTTTACCTAGGTAATGCAATTGTCTTTCTTTCTCTTCCATCGCATCAGTTGAAACATGAATGTATTGTATAATTTGGAACAAGCGAAATGTATTCTAAGAAGGACAGTTTTTTTGGACATAGTAAATTTTCTGATGCGCTAGCTTTAGTCTCAGCCTCTTAGTGTGAATTACACACTTTTATATTTTATAGTTAGTTTAAGTTTAGATGTAGAGGCTTAGGTTGCAAAGCAGCTCTAAGCTGTACCTCGGCCCTTTAAGTGCCCTTCCATGAATATTTTCTGAATACTTTGTATATGTTGTTGGCATCTTAATAAAGATCTATTATAGAGAAGTTTTAGGCTCCGGAAGCTTCGATCATGATTCCTTAAAGAAACCAATCCCAAAGCTACTGGAACGTGTACGTCATCCGCTTCTGCTCCTTCTGTCCTAGAAGATAAGCAAGAGCGGGAAATTTACGCGTGATAACATCGGGCAACACTGTTTCTTGGAGTCAGGTCTCTAGCGGCAGACAAGACAGTTGGAGATGAAGGTTTCACCTCTGATTAATTTTTTAGAGCTACCAATCTTTGTAGAATTTGAGAGGAACAGTGTTGACGGACCAGATGGAGTGATCCCAGGAGAACAGCCTTTTGCATCCGATTCGCGATGAAATGAGCCTGACGCTGGCAAGCCGGAATCTTGTTGAGTTGGCTGATAAATGAAGCTTTCATACCTCCAAGGCAGCCGATTATGAAAATTATAAGATGGACTTTATAGGCTTGGTACAGCCTACTTAGCTCGAAAAGAAGTGCTTGATATTTCGCCCGTTTTTCTCCCTCCTTTGCCGTGATATTACCATGGGCTGGTGCCGAGAATTCAATCACGTGAATGATCTTGTTCTTCAGATCTTGGAGGACAATGTCAGGCTTCGTAGCACTGATACGTTGAGTGGTGGAGAATGAGAAATTTCAGTAGATCTTACACTGATCATTCTCCACAACTGACTCGAGTTCCCCCTGGGCGTATGACAAGACGGGCAATAGATCAACACCATAGAAATGCCTAAGATGGTAATATATCACTTTTGGAGCTGCATTGTGTCTCTCTATGTACGCGCAGCGTGCATATTTAGAGCATCCACTGAGAACATGTCCAAGTGTTTGGGGCTCTTGCTTGCACGCTCGGCAGTTGGTATCGCGTACAGGTACATTCATTATGCGCTCGCGGTAAACTAAGGTGTCTATGACGCCGTCTTGACAGGCGAAAAGAAATCCCTCGGTCTCCGATCTCAATCCAGCAGACTTGAGAAACATGTTGGACAGACACATCGAGAGCTCTTCTCTACGTAGGATGCCGTAGAACTTACCATGGAGGGGTTTCTCAGCATGTTCTCTTAGTAGGAGCGTATGTTCTGCTTCCTGTATACGACTTTTAAGCACCAGAGGTGTTAGTGATGCTAGGCCATGTGTGATGTCGCTGGAATTAAATGGGAGGTCAAGCTCCTCTGCGGCCCTATCTGCTGCATGGTATAGAAACACCGCAGCATTGGCGACTTCATGTTGATGTACGAGTCACATAAGGGAATCCGTGCTTTTTAGAACTGAGCAAGCTGTAGCCAGAACCGTTTTTCGATGAAGACACTCTAAGCTTAGCAATCCTCTACCCCCTTTATCGCGAGGGAGATATATTCGAGGTACGGAAGATCTAGGATGAAGACTTTGTTGTATTGTCATCATCTTGCGTGTGCTTCGATCAAGTTGCTTTAACTCATCGACGTTCCATTTTACTGCACCAAACGTGTAGAGCAGTATAGGAACGGCCAGCATATTGGTCGCCTGGATCTTATTCTTTCCAGATGATTCGGAAGCCCAAATTTTTCTGAGAATTTGGCGATACCTTTTTCCAAGGGCCGTTTTCAAGTTATGCACATTTTGGGTTTCCGCTTGCGGTATTCCAAGATATGTATATGTTTCTCCAATACCAAGATGTTGACTGGTATTTCCGCCTATGAGCTGAACATCCTGATCGTCACTGGACGATGTAGTTTCTAGTCTTCCTTGGTGTAGGTGGACGCATGCACACTTGTCCAGTCCGAAGCTCATGCCAATCGCTTCAGAATACCTATTTACCGCATCTACAAGGATGTTAAGGTCTTTTTTTGAGGAAGCAAAGAGTTTAAGGTCGTCGATGTATAAAAGGTGGTTGACCTTATATTCTCTTCTGTTCGGCGGGCCATATAGGTATCTAGAGCTTTTGCCTCGGAGCACAATAGATAGAGGGAGATGCAGAAAAGTATCGGACTTAGAGAGTCCCTTGAAAGACCCCCCTCTTATACGTGACAAAGCTTGTAGTCACTTGTCTTTTGTCAGATGTTATGACAAATCTTGTCCACCACAAGAGCATAAGCTCTTTTATGCATCTCACTATTTTTGGATGCACCTCCATGCACTCAAGGAGCTTGATAAGTAGCGCATGGTTCGTGTTATCGAATGCCTTACGGTAATCAATCCAAGCCATGGACAGATTGCGTCGATACCTGATCGAGTCCTGGGTGATACACCTGTCTATTAACAGGTTCTCCCTGCAACCTGCCAGCCCTCTCTTGCATCCACGTTGTTCGACTATTACACTCCATACCGGCTCGATAGATGTCAATATCCTCTCTTTAAGGATGCCAGTGAATAGCTTCTAGCTGGTGTTTAAACAAGCTATGGGCCTGTAGTTCTTTGGACATGACAAATCTCCGGCCTTAGGGATCAATACCGTGCGTCCTTCCACTAGCCACTGCGGGACGGGTTGTTCTCCGTTTAAGAAAGTAGTAAATATACGAGCTAGATGTTGGTGCGTAGAAGTAAACTTCTTCCACCAAAAGTTGTTGATTTTATCTGGCCCTGGCGCCGAAAATTTCTTAGTTTTAGCGATAACTTTCTTCACTTCTTCAGCAGTAATTAGTGGACACTCTTCCTCTGAACCTTGTAACCTTTGCCTTTGGCAAAAGTTACGAAAGAGTGATATATCAGAAGCATCTTCATTTAGCTGATGAGTATCTCCATATACTCGCACCCAGAAGACTTTTATCTCTTCTCGACTAGGCGGATTTTTCACTACACATGACGCTTTATTGAACAGACGGGAAGGATTAGTAGAAAAGGTGGAATTTTCCTGAATCCACTTAACTCGCCGTTCAAGGCGCTGTTTCGCTGTTGAAAGAGATCTCACTTTTTGCGTCCAGAGCTGCTTGGTGGTCGACAGCTTACACTTGTTCAGCGTGTGATTTGCTTTCCTCAAGTTTCGAGCGAGTGCCCTAACTTTTGGAGTGAACTTTTTATTTGATGTTATGTAGCTAATCACGCACTGAACATTTGATGCATGCCGTCTCGCCGTTTCAATTTTGAACTGAAGCTGTGCAATACGCTCGCGTGTCTTACTCAGACGTACCGAAGTATCGTTACTTCTATCGTCGCTAAGCAGGGAGACCGCCTTCTCGTAAACTAGACAGTTCAGATTCCAGAGATTAACTTCTTCGGGGAGCAAATCGCGGAGAGCAGTATTAGCTTCAGCTAATTTCTCCATCCTGAGGAAGACTTTTTGGTGGATAGATCTCCTACTTCTCATGTTGGCATTATCGGCTATCTGCAAAGGTGGTCTTGCTGGAACGGGTGGAATGTTCGGTAGAGGATGCTGCTCCTCTTCCTGTTGATAAAGAGCTTCATATCCGTTTTTTCGCAAGAAGGATACCTGATCTCTTAAAGACGGAGGCGTTTTATGAGCATATTCCGGGTGCATATTGCCCCAACGGTCATGTAACCTCTTCAGGAATCCTCTCCGCGCCGGTGAGCTTCTTTGCCAACAGGTAAGAAGGTCCCTCCTGAGTTGGTCCGACGTTGGTTCTCGCGTTTGTCCGGGGTCATTGCCTGGTCGTCGCCTCGGTTCGTTCCTATTGCCACTCCCAACTGGACCGTGGCCTCCATCCGAGAGAGGCCTATTGTGGGTAGCACTGCGCGATACTTGTGTCGTAACCGCATAATTCGTTGCATTGGGGAGTTAGCCCAAAGCAAAGCGGCTGACAGCAAGAGCCGGAGCTCTCGGGCGATGGGGTCGCCACATCCCTACGCACTAATCTATTATTATTATTATTATTATCTATTATTTTGTTTTTTTTTCAAACTTTTTCTCGGGTGAACCCAGTTTTTCGTCATAGCCACGGACCGAGTCAAGTGACTGATGAGATGACGATGTTATAAGTTATTTCAATACGTTGTTTGGAATCATTTACGGTGATGTTGTAGGTACAAAATTAGAAGCATGGTGTAGTTTGCAGTTTGGCTTCGCCGCTGTTATCCTTACACAGCGGCCGTGAGTGTTAAAGGTGACACCAGTCACTTTCTTCCTGATGGTCTAGGAAGTTTCTTACAATGCGACGGGTATTTAATAAAACCGCCTTTTGAGCTGCCGCCAGTACCCTACTGACTCCTAAGTGTTCAAGATGTTCAGTGCATCTTGCGTGCACATTGCCTGTAGCCGAAATCTCAATAGGATGAATAGATGCATGTTTCACATTCCTCCATATTGCCTTAACTTCATGCCTTAGCTCGCTATACTTATGAATCTTGGTTGTATAGGTTGCCTGCAAATTTCGGTTAAGCGAACAAGCAATGTCGATGATGTGGACTCTTCCACCTTTTTTCTCTCGCATCACGATGTCAGGTCGATTGGCTCGTATGTGTTGATCCGTCTGGATAGTCACATCCCAATTTAAGATGTAATCTTCATTTTCTAAAACGGACATTGGAATGTATCTATAGAAAGGCATCCATTCTGTTAAGAGTCCTAGGTTTAGGGCAAGTCGTTGATGTATAATGCCCGCCACATCATTATGTCTGTGCGTATATTCTCTTCGAGCCATTACGCGACAACCATCAATAATGCGCTCGATGGATTAGTTGGTATCTCCACATAATCGGCACCGGTCAACCACGTTTTGATGTAACACGTGTTTGCGATAATTCTTTGTGCTGACAAGTCTATCCTGAATCGCAATGACGAATCCTTCCGTTTCTGGATATAGGAGTCCCTTTCTCAGCCAAATATTGGATGCCTCACTATCCACTTCATATTGATCTAGCGTTTTGGGGTGTTCGCTGTGGATGTCTTGCTGTCTCCATTGCGTTTCTCATTCCTCTATAGTTTCTGCCCTGATATTCAAGGCCTCCTCTGAGGACAAATTCAAGGGCGTGTAGTCAAGATCCGCTTTACAGATGGTGTTGTAAAGCGCAACATCTGGCTTGCTGTTAAAATAGTCTCGCAACTGTATAACTTGTGACTCACACAGTTTTCTGACATCTACAATGCCCCTGCCCCCTCTATGTCGTGGTAGAACTACCCTTTCAATTGCCGAATTCCTGTGGTGCATTCGGTGTTTCGTCATTTCTACGCGGATGATTCTGTTTAATCGTTCAAGGTCAGTGTTCGACCATTTAATGAGCCCAAAGGAGTACGTGAGAATAGGGATGGCATAGGTGTTGATTGCCCTGATCTTGTTTGCCGAGTTAAGAGAACTCTTCAGAACCAATCTGAATCTTTTCGTGAAGGCAGTCGTTAGGCTTTTCTTAACTATCGTATGCTCAATACCCTTAGATTCGAGAATCCCCAGATATTTATATGACTCGCCCTCAGCCATTGCCTCGATGTCATTTCCGAAATCGTTCTCTATCTCTGCGGTCCCTAATTCTCCTCTGGTTAAATGCACTGTTCGGTATTTATCTAGTCCAAACTCCATGTTGATATCACTGGAAAACTGCTTTGTAACATCAATCACTTGCTGCAGTTTCTCGACCGAACTAGCGTATAGCTTCAGGTCATCCATGTATAGAACATGGGTCACTTGATGACCATCCTCAGTATCATTTACTCGGAACCCATAAGACATGCTATTTAAAGTTTTGCTCAGTGGGTTCAACGCTAAACAGAACCATAATGCACTGAAGGAGTCTCCTTAGAATATACCCGTCGTAATGCGTATTGATCTAGTTATCCTTGGTTGTCCATGATCAAAATACTTGATTCTTGTATCCCAAAGCATCATCGCACGACTTAGGAAGTCAATGATGCATGGACAAATTTTGTATACTTTTAAGACTTCAAGCAAATAGTCATGTGGTACGGAAGGAAACGCTTGCTTGTAGTCAATGTATGCCATGTGCAAGTTCCTTTGGTGTTTACGAGCTTGCGTCATGGCAACAGCGTCTATGGTGACTAGATCTTTACTGCCTCGGGAGTTTTTACAACATCCTTTTTGTTCTTCTGTAAGGATGTAATTCTCGTCACAGTGAGAATATACCTTATCTGCTATGATATCTGTAAGACATTTATATATTGTTGGAAGACAGGCTATCGGTCGAAATTCAGATGGATTTTGAGCGTCTGGTTTTTTAGGCAACATATACGTAGTACCCTGCAGCATAAAGCCTGGCATCAGATCTGGATGTTCGATGATCTTCTGAAAACACCGTGCCAACGCAGGATGCACACTAGTCAGGTACTTGTACCAGAAATCGTGCACCATGTCCGGACCTGGAGCTTTCCACTTACATGCTTTTTTCAAAACCGCTGCGACATCTAAAGCTGTGATGTTCGTCAGCTCCATTTCAGGGTTATTTCTTGCTCTTGCTTTCTCTAGTTGGAACCACGCAGTGTCCAAATTGCTTCTGTTAGTTTTTCCCCAAATATCTGACCAATAGTTAGTCATGTCTTCCAATTGAGGGACTTCGGTCTCTTGTTGGTTATTTTGCTTTACACTTAGTTCACGATAGAACCTTCTTTCATCTGCCTGAAAGGTTCGATTTTGTTGCCTTCGTGCACTACTTTTCTTGTACCGACGCAGTCTAGCAGTAAGAACATCAAGTCTCTGCCGCTGGGAGTCTATAATCTCATCCAATATTGCTGGTGTCAATGTCTCGATGTACCGAGGGTGGATGATTTTAATAACATGGTGTATCAGCTTTCTGGTTCGATTCCTTTTCTTATATTGAGTCAGTCGACCCAATTTGCACCTTACTTTGCTGACATCCATATCCATCCTGATCTTCCATAGCGGATCTTGCTCCTGTCTTGGGGCGAAGACTGCATTTATAGGCATAGTTCTGCGGCCCAACGTTCTAACGGTTGCCACAGCTGCACAGCATACAAGAGTTTGCACCTCTAACGCATTTTGTGTTGCGTTCAAATGCATAGGTAAAACCTTGCTGTTTAGGTGTTCTATTAGTGCACGCAGATCATTTGTGATGTTCATCTTGGGCAGTGAATGCCTTTGTGTTGGTTCTACGTGTTTGAACTCTAGTAGAGCATGACCAAAATTCCTTTCAAGGTGCTGTAGATTTTCTGTGACTTCGCTGTTTATATCATCGTTCATAATATCCGGATGTGGTTCTACTTTATCCGGTACTTGATGTTCATTATCCCTAACACCTATGTCTTTAGCTGCAATCAAGTTTGCGTTTTCCACATCTTCCAATGGAATTTCATCAATAGGAAGCTGCTGTTCCACTTCCATTTCGATGGCAGCTATTTCAACAGCCGAAAGCAATTTGTTTACAGATATTGAGCGTTTTTGATCTGCTAGATTCTGCTCATTTATTCTTGTGGCTAGCCCTGAGTACTTAAGTAAGAAGAGACGATGATGTTCTCTCCTTACACTTTGCCCACTTTTCTTTGCCAAAAAATAAAAGCGCATCACATCTCTGTTCATATGGTATGTCCATTTTAATCGCTTCCTTGGTTGTTGAACCTCGGCTTCTGGCACTGGTTGTATTAGGCCATCTAACTCCGGAGGATGTGGTGGTGCTGAATCATCACCAGGTTGAGGAAGAACATCAATTGCCACTGCTTGTTCGCGTGACGCGGCTTCCTCTAACTGCTGTTCATTGCCGTTGTTCTTCCACTCCAAATCAACCTGCTGTTTAATCTCCATTGCTCGATCTTCTGAGATGAGTAAATTAGTCCTGATGTCCTTCACCTTAGCGATAAGATCTCTCAATGCGACTTTCTCTATTTGAGGATACTTTGCGGCAAATTTCGTTCTGAAATGTTGTCCTTTTTTGCGTGATGTTTCAAACTTCGCACTTTCATAATAGAGACGCATCAATTCCTCATTCATTGTCGTATCCCAATTGATGCTCTCCCACGGTATTTCTGTTGAAGTGGTTGGCTGCAAATAGCTAACGCTAGCCAAAGCATCCTCAGCAGACACAGTTGATGTTTCACTGCTTACCGTATTTCGCAGATGTTCTTGCTGGCCAGCTGTTTGATTAGTGAGATCTGCCTGACCATCTCGCAGCTCACCATCATCACCGTCCCGCATGCTGTGACCCCCAGCGGTGGCTCCAGGAGCGCCCCGACGATCCTCGGGTAGCGACAAGCGTTTCAAAATTTTTAAAATACTCTCCATTTATGGGTTTTGATGTTACGCTTAGTCACTTTCCTCTTCGTTCTCTGCCTGTCTGGCATGGGAAACCCTGTCAGTAGCAATGCTACGGCCAACATAGTATATTGCAGTGAACGGTACCGCAGAGTTATCGGTATCTTCTTCCATCTCATTACTATTAATATCAAAGAGTTCACTTATAGCATTTGCTGCGGTCTTTCTGTCACTGTTTTGTAATTTACGTAGAAATTCCTCCTGAATCTCTACATGAATAAGAGTTCTCAACTTCCAATAGTTTCCTTTTTTTTCGTTGAAATGAAATTTCCTTCAAAATTGCCAGCGTTGGGTCTTTCACAATTTTCTTTATATTGTGAGAATTCTACTATGAGATGATTGTCCCTCCATGTCTGAAACCTGTCTTTAAGGAACAAGGAATTTTTCAGAAAAGGGGCCTCCGATAAAAAAACTCTTAAAAAATCAAATACATGTTGTATTAAAAGGATCTGTTCGAAATCTCATTTTTAATATAGTAATCAGAAAATAATAATTATGTAATTCAAAACCAGATAACTGACTCTGTACTGGTCTCCCGTCTTCTTCTTTTTTTTCTTAATTGCCTAACCTCTTACCTTATTTGAAACCTTTCTCTGACTATATTCCTTCTCCTGAAACTTTATAAATACAGTAAAATAATCAAATACGTATTTTTGCAGAAAAGGCACTCAAATAAAACTATTTGTCACTTTTTTCAGCACCAAAGTACCAATCAAATTCCAACCTAAAATCTTCATTTTCTACAAAAACCCACTTTTATAAGTTTTCTTTCACTTTACTTATGTTATGTTACCGGATATCATCTTGCATGGAGAAAAATGTTTGGTATGTCTCACCCTACACGGTGGTCGGGAAGCAAAAAAAAGTCTGCTTGAAACAGGTAAGAAAAGTGAATGTGGCACGCTCTTTCGGGTACCTAGGAGTGCTCAAAAATCATTGAGAAAAAATCTGGACAGATCGTTTTCGCGAGAAAATCACTTTTTTGTTCAGTCAAAAGTACCAATAAACGGGTTTTTGAGAATATCTCCTCAGGGATGTATTTTATCACAAAAGTACTTCACACATGATTTGTAAAAAATTTGAATACCTTTAAAATGAGCACTATAGCTTTTTAACATATTGATTGGTTACTGTAATAGAGCGCATATTAGTGAAGTCAATTAGTGAAAAAATCTTGTTTTTCGAGATACCTCCTCAGGAATGTATTTTATTCATAATATGATTATTGATGTTGGTAGAGGACTCAATTACCTTCAAAAATGGTCCACGTTGAGGCGCTCTATCTCTGTAGCTATTGAACATTTTGGAATGTTCAAGGGCTCATGTTGAAGGCAATTGAGTCCTCTACCAACACCGATAATCATATTATGGATAAAATACGTTCCTGAGGAGGTATCTCGAAAAAAAAGATTTTTTCATTAATTGACTTCACTAATATGCGCTCTATCTCAGTAACCAATCAATATTTTCAAAAGTTATAGGGCTCATTTTGAAGGTAATCAAATTTTCTACAAATCATGTATGTATTACTTTAGTGATAAGATACATCCTTTAGGAGATATTCCCGAAAATCAATTTTCGGTATTTATGGCCTACTGATATGCGCTCTATCTCGGCAACCAATAAATATCTTTCAAAGTTATAGGGCTCTTTCAAAAGGTAATTTAATTCTCTATAAATCATAATGTAACAACTGTTGTGATAAAATACATCCCTGAGGAGATATTATCAAAAAACCGATTGTTGGTACTTTTGACTGAACACAAAAGTGATTTTCTTGCGAAAGGATCAGTTCAGATTTTGTCTCAATGATTTTTTAGCACTCCTTGGTACCAAAAAAGCGTGCCACATTCACTTTTCTTAGGTGTTTCAAGCAGACTTTTTTTGCTTCCCGACCACCGTGCCTATCCAATAGGAAATTACAGACTTGGGCCGATGCTTACAACTGGCGCGTTAGCGCGCCAGGAGCAATGTTCCAACACTTGGCTAGCCAATCCTGGTGTAGTACGGATATTGACACTGGATCTGCACTGTGCCTAATCTAAGTTCCAATATCGGCAGACCAGTATCGACCCAGTAAGGATTGTGTGCAGTATCACACAAAAATCAGCCCTGGATCTACGGGCTAATGCCAACTTCAAGCCCAATGGTGACACGACAATGGCACAGTCTAGGGCACAGAACTGACTGTAACAAATAGTAAATCACTATCTCATGGATATACGCCGGATCTTGGCAGGGTACTGGCACGATACTGGCTTAGTACAGTCTACATAAAACGGCAAACCATTGTCTCACGATCTTCTGCCGGACCCGAGCGGAGTAATGGCACGTTACTGGAGTCGTACAAATTTTAACAAATGGTGAACTGTTGTCCGATGTTTTTTTGCCGGATCTCGGCGGAGTCCTGGCATGATACTGGTGTAGTTTTTTTTTTTTATTTAAAGGAGTAAAAACGGAAAATGCTCACGCATATATACTTAATATACATACACGTGAGATGCACATATCGGCGCGCAGCCCACAAGGAACGAAGGTGAGTGTGGGACTTACCGAAACGGCACCTACCCACTAAACCTTACCTCCTTTTCCCGCCAACCCACGTCCTCGGAACCGCTTTCGCATTACTTCAAGGACATGGGGGTAAAGCCACTACGCCGTGATTCGGCTTCCGATGTCTAGCCAGCTTGGCATTTCGACTCTCCGCACCCAAGCGAGATGCACGCATCGTCCTCAGCAGTGCGGTGGTACCGCACAACGGGCTCGTCGGCCTTCGGCATCTTGGTTGGGTGCAATTCTTTAACTTGGTCGTCCTCGAGGTTGCTTCGATGTTGCTGTATCCTAGAGATACCGTTAGCGACATCACTCCCCTGGTACCATGCAGTCCTCGGCTCGGTGGATTAACGCCTTGACTTGGAGGTTTTTCCTTCGGGACCATCCCTGGACTTTTGCCTACGACTGCTTATTGAGTGGTGTAACCGTATTCAGCAGAAACCCTCGGTACAGGGCCGCAACAGGAAGCGGTCATGGTTTTTTCTCGGTGTGTCCTTCACCCAGTCTGTTTGGTCCGCGGGGCCTATTTTATTTCAGCCCTACCGTCTGTTTCCAGCGAGCATTCCCCTATCCGCCACCCGGGGCGCGCCACGTATGGGTTACAGACTGTAAAAACAGCAAACTATTGTCTCACTACTTTGTGTCAAGCCTGGGCAGAGTAATGGCACGATATTAGTGTCGTACAAATTTAAACAAAAGGCAAACTTTTCTTTGTTTCCCATGTTCTTTAGCCGGATCTCGACAGAGTACTGGCATGATACTGGTGTAGTACAGACCTCAATAAACGGCAAACTATCGTCTTACGACTTTTTGCCGGATCTCTGCGGAATACTGGCATGAGACTGGTGTCTTACAAATTTTAATATATGACGAACTGTTATCCCATGTCTTTTTGCCACATCTCGGCGGAGTACTGGCATGGTACTGGTGTATAATAGACTATAAGAAAACGGCATCAACAATGAATTGCGAATGTCAGTTTTCAGTCCGTAAAAATCAGATATTTAGCCCCGCTTCATAGGCATCGAAAAGGGCCCCTTAGGGATTTAGACAGATACATTTTTTTAATATTTTACAGCATATTATATATTAAAATGCCTCATCATGTCTGAGATGGAAGCTGGAAATTGCGAAGACCGCTAGTGCAGTGGCAATACTGGTAGTCTATACTGAACACCATTATCATTCCTGCATCATGCTAGTACATCGCTAATACTGGTGCCCAGTCCTCCATCGGCTTCTTTGACAGTACTCATTTTCCGTACGTTGCGAATACTTACTTCCAGTTTTTCACTAGTTCTCATACCCACGACTGCTACAGTACTAAGTCACAGTACTTAAAGACATTACTGCGCCAATACTGATGCCCAGTACAGTATTTTAGTACAGCCCCGAAACTGGCAATCAGTACTAAATAGCGTTATCATCCCAAAACTACGCCACATCGACGCCAGTATTGGCTACCAGCACCACGCCAATGCTGTCGAACTATGGCCAGTACAGACCCCATGCCGCGCCAGTTCTAAATTTCCCATTGCGTAGCAATGGTGAGTGCTACTAAACGGAGTAGTATATTGAGCCGCTGATAATAAAAAGTGGAAATATCTCGTAGATGAGTAAAACGCAGCTATAGAAAAGTGCCTAAAAAAATGGATATAATTTCATGTCTGTAAAAAGCAGTAATAGAACATTGGCAGTAAAAAGTAGACAACGGTATTTGGGCCGTAAGAAACAGGAATAGAAAATCTCGGAAGTAAAAAGTGGACACGCGTGTGTATTATTATTGTGTCCACTTTTTACTTCCGAGAT